>CM029379.1:7015483-7024519 GCA_017165825.1 Hepsetus odoe | reverse complement strand
TATATATATATATATATATATATATATATATATATATATATACATATAATTGTTATTTATTTCTTTATTTATTTTAATTTTTTTTTTTTTTTTATTGATGTACGTATACTGAGGTTGATAGAAATAAAAACAGAAACCTGAATTTTTTGGATGTTTTCAATAAAAGAGTCTATTGCAGCACCTGAACTTTGTTCATTTTCATTGGAACTACAAATGGGATTTTATGATGTAGTCAAATGCCACAAAAAATGCAGTGAAATGGTCACGTACCACATCATTTGGTTAAAAGGGACTGCGCATAATGAAAAAAGCTCCTGATACACACGGTCAAATATGCATGTGGATCTCTGGTGCAACAGGGCCATTAAGTGGCTAATGGCTCAAAGACTGCAGTGAAAATGAATGGCATACTGTATATCACTTATTAATAGGAGATTTAGTCCCAGAATCTTCTTGAACTTTGCCATATGTGGACCATTCAGCAGCAATTCACCCCAAGCCCACATCAAAAACCATACAAGTGAAAGTGACCATTCTTGTCATTGTGAGTACACGGCACATCACACAGTGAACCACAGCAAAATCACACATCTGCATTTAACCCATACACCCACACAGTAGAGGTAAACTATTGAAAGCACCCGGGTAGCAGTGACAGGGATGGTGCCTTGCTCAAGGGTACCTCAAGGCAACCTACTGGCCTGGCATTTGAACCCACAATCTTCTGATCCTGGGGCCTAGTCCCTAACCACTAGGCCAACGCTGACCCAATGTTTGTTAGAACCAGAAAATGAAAGTTTTGCAGTGGCCTTCTGCATGTTCTGATTAAGGTCCTTTATATATCCAGGATCACAGCCACTTTTCATAACCAGGGTCCTGGGGGATACTGGAATCTACTGCAGAACCTATCCGGTATAAGGCAGAGAAATGGGAAAGGTCCCCAGTCTATGGCAGGGCAGACACACAAACACACTCACAACTAGGGGACAGTTTGCCATTTGTATTCCAAATGATGTGCAAATTTGGTATAACTTATTTTTCTTTCAGCTGCTCCCATTTAGGGGTCGCCACAGCGGATCAACCGTCTCCATTTCTTCCGGTCATCAAAATTCAAAACAACCACCTGCATGTCCTCTCTCACCACGTCCATAAACCTCCTCTTTGGTCTTCCTCTTCTCCTCTTTCCTGGCAACTCCATCTTCAACATGCTCCTTCCAATATAATCCTCATCTCTCCTCTGGACATGTCCAAACCAACGCAACCTTGCTTCTCTAACTTTGTCTCCAAAACATCTAACCTGAGCTGTCCTTCTAATATACTCATTTCTAATCCTGTCCATCCTCGTCTCACCCAACGAAAATCTCAGCATCTTTAACTCTGACACCTCCAGCTCCGCCTCCTGCCTTTTCATCAGTCCCACTGTCTCCAACCCATACAACATAGCTGGTCTCACTACTGTCCTGTAAACCTTTCCTTTTACTCTCGCTGGTACCCATCTGTATAAACATCACTCCAGCCACTCTTCTCCTACCATTCCAACCTGCCTGCACTCTCTTCTTCTCATCTCTTCCACACTCGTGTGGAAGTGTTGATCCCACATATTTTAACTCCTCCACCTTTGTTACCTCTACTTCCTGCATCCCAACCACTCCACTTTCCTCCCTTTTGTTCAAATTCATGTATTCTGTCTTTGACCTACTCACTTTCATAAATTTGGTTTAACTAACACTGTGTAACGCAGCATCGACAATAAAGTGCCAGGTAAACACTGAGATAATAATATTAATAAATATGTGTGCAAAACCAGCCAGACGAAGTATCTAAAATTGTAAAAGTGTGTGGAGCATCTAGATGTGCATCAGTTCTGGCTCAGGAGTCTGATGGCCAGGGGAAAGAAACTGTTTCCCATCCTGGTAGTGTATGGCAGGAAGGAGAAACGTGTGTGGGATGGATGTGTGGGGTCTTCCACAATAATGTTTGCTTTGCAGATGCAGCGAGTGGTGAAAATATCCTGAACAGTAGACAGAGAGACCCCGAAGAGCTTCTCAGCTGTCCTCACTACTCATTGTTGGGTCTTGTGGTTGGCGACATTGCAGTTCCTGTACCAGGCAGTGATGCAACTGCTCAGGATTCTCTCTACTGTTCCTCTGAAAAATGTGGTGAGCATGGGTGGAGACAGATGGGCTCCCCTTAGCCTGTACAGGAAGTAAAGATGCTGCTGCTCTTTCTTGGTTGATGGAGCTGGTATTGAGGGTCCATGTAAGGTTCTCCACAATGTGAACAACAAGAAACTTGATGCTCTTGACCATCTCCATGAATGAGCTGTGGATGGAAAGTGGTCATGACATGGTCTTGCGAAGTCATCTCTTTAGTTTTGTCAACATTAAGAGCCAGGTTGTTGGTTTTGCACCAGTCCATCAGCTGCTGTACCTCCTCTCTGTACAGTGCCTCATTGTCACATTGATGATTTGGTTTTAGCCGTGCGTAGCTGCACAATCGTGGGTCATCAATGTGAACAGCAGTGGGCTGAGCACACAGCCCTGAGGGGCCCCAATGTGATGGTACTCAAGGTACTGCTCCCGGTCTTGACCTGCTAAGTTCTCCCAGTCAGAATTCAGTTATAGAGAGAGGTATTCGGGGCCCAACCGTGTCAGTTTCAAATGCTGATGCAGCTATGATGGTGTTCATACATACATTCATACTTTACTTCCTGACCAGATGGGGGAAGGCCAGATGGAGGGTGGTGGTAATGGCATCATCCATTAAATGTTTTTTTGTTTTTTGTGCCTCATGACGAGCCTCTCAATGCCCTTCATAATGACAGGTGTGAGTGCGACGGGACGATAGTCACTGAGGCAGGACGCAGTTGACTTCTTGTGCATAGAGATGATGTTGGTGATCTTGACATCAAACCATGCGTAGAACTGGTTCACCGTCACAGGCAGGTGGAGATGTCCTTAAAATGGTGAGGGCCTGGATGCCCTGCCACATGCCCAGAATGTCCTCTGTGTTCTTTAAGTGGCAATGGATTCTCTGGGTGTGTGCACACTTTGCTGCTCTGATGGCCCCAGATAGGCTTGTCCTCACTGTGCTTAGGATTGTCTTGCCACCTGACTTGATGGCCGTATCCTGGGATCTCATGAGTAGTCATCCATGGCTTCGGGCTGGGGGCATGTGGTGATTGTCTTGCAGTATGGTTTTACAGTAACATCATCAATGCACTAGCTGATGTACTGTAGTCAGTCCCTCCTGGTTGGTGGAGGCACCTTAGGTCACCACTTCCCTAAACATGTCCCAGTCAGTATGCTCAAAGCAGTCTTGAAGTACAGAGATGGCTCCAGGGGGCCATCTTGCTTTAGGGTAGGCTTGAAACGCATGACGATGGGTATGTACACTGGGATCAGAAGAACAGAGATGTGGGCAATGTTCTGCATGGAAACCCTGGCATTAATTATGAAGGACATGACAAAAAGTTCAAGGTGTTAAAGCCTCCAAATTCCCTGGATCTCAATCTGACCGAACATCTGTGGGATTTACTGAGCATCTGTTCCAAAGAGTCCCAGTCACACAACTTTCAGGATTTAAAAGATCTATTACTAACATTTTTTATAAAGGATGGCAATCGTGCCTGAGCTGACTGTATGTTGTGTCTAAATTTATATGGATAATTATATAGTTGATTTTTTTTTTTTTGTCTGTATCTGCCCTGCTATAGAAAGGAGACCTTTCCAGTTTATGTCCCTGCCTTATGCCATATAGGTTCTGCAGAAGAATCCAGTTTTCCAGTTTCCCCCATGACCCTGTTTAGAAAGAAACTGGTACCTATAAAAATTGCCAAAAGAAGTCAAATCTGGCCAAATTCATTTAAAACAGATCAAGTCCTCAAACTTGGGTTGAAGTAAAAGTGAAAATTTTTGGAAAATATCAGAAAAAAAAGTGAGATATAACTAAAGTTCAAACTGTCTAAATAGAACGAAGCCCCACTAATACCCACTACTGCTTTAAACTTATTTTTTTTGGTTGCTCCCGTTTCCATTTTTTATGGTCCTCTGCATCTTCCATCCATCATTTTCTGCCGCTTGTCCCAAACAGGGTCGCGGGGGCGTGCTGGCGTCCAACCCAGCGCACCCTGGACAGGTCGCCAGCCCATCGCAGGGACCTTTGCATCTTCCTCATTCAAACAACATCCATAAACATCCTCTTTGGTCTTTCACTTTTCCTCTTGCCAGGCAGCTCCATCCTCAACATCCTTCTCCCAATATAATCCTTGTCTCTCCTCTGGACATGTCCAAACCAACATAACCTTACTTCTCTAACTTTGTCTCCAAAACATCCAACCTGAGCTGCCCCTCTAATATGCTCATTTCTAATCCCTACCCATTTTCATTCCTCTCCTCTCTAGAGCATATCTCCACCTCTCCAAGTTCTCCTCAAGATGCTCTCTGCTCTCGCTACAAATCACAATCAGCAAAACAAATCATCAGCAAACATCATAGTCCGCAGGGACTCCTGTCTACACTCAACCATCAGATAGTTCATTACCATTGCAAACAAGAATGGGCTCAGTCCCAATCCTTGATGCCTCTACTTAAATGCATTTGTCACACCAACTGTAGACCTCACCACCATCACACCGCCCTCATACATATCCTGTACTACTCTGACATACTTCTCTGAAACACCAGACTTCCTCATACAAAACCACATACAACTCCCCTCTGGACACCCTGTCATATGCTTTCTCCAAATCTACAAAGGCACAATTCAACTCCTTCTGACCTTCTCTGTATGTCTCCATCAACACAATCAGAACAAACATCGCATCTGTAGTGCTCTTTCAGTCTCCCATCCTCTCAGTCTCCCTTCCTCTCACTTTCTAAGATTGTGTTAAACAATCTTATCAGACACTCAGCTGCCATCTCTCCTAAACAACCTCATGCTTATGTCATCCAGACCAACAGCCTTTCCATTCTTCATCCTCTTCTTCACTGCCCTTACTTTCATCTTGTGAATCCGCTGCACATTCTGGTTCAGTATCCTCACATCATGCAATCTTCTCTCTTTCTCGTTCTCTTCATTTATCAGTCCCTCAAAGTGTTCTTTCCATCTGCTCAACATGCTCTGCTCACTTGTTGGTACGTTTCCTTTTCTTTTCTTTATCGCCCTGACCCGCTGCACATCTATCCCAGCTCTGTCTCTCTGTCTAGCCAATCAGCATAGGTCCTTCACTTCCTCATTTATGTCCAACCTCTCAAACAATTCACCATACACCTTATCTTTGGCCTTCACCACTGACCGCTCTCGACTGGTATGGAAATGTGTTTTGTTGCCCGCATATTTATGACTTGGCTTTACAACGGATGCCCTTCCTGACGTAACCCTCCCCATTTAATCAGGACCAGCATAAAGAACACTGGCTTGTGCATCCCTATTGGCTGGGTTCCCACTACTGTTTTTTATAGAAACTGGATTTGTTTTTGTTTTTTTTAATGGTTTCAAGCAGAATTTGCAAAAAACAGAATTGCAAAGAAAAAAATAACTTTAACACCACATGCTTTCTGGTAACATTATAGGCCATATATGGTCATCTGACAAGAAATATCAAGTGCCTCCCTTACCCTGATAATACCCATATTGATTATGCTCATTGATACACATTTTACAGGCCAACAACACTTCCCTGATATTCCCTCTGAGGATTAGTGAAGTGAATTCCCGTTAAAATTCTCCACCCATTAAAATAAACACACAAGTAAATGCTTCTGTGTTATGCCAGATGTGGAGCGATGACATATGAAAGTAGACATCCCAGAGCTTTTACAGTCAGCCTCTGTTCTCTGTTTCGTCTTAGTCCTGTTTCGTCAGAGTGCACTTTGTGACCCCTTTTGACCTTTTGAGAGGGTTCAATTTCAGCAAGGTCATCTCGGTAAAATGGCTGGAATTATTTCTATATTAAAACTAAAGTTAAACAGATCTGATGTCTAATTCAGCCTCTGTATACTGAGCACGTATTCATTCACTTTCAATTTTTTTAAATGTCAGATATTTATGGCGATACTGCTGGGTTTGAGCATCTCCAAATCTGCAGGTCTTGCAGCATTTAAGAAAAAAAGGGCTTCAAATAAGGAATGCTAAGGTCCCGGGACAGGGTCCTAGGTGCTCAAGACTCACAAATGTGCTTAGAGGGAGAAGTCTAGCTTGTCACATTTAAAGGAAGGTTTCAGAATGTACGATGACAAAAGAAAAGGTGATCTTTCATCATGTAGACGGCCACTTGAATTTGCTTTGCTTTCCTTGGGTGCTGCCATTCATGCGGTCGTAACTTTGGCATGCACCTATGTAAACACTGAGCTGTAGACCCCTTCATGGCAACAGTATTCCCTAATGGGAGTGGGGTTTTTTTTTGAAGGATAATGTTCCCTGCTCTACTGCAAACATGGATCAGGAAAGATTTGAGGAATTCAAAATTCAATTTCTCGGCATGGACCTCCAGATTCCTCTAAATTAATTCTGCATCTATTGGATGTGTTGGACAACCTAGGCCCCAGTTTATAACTTACAGGGTTTTAATTATCCACGAATAAAGTCTTGGTAGCAGATTCCATAGCACACCTTCAGAAGTTTTTGCTGGATCAATACTTTTTAATAGCACCAGAGGGACCTTCACAGTATTAGGCATGTGGTTTGCTAAGTATATTTAAGGTGGAATTACATAAAACATTATTTTTGGTCCTATACATTTCAGATGACACATAAGGATCAATAGCTACATCCCTGTTTAAACAGAAAACAAATGTGAGCACAAGTCATGAAAAGGTCTGAGCCCTATAGTGTAAAGGCATCCCTCCTCTCACCATGTAAAATAAACATGCCATCGGCATCTTAACGAGCGAGCAGCCAGGCATCCACCCATAAACACCTGGGGCAGGACTGTTAATCTGAGAGCAGCTTCAAATGAAACACTGTACGCACAACTTCACAGGCTTCTCCATGTTTTCTTTGGTGAGGCAGGCTTCCTCACTCCACCCCTGGCACTGGTACGGAAGCAGCCGAATCTAATCTGAATCAGAGTCAGAATCTTTCTTCGCCAAGTACATGGCACACTTTCCTGATTTTGGTGTTACAGCGTGAATACAAAATACACAATATCACTTCTCAAGCAAACAGAAGAACCGTGAACACAACAGCATAGCAGCTATGAGGTGCATTGGACGGTATGTGCAATTTATAGGTCATTCCACACCAATTCATCCGGGCGCGTCACGTACTGAATTTCCAAGAAAAATAAAGTAAGCAAAATTTACTGCAGCATTAAAATTCATGTGGAAATCCCAGTGGAAGGGGTCACCAGTCACAAGGGCAGGCACACAGACACACCTAGGGGGCAAAAAAGTATCTCCAGTCCACCTGAGGCAAATGTCTTGGAATTGTGCAAGAAAACTGGAGCACCCAGTGGAAACACACATAGACCAAGCTAGAACATGAACACGCCATACCGACCGTCCTGGCTGGGAATCACGCCCAGCCCTTACTTGCTGTGAGGCGACAACGGCATTGTGCCATCATACTGTCCTGAGCTAATTCGAGTTAATAAATGGTCTCTCATGCAAAAGTCTTTCTCATGGAAATTACATGCTATGACAGGACTGGCCTGGGGTGTCCAAACCTACACACAGGGGCATTTCTATGAATGGGCTGTTGAAACCATAGCAACCTAGGTGGCTGGCTAGGGTGGCACCATCAGGGTTTACCAAAAGGATGAATACCTTTTTCCTCACAACTGAGACAGAATCTTCAGCTTTAAATGTAACACTGATCATTTCACTTACAATATTCTCACAATCTCATAATATTCAATTCAAAACAGCTATGTCCTTCTTTTATGGGGCTCTATAATCATTTACAGACCTTGCCTTTTGTATAGTGTGTTTCATAAGTTTCAGGGTAGCCTCAAAGGGAAGAGATGTAGTTGGAAAAGAAACTCTTCTTGTCCTTCGTCTGTGATGGCTGGTTGTCAGTATGACCTGTGCTGTTCAAACTCACCCTAGTTCCACCTTGACCTCACTAATGCTCTTGTGGCTGAATGCAATCAAATTCTTACAGCAGTTCTTACTAACATCTAGCACAAAGCCTTCTCATAAGAGTAGTTGTTGCTGCAGCAAACAGGGGACAATCTACCTTTTTAATCTTTGATTTCAGATGATTAGACAAGCGGGCTTCCACAAACTTCAGGACATATGCAAGACAAAATATCTAATGTGTGAACGAAAAGGAGGAAAGTGGAGTGGTTAGGATGCAGAGAGTAGAGATACCAAAGGTAAAGGAGGCTTGGGATCAACAGGTCAGAATAACGAGGAGGTTTACAGGACGGCAGTGAAACCAGCTATGCTATATGGGTTGGAGATGAGGCGCAGATGAAAAGACAAGCAGCAGAGCTGAGTTAAAGAAGAGTTAAAGGTGCTTGATTTTCATTGGGTGTGACGAGGTTGGACAGGATTAGAAATGAATGTATTAGAGGGACAGCTCAGGATAGAAATTTTGGAGACAAAGTTAGAGAAGGAAGGTTGCGTTGGTTTGGACATGTCCAGAGGAGAGACGAGGATTATATTGGGATGAAGATGTTGAAGATGAAGCCGCCAGGAAAGATGAAGGCCATCTTAGGGGCAGTGGTGGCCTAGTGGTTAGGGGAGTTTGGCCACAGGATCGGAAGATTGTGGGTTCAAACCCCTTACCAAAAGGTTGCCCTGAGGTACCATTGAGTGAGGTACCGTCCCTGTCACTGCTCCCTGGGCTTTCATAGCTGCCCCCTGCTGCACAGTGTTTGTGCGCATGGGTTAAATGCAGTGGTCCAATTTCGTCGTGGTTCACTGTGTGCTGTGCTGTGACCTCGCAATGACAAGAATAGTCACTTTCACTTTCAAAGAGAAGATTGATATGGTGAGCGAGGAAGATGCAGAGGACAGGAAGAAATGGAAACCGTTGATCTGTTGTGGCGACCCCTAAACACGAGCAGCCGACAGATGAAGCAGAAGAAGA
>CM029379.1:6995483-7012983 GCA_017165825.1 Hepsetus odoe | reverse complement strand
AGGTGTGTCTGCTTTGGAAGGCGTGCTGCTACTTTGACAGTATTCCCACTGAATCAAGCCAAAGTTTAGAACTTCACATCGTCAGTCGTCCCGTGGAGGGTGGCAGATAAAGTTGGCGTTGGAGTCGGGTAAGCTCAGACTGGAAGGAGGGGGGATAAATCCCTCAAAGAACTCAAGGCTGCCTGCACTCCTCCGCCAAGCTGTGGTGGGAGACTGGATCAAAGCAGACGCTGCCTAGAAGGAAGACTAGCCTGGAGCCGAAATTGATTTACAAAAGAAAAAAAAGGCAAAGAGAGAGAAAACAATTGATTCGGGGCAGAAAAAGAATAGAGATGTACACAGCTCAATAGATAGCCTTTAAGAAGATGGATTTTTTTTGGTTTTTTTTTTGGTTTTTTTTTTTGTAAATGATTTTTGGTCAGTGTTTAAGGATTAGATGGTGAAAAAATGCTCACAATAATTTTTGCATTTGATAATTGTTGGATCATGTAAAGCCAGATTCAGGAGCCTCAGCTCCACTGTGAATTTACTGCTTGCTCATATTGTAGAAATGAACACTGAAACAACCATCTTTAAGTTAAATGGTAATATTTCTATGGCCAAAATGAATCTGAATGAGTGCACTGATTCGCGTTCAGCTGTGAGATGAAGCAGATTCTTCTCGAGGTCTTTTCTTTTTTGTCTGACCCTTTTATTATTATTTTTTTTTAAGTGGAAAAAATAGAGAAAAAGGAGACCAATCACCTGCGCCTCACTTCTCTGTCTCCCAGTGTACGGAAGAGCCAGTGCAGGAGCTGGGTGAGGGGTTAGGGCTGCCTTTGAAAATAAGTCAGGGGTCAAAGTTCTCCACGGCTCAGCACCCTGTAGCAACAGAGGCGGTAATAGAGTTGGGCTGAGGCCGAGCCCTGGGTCCTCTGCCTGTGTGGAGACGCTGCTCCAACTCTTTGCTGATGCTGGACTTCTCCTCCTCCTTTAAGGATACCAGCCAGCCTCCCACAATGAACTTTGCTTGCACCGATACCTGCCCACTGGTGATGAATGCAGGTCTGGCACTTTGCCCCAAAAAAGCAGTTTCTAAGAGGAGAAAGCAGAAATGGATCATCAGTTAGACTCAGGGTGGACCAGGCTTGCTATATATCATGGGGAACTCTTGGCAAATAGGGGATAGACCCAAGATGATTCCATGCATTAAAGGATAGAATAGTTCAGCAAAAAAATCTGATTTATCTAGTTTTGTTCTTGAAACAAATGTAGCCAATCCATTAAAATGTGCTTGGTGTTTGGAGTTGCAAGAGTTAGCATGTGGGAGGTGGTAGTCTAAGGGTAAAATACTGAGCTACAGCGCAAGAAGCTGCAGGTTTGAGTCTGGTTCTAGACTCCAGCACTAGCACCATTTGAGCTCCTGAGAAATGCCTGGCACCCCTCATTGCACCAGGGAGACTCTGCATGTCATTAGGTAAAAATCACTCCGGTAAACAGTGGCCAATAAATACCATAGATGTGAATGCACTGCAAAACTGTATGCCTACTATAAATAAATAAACGTATGCCTACTATAAATTAGCACTTAACTGAATCCTTCATCTCAAAAAAGGGACGTCTTTCAGGCACTCTGTGACAAACTATTATCTATAAAAATGGATAAAACTACATAGCCAACCGCAGCCGAATCCTTCAACGTCTTGAATTGCCAGCTCTTAAAGGAAAAGCTCATTGGTCAGACTCTGGGGGTCCTGAGCTTAGCTATACTAAGGACTACAGCCAGGATGACTCTTGTGCTTTAAGAGCAGGTATGGTTTGTTGAATGTATAGTTTCCCAGTGATGTCATTAGACTTTGGCCGGAGCTCAACTGGCATCGACGACATGCCATAACTTAGGCTTTAATTGACGGGCAATTACTTTGCGGTGGAGAAAACCACCTTTGTGATTCGACGCAGCAGAATGAGTTTAGCACACTAACGGTTACGTCAGTGCAATTAGTTGAATGCAGGATTGGCCACAACAAGGGGCCCAAACACAAGCACACGGCTTAGTTTTGTGAGTGCTCAGAGCCAGTGTTTAATCAGAACCACTGGTACACACACTTTACATTATAGCTTCATGCAGAGTGTGGGACGGGTCTGAGTAAGCGGGATATATAGGACCCCACTTGGTTTAGACACTGGTTTAGACCACTTGGTGAATCACAGCCCATGTCTGGACTCTAAGTGGGGTTGCTAATGGGGCATTAACTCCTCCTTAACCCTCACAAGGCACAGTTAACAATTTTGCTTTTGTCTTCCTGAAAAAGCCTGAAAAGCCATGAAAACCAAGCCCAACTTGTCCAGCAAACTGACAACGATAACTATAAACGGCTTCAGAATAATCTGCCCTGTGCCGTCCTCTCTCATCGCCACCAAACACAAAACACACAAATGGCCATAAATTGCGGTTCCCTTGACAGGCAAGAGGCTGGAAAGTGGATGTTTGTCAGTCTGTGACATCACTCATCTTAACAAGCTACGACTGCTGATGGGATCTCATGCCAGAGGAGCCCGTCGGCCAGAGCTGACAGACCACATGGATTCGTACATCTGTGCTTGTAGCTGCAACTTCTAAGCCAAAGAGTATAAAAATGAGAGAGATTTGCCATTTATGACTAATAATGCAAAAACGAACTATAAATAATATATGCAATACAAAACACACCCTTTGTCTTAATCAGAAGTCCTCATTAGGCATTCCAGCTGAGCGCCGATTCCCCTCCAAATGCAATTACGTGTGAGCCTTAAAGGATAAACTAAGCTTGTTAATAAGTTTGCAGAAGAATGAAAAACACCCTTTTTCTTTATTGCTCTAGTGATGATATTGAATCTAATAAGAGCTCGCCTGTGAGATCTGCACCCAGGAGTGTGTGTGTGTGTGTGTGTGTGTGTGTGTGTGTGTGTGTGTGTGTGCGTGCGTGTGTGTGTGTGTGTGTGTGTGTGATATACATGCCACCTTCTCAGAAAGGTTTCTACTTATTTTCCTTCCTAATGTGGATCCTCAACAATAAACAGCTAGAAGTGAATAAAGGTCACATTACTGTACGGATGGCTGTAATAGCTGTGAAAGGCAAAGTTCAAAATCTTTGAATAATTTATGATTATTTTATAATTGTATTTATTTCTTTGGGTCATTTAACAGGGACAGTTAGAAAATGCTCCAGACTTAATTACTAGACACATTTTACAAGATAAGCACAAACATCCACAGATGATGTAAACACATTCTTCACTTAAGCAGAAATACATGTACTGGCATAAAAAAGTAGGAACACTGATTCAACTACACTCAGCACAGCTGAACACGGACAAGCTCCCAAATGTCCTGGGAGGGTAAAAGTGAAAAGGAGCTCTTTCCCAGTGTCTACTAGCTGTCTGTGTGCAAAGTGAACTGACGCTAATGCCATATTAATATAATTCTAACTTTGAAACCATTCAAACTTCAATTCCAGTGAAAACAGTCTGATTAAAAAAATACTAACCAATAACTAATAAAAATAAATGGGACAACGATGACCTAGTGGTTAGGGACTAGGCCACAGAGTCAGAAGGTCATGGGTTCAAATCACAGCAAGGTACCATCCCCATCACTGCTCCCCAGGTGCTTTAAATAGCATTTCGTTGTGTGCTGTCCTGTGTTTCATAATGACAATAAGTCACTTTCACTTTATTTCACTTTCACTTCACCATTAGTTCTCCCATCGTGGACATCCCATACAACACACACCTTTTCCCTTTGTGGAGGAGGCTCTGGCTACAGTCAAATAGCTAAATAAAACTACCCTTCTAGTCCACTTACCTTGTTTCAACTGACCAAGGGGATCCAAATGCCAGTTATTCAATGGCTGTGATCTACAGATCAGGAGAAAGCAGGGTAAGCAGACCACAAGGGAAGCTTTGTTCAACTATTCAGGCTCAGCCTCCCTTTCTTGGCTGCTTTGTCTTCTTAGGTCTTTATCATCGGTAATGCAAAGTAAACTAAAGTCACAAGTCTGTTCTGAAAATGTAAACTGTAGAAAGAACAAATGGAAAGAGGAAATGTTAAGGCAAAATACGGAAATACCTGAAATACCTAAAAACTTTACTTAAGTACAGAAACGAAGCGTTTCATCTCTGCCCATATCTAAACGTCACAAAATATAACACAGAAAAATGTATAATCTCCCTAAAAAACATGTTTTCAATTATGTTTTAAAACAGATCAGATTTGGACTTGTTCTGAATGTTTGTAGCTCAAATGGAAAAAGCCAACTGACCAAATTTCAGGCACGTGGGTTGCAATACACAGTTACCCCTGGGGCAGCTCTTAACTGCCTGATGTTATCTGCACATGGGGAATGGAAATTCTTTCAAAGGGGGCAGAACTGTTTTATAAATAATTTCTTGCATTAAACTTCCATTTGCATAACAAAAAAGGCAATCAGGCAAAAATGTAAAAGTTCATCTTAAATGCAGTGATAACTGTGCAGCACCTCGTTTCGTTCCCAACCAGCAGCAAGTGATGAGACAATATGACAATTGTGGGGAAAAAAATCTAAGAATATATCTACAACTTTGTCACATCTGTTGATAGTTTAATCTGTGTTAATTTGAGCTCTCCCAGGGTGGGGCAGACACAAAAACCCATTGGACTCAGATGTCCAAAGAGGAGTATGAAAGGAACAGTCAAGACTCTGCGCATTAAACATGTATCTTGTTCCCTTAGTTGGCCTGAGCCGAAGAGTGCACAGAGAAATCAAGATGGAAACGACAATGAAAACAAAGGCTCCAGTTGTGCTTGAGGCCAAAGATGAAAAAGTGTCAATTATATATGATGTCAGGCTCGCTTAACAGGAGGAGCGAGCATGTGCAGCTATCATGGCGAAGGTGTAGACAGCTTGTCTTGTGACTGCATTTAGTCGACACGGCCTCGGGCGGTCACTCTGTGTTACTGTCTGCCACCGGACCTGACCAGACTTGACAGGCAGTGACCGGTGAATTGCATCTGCCAACCATAGCACGGAGACGTATTTACTTTACCCAGCAAATATTTGGACTCTTTTCATTTTTCTTTATTTTCTTTATTCATTTTTTCAGTTTACTGTAACATATTAACCCTTACCCCTCCAATTAAATGTTCATGCCGCTGCAGCCAGATCCCATAAAGCTGCCAGGTATGTCTGATCCGTGCAACTGTATGCCAATATTTTGCCCTGTGAATGCAATGTGATTGGGTGTAACCAAATTGGACAACTTTACCCATTCAGCTGGCTCAGTGTCAGTTTCACTTTCGACATCACTACCATTAGCAACGGTGTCACTGTCAGAGCTACTGTCATCAGCAGCCCGAGTGTCATTTGCTTCTTCATGCAAAATATCACTACCACTGGCATCGTCATCAACATCTATCTCACTTTCGTCATCGCTTCAATCATCGCAACTGAAGATTTCTGCTACTTGCTGTGCAGTAAAATGCCATTTTACACAGTAAACTCACCTTTTTGACATTACACGTAATACTCTTTCCGATTTTGGGTGCATTCGTTTTTCAAGTCGTATGGATGGAAAAGGAATTTGTCCCACCAGGTGGGACTTAAGACGCAATAACTACTGCAACCGTGTATGTTCCACCCAGTGGGACAGTCGATTGCAACGGGATAATTAAAATGTCCCACTGGGTGGGACAGTCGAGTGATAAGGGTTAAATATTTATGCCCTTTTTTTTTTTCCAAAAGTGGTACACACAGGCGAGAGAAGAGGATACATCCATATTGAGAGAAGGATGTTGAGGATGGAGCTGCCAGGTAAGAGGAGAAGAGGAAGGACAAAGAGGAAGTTTATGGGTGTGCAGTGAGAGAGGACATGCAGGCGCTTGGTTGGAAAGAGTGAGATACAGAAGACAGGAAGACATGGAGAAGGATAATCCACTGTGGCGACCCCTAACAGGAACAGATGAAAGGAGAAGAGAAAGAAGACCATTTTCCTTTCCGAAAACTGTGAAAGCGAAGGAATTAGAAGAGAAAAAGCTTACCATGGGAGTAAAAAAAAGTCAGCACCGTTCAGGTGTATAAACCCCTTTTGCTTTTAATAAGACATTAGAAAACTATGAAATCATGAGAGATGCCTGCCCTTCACTCTAAAAAGACATGAAGCTGACCATGTGTAGCTCTTTTACGAGCCAAACCTGAGAAATAAAGGAAATAAAATTCCGGTGGACGTGCAACATTGTGATAAAACAAAGCTAAACTGTCCCCAAAAAGTTTGGACAGGCAGTCCAAAGCTACCATGTAAGCTTTAGCTACCACAAAAGAAGCCAGCGTTCTTTAGTACTTTAGTGATTTATTTTCTTACAAAAATCTGTCTGTGAACCCATAAACACATGACAGTTGAGTCCTTCCGAGCATGTACAAGCAATTAATCCCCCCGCTTGTTTACCAGGTTCACGCTCGAGTCTTTGTTAATTTGTAGAAGCCGCCAAACTCCAGCTCCAAGGACGTGTTTGGTGCCTCTTGGATGGGGGCCATTTTCATTACCGCTGCAGGAATAAAGTGGGCATATTTAGCAACAGAATCCTTGCTTTGAATATCTGCCTCAACACCCCCACCCCAACCCCCGCCCCCCCCTTTCCCTCCTTCGAATCCAGATGTCAGAAGAAAAGAAATGTCTGCTCCCAGTGCAGGTCTTCCCTCTCTGTCCCGGAAAACCTGAGAGGAAAGAAAGGGCCCCACTGAGAGCGAGCATGGATCATGGTAATTGCCAGCAGTACCTTGGGGCTGAAGCGATGAGCTCATTATTTTCCCCAAAAACCCTCAAGTCTCACAAAACAACAGCAGGCCTACTGCAGCCCTCTGAGGAAGCTGGGTGTGTACATGCGTCTTGTGTGTGTGTGCGTGCGTGCGTGCGTGCGTGCATGCATGCGTGTGCGTGCATGTGTGTGTGTGTGTGCATGCATGTGTGTGTTCCATCATACACCCAACCCCTTCCTAAAGTGTGGGGGAGTTCGTTTTCATTTCCACCATAACAAGCAAATCAAATATAGCTCCAGAATATTTTGATGGAGTTGTTCCTCGCTGACAAATCAGATCCAGTATAAGGTGGAAAGCATTGCAATAAAGTTGTTTTCCTTTTTTCTTTCTCAGATAAGCAGACATGTCAGCCTGCGCACATGCTGCACTGTAATAGTGACGTTACATTTCTTCATTCTGAAAAATATCATATATATCACTGCTTGGATGGCAATTATTTTCTCATTTCTCTTACAGAAAGGGTGTAAATCTAAAATAAATGTAAAAATTACACATCAGAAATGTCCCAGATGTTAGCTTTTAAACCTTTTTCAATTATAAATAAGTTTATTAATCATGGAAGTCAAAATAAATAAATCAATAAAGCCATTATTTCAGATGTTGGCATTATTTTTAGATCGATTTTAATGTTTTATTTATTAGCTACATTATTGTATTGTATTGTATTATTAGTAGTAGCAGTTAACTGCATTTGTAATTAAGTTAATACATGTATCAAATTTAATAATACAGTGCAATAATGAGTCCCGCCACAGTTTCAGTTTGTACTTTACGTTTGTAAAGGTTTCTGTATTATTTTATCATTATTTAAGTAAGAGAACACTCAAGGTTGTGCGTTATCATGAGCAACATCGGCCGAGGGCGAGTGCCATAGATTATGTGATGTTAATCGCAATAACACATGACCTCGAGTGATTTATTACTTTTGAAGAGCAGCTTTACAACATAAAGAAAATAAAAAGAAGCCTCAAACATTATACCACATGTGCTTTTAAACTGACCAAAAGAGCAGAGAATTTTCCTTGCAGAGCCAAAGAGCCAGAGACCAGCAGCAAAACTACTGGGACGAGCAGGAGGGTTAGGTAGTCGCACAAGGGCCCAGAGTTCTTTTTCTTGAAGGATTCTGAGGAAACTGTACACACATCCAATCCCCTGCTGTCTATTTATCTAGTTACACATTCCAAGCAAGTGTTCTAGGGACTATTCATGTTCTCATTTGATTTCTCAGCAAATCAGAAATCTGTATCAGAAATGAGTCTCGTAATATTTTAATGAGTATATTTATGTGTATTTTTTTTATAATCAGAAATGACTTTGCACTTTGAGTTACATTAACATAGTTATATAATTACATAATGGAGTCTGTACCTTTTCTGATGTTTTTTTTTTTTTTTTAATGATAAAGGATGGCTTTCTTTCTGCAAAACTTTGGGCTTAGGCCCCGTACTGGGAAGGTTGTGTGTTCGAGTGCGGGACCAGAAAGTTACCCTGAGGTACCCATGAGCAAGGTACCGTCTTCAACACTGTTCCTTTGATGGTTAGTGTTACTGCCCCCTGCAGGACGGTGTGGGTTAAGTGCACAGAAAGCATTTTGTTGTGCTTCAGCAATAAAAAATAGTCCCTTTTACCTCAAACCGTGATAAAAATACCGTTTTTAAAACACAATAAAGAGATGGACGAGTGTGCCAGACACATGCCTGCATATGCATCCACATTCATTAGAGAAAGGGGTCTAAACTGTCCTGTAGCGCGTCCTTTATGATAGCCCATGTGTCCTCGGCATCCTGGACGACAGGACTGAAATAGCTCTGTAGATTCTCCAGCTGCCTTCAATTGGCAGAGTGAGACAGTGAGCTGACAGCGAGCCTGTGGTGGAGTAATTATACCAGTTGACAGCATGGCTAAGCTGCTGGGGATGCAGCGTCCAGTGCCGAGTGGTCAGCAGGCATGGAAGGCCACAGCTGGCTTTCATTCACTGTCTGGCCTGCCCATTCTGCCATCCTTTCCCCTTGAGCATTGGGCACAAACAGATATGACTGGCAATGAGGTGGCGAAGGACCTCATAAAACCCTTGCTGGATGGAGGGAGATGTGCATTTATAAGACTCATTAAAGCTTTTCTTTTTCTTTTTTTTTGTTGGGGAAATCGTTCTTTTTTTTAGTTATTTTATCAACCAACAGCTTTGGGAGGAGGAAAACTAGCACGTTTTCTTAATGTCATATGAAGGCAGTAGCATCCTTCCCAACTGTGGCCAATGCAGCATCATTAGACATCTCAGCAGGCTTGGATTAAAAGAATAACTCCCAGTTCTGTAGCTTAAAGACCCCTTTGGCTAGCACTGAACTGGAGGGCCATCCTTCACACCCAGTGGGAGCCAAATGGATGATGACAGTGAGTTTAGCTGGAAATGCAGTTGCAAGAAAATGTATATTCGAATTTGTAAGTGTCATTTTAAAATGTAAAACCCAAATCTAGTAAATCAACAGAGACATGTCTGGAATTTGAGGTTGAGGAATCTTTGCACTGCCAAAAAGAGATTTTTCTCTGCACATTTGTCCATATTCACAGATTCACAGCGTGTGAACAGTGTCAGAGAGCACATTTCTCAAATCCAGACGCCCAACATGTCTTTGCTTAACAACTACATTTAAGGTGAAATTGTGTCCATTTGATTGCAAGTTATTTCTATAAATTAGGTTCCTACAAGCAGAACTACTGTTTTCTCTGCTCTCTCTCTCCCTCTCTCTCCCTCTCTCTCTCTCTCTCTCTCTCTCTCTCTCTCTCTCTCTCTAAACTCTCGATCTCAGGATTCATAGGCTTCTGCAGACAGCCTTCATTCAGAGACGTTTGGCGGGAATGAGGTCTCAGCCTCTTTCTGCCTCCATTCAATCAAGTCTTCCTTTCATCCAGCAGCCCTTTTCTGGCCGCCTCGTCATGCTTCTAATTCTGACCACATGACAGCCACTCGCTGGCCTCAATGAGCTCTTTAAACACAGCCTGCCTACCTCAGTCTCATCTCTCTTAATTACAGCCGGCCCACTGATCTCTTCCCCTATCGCTTACGTGGAAAAAAGAAAAAAGATAGAAGATAATTACTATGGGGCTCCATCCCGTGGCTTAAAGATCACACGTGGCACAAATCCGCTGGATTCCTCATGCTGTAATTACAGCGTATAAACACTTCATATCATAACCAGCATCCTGAGACTCACACACACTGAAACCTCTGCCTTCTAGCCCAACACCTGTAAGCACCTCCAGCGCTTTCATTACAGAAATATCTGCTGTTTGATTTGCACTAAAGATGAAAAATGAAAAAGTGTAACAGATTCAAATGTGAAAAAGAAGACACCCTGCCTTCTCTCAGAATGACCTGAATGGTTTTCTTGGTTTATTTTACAGTTAAAAAGTTCTTGTTCTTGTTCTTCATAACTACTCATTAATACTGGTAACAGTTGCTTTTTTTCTTACTCTGTGCTTCATGCCTATCTGTTTTTTTTCATAATGAATGCCTGCCATCCATCCATCTATCCATCCTTCAATCAGTCTTAGATGCTTTGTATACCATGAAGAATTCCTTACATCCACCTATCCATCCTTCTTAGATACTTTTGCTTCCAAGAAGAAATTGATTCATTCATTTGTCCATCCATCCATCCATCCATCCATCCATACATCCATGCAACCAGCCAGCCAGCCAGCCAGCCAGCCAGCCAGCCAGCCAACCTACCATCCAGACTTTTTGGATGCTCTTCATACTAAAGAGGAAATGACATAAGAAAATACTTATTAAGAAATTCATCCATCCATCCATCCATCCATTATATGAGCCATTACTAGAGCTCTATTCCCATTTTCCAGTGCTTCAGAAGCTCAAGGTTGAGGAACACCCTGGGCAGGTGGCAATGCTCCAGAAGTGGTTTGATTGTGTGAAAGGTTTGGGTGCTGATATCAAAATAAAAGGATAGAAAGTGTGTAGTTATTCCCAAGACGGAACCAGTGTAAGATACAGTTTTGCAATTTCTGCAAAGAAAACAGCAAGAATCTTTTGAAAAAATATTATCCCAAACAAAGGAAACATGCTTGTTTAGTAATAACATGTTGAAAGAGAAGATGCCCCCAGACTTTGGAAAGGCAGTGTGTGATTTAGAGTTTATGAGTAAAGTGGTAAACGTGTGTGGTCTGAGGAGACTCCAGCCTCCTCTGTGCTTCTTGTTGTTAAAGACACCCTCCTACGCCATTACCTAAGCCATGAAACTTTCCCATTGTGTTCACTGCTACTCTTAACACACCTCTGCCAACTGCAGAACGGGCCAGAGGGGGAAGCTTATTGTGTTTTGCCAGTTATTAATGTACTCCCCATGGAAGTGAGAAGCAGGCTGCTTTAAAGCAACAGTAGATGTTGCAACTCAAAACAGTAGTAGCAACTATAGTCTGAATCTTGTTCGTGCTGTTGTCCATTTTAAAGATAACAGGGTGTCTGTTTGGGGTAATTAAAGGCCTTTAGTGTGATTGTCTTTAATCCTCCTTTGGGGCAGCAGTAGCCTTGTAGTTAGGGACTTGGCCCCAGGATCAGAAAGTCATGGGTTCGAATCTCAGCCCAACAGGTTGCCTTCATGCACCATGAGCAAGGTACCGTCCCCATTACTACTCTGTGGGTGCTGGATATGGCCGCCCATGTCATTGTGGTTCGCTGAGCACTATGCTGTGTCACAGTGAGAAATTTCTAAAAGGACGAGGCTCTTGCATAGCTTGTCCCAGGAGGGATTGGGTTGCATTCTTACCCACAGGATGGCACCAGAACTTGCCCGAGAACACCGATCAAGATGTTCAGCTTCTGGACCCTGAGGGTGATTATTTTAGATTGATAGATGTAGAAGTGGATTATTCCTCTTAAACTGTAAAGCAATCCTCAAGCTTGCCAAGATCTATCAGGTAGTCTTCAGCAGATCTTAGGCCTGTTTTGCTCTTATAGAAACACAGGTCTAGATTGATCTGATTTATTTCACCAGAACTTACCAAATGTTTCGAATTTTTTTTTGGGGGGGTGCTCAGCCCCGAGGGTGCAGCCCTGAGGATGATAACTGTCCTGACCTATGCGAACGAACCCCCTACAGTTCTGTTTAAAGAGTTTAGGTTTAAAATCCCGAAGCAAAAACAAGGGTTCCCAATCACAGTTTTCCATACTCCAAATAACTGACGAAACCCATGAGGAGCTTGTTAACAAGAGTAAAACTCCTGTTGAGACAAAGCACTAAAAATGAGCATAGTCACCAGGATTGGGATTAGGAACCCCTGATTTAACAACAAGAGAAGGTTTGGAGAAACTGTCACAGTTCATCCTCCTTTTGTGCTCACCAAGCTTCACCCCCAGGTCTGCTCTGCCTTTCATAAACAGTGGATCTTTAAATATGTTCCTTCTTTCTGTTCTTTGTTATGTATGCATTCACGTTTTAATCTTTTCCTTTTTGTTTGTTTGTTGTTTCCTTGCAAAAAGTGTTGTTATATTCACTGCTTGCTTTATCTCAGTGTTGTTTCAGTTTGTAGTAAACCTGGCCTCCCGTCTAAATCGTCCCACCTGGGTGACACTAGTGTGCTGGTTTAGTTTGATCATTTTGGCAAATTTGCTTCAGTTTATAACCTAAATTAGCCTTCAGCTAAAGATGCAAACTTTTTACACCAAATATCTGGCGGGTTTAGTTCTTTTGGGCTAAATCGCTGATTTTCGCAGACAAATCTATTCTGGTCGGCAGCACGGATGGACCCAGTGAGTCATAAGACTAGCTGCCAGCGCTTGTCACTGTCTTGAAAAGAGGTGTCTGAAAAAATCACATTTATACTGGTTTAGACCAAGTGTCTGCAATCTGCTGAGCTTAATCAATCGTTTCCCAGTTTGAATGTATGCAGCTGCATGACTCAATGACAGTGAAACAGTGTTACATCAGAGGTGCCAGTTTCCAGCTTCATGAGGAGATACTTTTTTCAATAATCTTGAAATCCCACCTTTTCTGAGCGATTGTTGGTGGCTCGGAATGAGTTGCTGCTGAAAATCATAAAGAAGTTAACACATGCTCATAAGGCTGCCTGCTTATATTTGTCTTGGAAACTAACTGTGAGCCTTGATCCTTGTTCCCTATATCCTGTTTCTGGGGATGCACTGTGTTCCAGGCTGCAGTACAGGAGCAACTGATGAGCTGCGTGTTGGGACAGGGAACAGTTGAAACTGTGCAAGGTAAGTTTCCAACTCTTTCTTTTTTAAAAAGCTTTTGATGAGCATGGTATCTTGAGATGAAAACCATATCAGTCAGGCTTGTTTAACCTTTTGACTAATTCTGTATATGGGACTGAATGACTGCGAGGCCTGGCTACAGTGATGATTATAAAACATCCTATCAGCCTATATTTATGCAGCTGCTCTTCTGCTCGGCACACTGGAAAGTGATATAGATGTGGAAAACCCCAGCTCCGGATGGATTTGAATATTCCCAGATTTTCAGCTGTGTGGGGGAAGGCCATGGGAAAACAGAGAGCAGCAGAGCGAGAAAAGAAGGAGGGGATAAAAAGCGGTGGGAAACTTTGAGCTGTCTCTTCTGGAAGTGGTTCAGGCTGAAAATAAAATCAAACATGAGGACGAAAGCCTGCCTGGTCGCTATCAGGAAGATCAGCAACATCCAAAGCCCAGATATTCCCACCTCCTGGGCAGCACAGCAAGGTGAGGCCGACTGGAGCGATAAAGAGACGAGGCTTGTGCAGACAAAACCTTTGCGGTGGGAATATCCTGCCGTCTAATATTCACCCGCAAATCATAACAATGATTGCGCCGCTGTTTGTTTGCTGAAGGCTCTGAAGTTTCCTTCCCAAGCAGCTTTCCGGATTCTTCTTCCAGAGCTGCCAGGAGATGCGCATCAGTGCCAAGCAGCAGGCACTTTAGTTTTTTTTTTTTGTTTTTTTAGAGATGCAGAAGAAGGGTGTGTCCATGAAGAAAAGTCACATGACCTTGCTGCATCCAGTCAGGAAGTCTGGAACAAGGTTTACTGCAAAGTTTACTGGGTCAGACCAGACACATGAGCGAGACAGCCAATGAGTGAAGAGACGGAGAAAAAAAACTGCCATGCAGCTCCAGACAGGCAGCATGTGTCTGCAGGGGGGGCATGCAGGGAGGAGGAGAGGGAGAGAGACAGGGAGAGATGGAAAGAGATGAGATAAAATGACAGAAAGGAGAGCCGAGGGGCTGCAGAGGAAAAAAAAAAAAAAAAAAAAAAAAAAATATATATATATATATAAATATATATATATACAGGAAAAGGTTTTAATTTGTCAGTACCTACTGTATCTATTATTTATTTGTATGTGCCTTTTAGGATGTGTGTGCTTGTATTCGTCTAAATATATATTTAAACCCTATTGACCCCCTTTAACAAAATGTATTCCTTGTTGTACAGGAAGCCTCTGTATCCTGCTTTGATTTTCTGCCTCCATTACCAGACGTTATTCAATGCAATCTAACAAAATCGCATGCATCCACCTACACGGCGACTCGAGTCTCCGGCACTATGGAGAATCCATTCACTTGCAAATTGCCTGGCACAGGACAGCATTATGTATTTACAGTATATTGAAAAGTGCACTAAACTCCTATAAAACATATGCAGCTCCTGCTGACATCACCCGTAATTCAATTTTAACTGTATGGCAACACTTCCTCACAAAGCTTTGTGATGGCAATGAGTTGTAACACTTTTTTTCATATCAGGCGGCGGGGTGCCAGCTCCAAAATGAATAAAAAAAAGGCAGTGCGGAACGACAATTATTTTATACACAGGAGGACTGGGTGCAGAGCTGCTGGCGGTTCTCTGAGAAAGACACAGTGGAGTATGAGTTCAGTACAGTAGGTGTCAGAGTTCTACTTTGGATTAACACAAACGCACGTCCACGCGCACACACACACACACACGCACACAGACACACACACACACACACACACACACATGCATAATCACAGATAAACACAAAGGCATGCACTTGCTCCTAGAAGTACACACACATGCATACAAACATAAATGAGTTTAGGCACAAAAAAACACCCACCTGCATACACGCCAACACACCCACACACACTAACTGTTGAAAGTAATGAGGAAGAAAGAGCCCATGGCATCAGTGTTGTGTTTCTGAATAAGCAGCTCACCACAGGATGCAGACGAACATGACTTCGGACAAACACAAGTGGATTTGATGACATAGAGGGGGGCGTACACTTTAACGGAAACACCAGAGGAAACATTCACATAGGTTCATATTTATTTGTGTGGCACACTTACCTGCTATAGTGAGGGGAAGTGGTTTTTTTTGGTTGCTATTTCATTTACTTCACATTTACACACACAATGTATGCAGACTTCATACTTATGAGCAAATTAGAAAGTACCTCTAAGCATCGATAAAGATAAGTCTGTCCATCCATTGCTTATCCATGTGGGTGTCTGGAGCCTATCCCAGTGAGGAAAGCAGCGAAACGCCCTTAATTTGCTCTCAGTATAAGCCAAGGAATGAAACTGATATAAAGACTGGAAGTATTCAGACATATCTCTGTGGACACCCTGGTTTGATAATGTGCAGTTGAAAGTGTTTAGAGTTTCTCTCAGACTAATGAAGACGTCAGCAGTTCCTCAAATAAAGACAGTCTGAAAAAACTACACCATAATTTCCACCGTTCTGACACCCCACTCATGAAGTGAAAGTGACTATTTGTCATTGTGAAACCCAGTGAGCCACAACAAAATGCAACCTCTGCTTTTCACCCATACGTGCAGCAGGAAGATTACATTTTACAGCCTTTAGCTGATGCTCTTATCTAGAGCAACTTACATTTCTTAGCAGTCTCCCTGGAGCCTGCTAAGAAAAAAGTTAAGGGTTTTGCTCAGGAACCCAATGGTGATAGTGCTGGAGGTGGGATTCTGAGACCTCTTGGTCTGTAGTTGAGTATCCTACCACTAAACCACCAGTACCCCACCTATTGAAAGCGCCCAGTGAGCAGCAATGAGGACGGTACCTTGCTCAAGGGTACCTCATGGCAACCAACTGGTCTGGGATTCAAACCCACAACCTTCTGATCCTGGGGCCTTGTCCCTAACCACTAGGCCACTGCTGGTCCTCTAACCCTTCTACTAAAATGAAGCCCTTATTAGCCAATACTCTATACGCTTTGAGACAAGTTGGAAGAATGACGTCCAGTCAGAAACAAAAACAGGATTCAGGCCGTTATTTTTGGAAAAAAAAAAAAAAACGAGATTCACAACTGTGGCCAAGAACACCATCCTCTCAGTGAAGTATGGTGGTGGGAGTATTATACATTTGGGCAGATTCTCTACAAGGCCTGCTACAAAAAGCTGATTATTTATTGCACGTTGATGCTTTTTTCTGATTTTGTTGCAAAAATTCTCAAACGTATTAAACAGTATGATCCACTTTTCCCTCCGATACCGTCACGCCAACAGCCGGTGTCACCGGTGCTTATACAGTAGCCCTCCAACCAATGTCCCGTGGTCAGAAACCGGTGGCTAATGAACTGTTTCAAGATGTCTGACACACTAAACATGGAAAAAGATGTGCTCCAGTTTGTAACTTTACACCTATACTGGCCTTTAAAAGTATACTGTGTTTTAAAGCCTGACTACACCGCTGATAGACTCAACACACTTACACTTAACTGTCAGAATATTGAGCATTAACTTCACTTTTTTATGTCTCTAACTGTCTCCACTAATTCTCCCATCATGCATGAGTCTCCCTTTCCTCTCTGTTACATCTTTACATCTTTTAAAAGGTTCATGTCACATCCATTGTGCATGACATGAACTGATGAAAACACCAAGGCTATTCCCTTCCTTTCTGTTTTTTGTGTTAACGTCCATTTTAGTTGGAATTGGCCTTGATGCATCTAAAATAATGGATAATTCCCCTCAAATGCATTAAAACTAATGCAGTGGGTCTGTTTTTAAAATATTTTGAGTAGAAAGTATGGAAATCTGTGTTGAAATGTAAAAAGTAAAAGTAAAAAAAGCAATCAGAAACACGATCAGGTATAGTACAGATGGCTGAAAATTCAGATTAATTATTGCAACAAAGAATCTGTGCATCATTACCATCGAACTGGCCAGTGAAAATAAAACACAGTACATCCCCTAATATTATGGTTATTTATATAAAGTAGATTTGAAGTTAAATAGTTCTTCACTGCAGTTTTCAGGAATGATCAACAGATGACAAAGCTGTTAGATTAGAATAAATAAAAAATTCAATATAATATAGTAAGAGGGAATGCAAATCTCTGACATTATTTACTACGAAAGCTCCAAACATGTGGTAGTGCAGTATATTTTGCAATCAGTCTTTTTTTTTTTTTTCTTCCTCACTGCTTTTAAAGCAGGAAGGGTTTCAAGAGATCATCATTTTGGGAGGTCATGTCGAGGCCTCCTCTAGACCAGCGTTAGTCTTCACTTGGGTGGAAAATACCACTGGAGAGTGAAAGAAGAGCACACCTCACAAGCCTCCAAATGTCAAAATGGACCCCTGCTGGGCAGCCGATCAATGCTGAACCTTGACCTTACCGTTTCAGCTGGCTGGACACCAGAGGTGGAGCATAATGTTAGCAGCAGTTTCAAGGGGAGGTAAGGGGAGAGGGGGTGAAG
>CM029379.1:6702983-6990483 GCA_017165825.1 Hepsetus odoe | reverse complement strand
GTCTCAAATGATCAGACTTCATGGTTGGAAGAAGAATGACCATGCAGGGTTTCTCGCAGCTCATGGTGTGATAGATCTGGACTGATGCTATGAGCGCTTGCCTGAGATGTTAAAAACATTTACACCACATACAGTAAACTGTAAAATCAAATGGTAGTGGAGATAAAAAAAGATACTAAGGAGCTGCTGCGATGCCGCAGTTAATTAAGGCAGTACTTCATTACTCACACACACAGTGGGATGTTTTACTCACTGACTATTTTGCTTTCAACTAATTTATTTGCAGCAATGTTGGAGAGATGGTGACTCCATTGGAAGGCTAGAAGGTGGGTAAGCTCCCTTAGGGAGCTAGAAGAAAGGAATAAATATCAGGAAGACATGAGGAGATGAAGCAGTGTGAGAACTTTATCCGAAGAAAAGTGGGATCTTTTTCTAAAATATCTTTCCATTTTTTCTAATTTACTTTACTTTAGAACTGAACCATTTTACTGATACCATCACTAAGACAAGAAAATGAACAACCCTCTGGGAAGGTGAATCCAGTGTACCTTTAAAACTACATAATTAGACCTTAAGGACTATGTTGTACCTTGAGTGAACATTTAGGTTGTATGCACCTTGGGGCACTAAAATTTACCAGGAGAGCAATTTTTTTTTGCTTTTTCTGTCACTTTATAGTATTTTGAAAGGCATGCCGGAAGTAATTCATTTTTTAACTCAAAGGACACACATCAGTGAGCCTTAGTGCATTCAAGAAACCCATGTTACTGACTCTAAAGTGAAAGTGAAAGTGACTAGTCTTGTCGTAGTGAAACACAGCACAGCACACAGAGAACCACAACAAAATTCAACTTCTGCATTTCACCTTTCAGCAGGCGGCAGATATTGAAAGCGCCCAGGGAGCAGTGAAGGGGCTGGTACCTTGCTCAAGTGTATCTCGGGGCAACCAACTGGTCTGGGATTTGAACCCACAACCTCCCGATCCTGGGGCCAACGCCCCTGATCACAAGACCACCACTGCCACTCCAGAAGCGTAACCAGGGATGACAGGGTTGGAGCAGAGCTGTGCCCTAGATCTCCTGCTCTTGGTTTTTTGTTTGTTTGATCTTGGTCAAGTCCTTTGTTTAAGCCCTGGTTTAAGACTTTAATCTGTAAAAAAGTCAGAAAATATCAACCAGTTCAGCAAACTTCTTCATACCAAGCATGTCCCTGCTCTTTCCTGGAGATCCCTTTGGTGATTTCCTTCCATTCAACTCAAGAGTTGGTTGCCAGGTATTATAAGCAATATGTCCAAAAACTATTCTGGACTCCAGCTCTCCATGAGAAGAACTCGTCCACCATTTTAACACTTTCATATTAGTGTTCATTTCACCCTTTCACATACAGTCTGATACTCTGTGAAACAACCACAGGCTCCACAGCAATTGCTGTTCTGTTGAACATCCCAGCATGTACTGCTAAACAGCATTCCCAGTGTGGAACTGAGCACTAACCCCAGGCGTATAAACCTCCTAAAGACCGTTTAGACACAAACTGCGCTTCCGCTCCTCACGCTGCTTCTAAGTTTACATCCTCTCGAACAGTCAAACTACAAAACGTGGTTCCAGTAACAGAAGTGGTGATCCTCAGCGGTGATGTAAACATGTTGATCTGGTGTAGGCTGTCTGTGTGCTCTCACTGCAGGTGTCTGTGGCACCTCTGCATCTCTCCGCAAACATCCTGTTTGACTAAAGTGGCAGGCTGTTCAGCTGGGGTCATGTCTTCCTCAGGAAGAGGCCCTGTCATAATCTGCTTCCAGAGGCGTGACATAAGGGTGAATGAAGCCACATGCCCCCAACCACCCCCTCATTTGATCAATTTAAAAAAACTGTCTAAAAAAAGAGGGCAAATTCAACCTAAATATTTTCTGCAACCTGACACAAATACCTCAAAACTGAAAGTGTGGGATTTACATGACAGCAGATTATAGAACAGAACTCTGGTGCATAATTTCATGGAAATAAGACCATTCTCACTGTCCCGTCACTGAAAAAGTGTGCGATTAGGACACATCTGTTTCCCTTAAGTTTGTATCGAAGCAATTTTTTTTTTTAAATGGCTAGAATTTGCTAATCAGGCAAAAAGGTGGAGAAATACCCTGAACAGGTCAGCAGTCTGTCACAGAAATACACACATCTGGGGCAAATTCAGTATCTTCAATCCACAAGGAAAAAGAAACTAGGGGTAGGGGTGGCGGTGGTCTAGTGGTAGGATACTTGCCTATGGACCTATGACTCAAGAGGTCCCAGGTTCGAATCCCACCTCTAGCACTACCACCACTGGGTTCCTGAGCAAGAACAAGAACCCTTAACCCTGAGTTGCTCCAGGCGGACTGTCCCTGTAATTAGGACATGGAAGTCGCTCTGGATAAGAGCGTCTGATAAATGCTGTAAATGTAAGCTGTACCTGAAAGGAACCCATGTAGACACTGAGAGAACATGAAACCTTCACACAGCAAAGACCCAGGCCATCCCACCTGGGAATTGAACTCAGAACCTTCTTTCTGTGAAGCAACCACCATGAGACCCCTATTATTATCATCATCATCATCATCATCATTAGTGGTAGTAGTAGTATTATAATTATTATTACTGGACAGCTTAACATGCTTGAAGGAGGACTCTACCTACCAATCCTGCTATGCCAGCTAGCTCACTCAGGCCATCCATGCAGGGAATTGAACCTAAAACCTTGTGCATAAACAAGTGTATTAAGAATGTCCTTTCCACTTATTCAAAAATTGTCACTGTGAATGGACCAACAGGAATGCTCATATGACATGAACATGTTTTCCTTCTCCTGAAAGGTCCCCTTAATGGTGGCACAAAGTTATTCTCACTTTAATTTTTTATATTATTGGAACATTAGGTTTTTTGTGCTCTCATATGACCCATAAAATCCATGTAGAGATGTTCTACACACATTTTTATCTGTGGCACTCACCAACAATCATGCCATCAATACTCCAGTTTCAATAGTACATTGAAATACAGACCAGAGGCTGATTTCCACAGTTATCAACCCAGTTCAGCTAGAGATCTGCACATCATAAGGCCTCACTCTTTAACATCTGAACTGTGGTGCATGTGGAGGTTGTACTCTCCATCACAGCCACTGGAGGTTGAATATGTTACAAAAAAACCTCCTTCGCTGCAGCCAAGCATTAAAAATGCATCCACCCTTTGGCCCTACAGGATACAAAATCCAGTATCAGAGCAGAGTTCATCAAACAAGAGCATAGTAAACATTTATTTTAGTCACCACGATTGATGTTGTTAAAAGATCTGTAATGTGCTCCTATTCTAGACTAAACTAGACTGATCTTCATGATCTTCTGTAATGTGGTGCTCCTCTTCTAGACAAAGTTAGACTGATCTTCATGATCTTCTGAAATGTGGTGCTCCTATTCTAGACTAAGGTAGACTGATCTTCATGGTCTTCTGCAATGTGGTGCTCCTCTTCTATACTAAGCTAGACTGATCTTCATGATCTTCTGTAATGTGGTGCTCCAATTCTAGACTAAGCTAGACTGATCTTCATGACAGTACCAGTCAAATACTGAAATAACTTTTATCTTTTTTATTTCCAAGACATTTTTACATTCACATAAATGTTTGAAAATACATTTGATAGTCCCTCCATTCAATTCCTAAGCCACTTATTGTATATATGGATGCAGGGGGTCCTAGAGACTATGCCACTTCTCTTCGGCTGAAAGGCAGAGAAACACCCTGGACAGGTTGCCAGCCCCTCGCAGGGCAAACATACAAATTCAGTAACACCTAGGAGGAATGTTGCATCTCCAGGCCATCTGACATGCATGTCTTTTGACTGTGGGAGAAAACTGAAGGCCCTGGAGAGCATGTCAACTCCACATAGAAAGCATCCCGGCTGCCTTGACTAGGAACTGAACCCAGAACCAAGAACCCAACATGATACCTAACTAGAAGACAACAAAGATGGATGGATGTGCACTGCATAGAAATTTAGTTTAAAACAAACATGGCCATGCATGCAAAAAAACAAACAAAGCACCAGACATGTGTGTGTGAACACTTGTGTGTGAGTTTATGAGGAAACTCAGTGCTGGACACTGATTAGGCTTTGTCTGAGTCGAATGTGCTCATGCTGCTTCGCTTCCTGCCCTGCCCTGGCCTGCACTGCATGGTTTTGGACACACACACACACACACAGGCCACACATAGATTCCTGTCAACACCCGGCATGCCACCTGATCCATCCCCTCCACTGTGACACACACACAAAACCTCCTTCATCGAAGAAACTCAATGACCTGACAGACTAGGCCTGCCGGCTATGTATAATCACACACAGACACAGACAAAGACACACACACACACACACACACACACACACACACACACACACACACTTCTTCTCTCTCTCTCTGTCTGACTCCCTTAGGCAGACTACTGTTGACAGGCACTTCCCGACTGAGTCACCCAGATAACCAGAGCACTCCGAAACAAAAACAGCCAGTCAGACACAAACGCACACACACACACACACACACACACACACACACACACACACACACACATGCATGCATGCCTACACAAGCAAAACAGTTTGGTTTTTTATACAATATCAGGGTGTGAGGTCATACATGTCCCATATGCATGAAAGTCATTTGTTTTAATTTTTTAAAATTTCTTTCATATAATAACCTGGAGCAGAATCATACACACAGGTGGTGCATACCCACACACACGGCGAGATAATGGAGCCAGCGGCTAAACACTACCTTTTTGAGCTCTTCCAGCAGAAAACTGTAATTTTATTCATTTCTCTCCTCTAATCTGATCTATCTACTTTCTAAATGCCATGCAATGCCATGTACATAATATTCACCAAATATCATAGAAATGAAGAAACTGTCCATAAAGATGCTCATACTGTATATTTTAGAGGCCTGCAGTTTACTGGCATGGAGCATCTTTTACTGTGAGGTGTGACGTGATTCGAAATAAAGCACGGAACACACTAATCCCGGTACTCCGTCAACATTAAATAAAATATGGGACATACAATCATATTCGAAATGTCATCTTTTAAATGATATAGTAGTGGACATTCAACAGCCATCCATGCTTATTTTGGAAACCTTCACTGTCTGGGCAGTGGTTGCCTAGTGGTTAGGCCCCAGTCTGTGGTGGCCTAGTGGTTAGGCCCCAGGTTTGGAAGGTTGTGGGTTTGAATCCTCGACCAGTAGGTTGCTCTGAGGTTCCCTTGAGCAAGGTACCATCTACATCACTGCACCCGGGTGCTGGATATGGCTGCCCCCTGCTGCACGGCATGAGGATGTATTTCGTTGTGGTTCACTAGCTGCCGTGCTATGTGTTCCCAATGACTAATAGTCACTTTCACTTTGCTTTCGCTTCACAAAAGAAACACTTTCATATACATGATTCTGATCATTTTCTCTACCATTACTACAGGTTTTGCAATGTTTCATGGCCACAACATGGCCACTTGTGGTAGACTTTGTCTAGTGTAGCTCACCAATGAATCCTTCAGTAAATATTTCAGCCGAAAGTCGCTTCTTGATGCTTTGTCTACTCCCATAAACTCTACTGAAACAACGTCTTCTTGGACAAAATGCAATGACAGTGTTCCAAAGTGTCAACGATAGCAACCGTACTATACTGATGATCAACCAATACTACAAACCCACCCCAGGCCTTACCCTCAGTAATAAAAAGGAATTGTTTTTGACATCAAAGTGTATAAAACATTGAACATGCAGCAGAAACTGTAGCTTCGGGTTAAAAAAGAGGCCTTTTCAAAGTCAGAACCACTTAGTAGGTCACCCATGTTTGCTCTAAAAATGCACGAACACTTACACACATGCACATATAGATACACAAGCACACATATATGCACACACACACACACACACACCACACAAGAGCGAGGGGAACTCCAGCACACCCACAGCAGCACGTCCGTTTCTTTTTGTGCCTGTCACGGCTCACTCTGTTAATAGCAGCAGTCGATCACTCCCTGCACAGCTTAGGTACAGCAACCCACAGTGAGCGTTAAAGCACATCTGTTGCTGTGAACCTCAGACATGACAGAGTTGTCAAAGGAAAAAAGGGAGAAAACATGCCTTTGGCTATTGAATAGGAACTGGTTTGGAACAGTTCTCATGTAGAGGGAGGATGACAGGCTTCAGAAGTTCACATGCTGTCACGTCACATCACTCTTGCATGAGGTTACAGCAACAGCAGCTTCGGATTTCTGACTCTTAATATTTATGCTGATGACTCAGAACCTCTTCGTGAGAAAGTTGATCAGAAGATGCAATTCTGCATTTATTTTAAAATACAGCATATGCATAGGCTATACAAGACGACATAAATCAGCTACATTGATCTCACATGACTTCATGACCAGAGCCATAGTCATATTTCTGCCTATACATATTTATAAACTGATGTCAACATGTGCAAGTGGTAAAAAACCAACAGCTGACAGGGAGGAATGAGACAAATTCCCATTTGAATTCTACTTTATTTACAATCCATTTGGGAAACTGCTTTGGGGCCAGTGTGGTTGCAGATTCTGTGAATCGCAAGCAATTATCTATTTAGCTATTTAATAGAGACTCTTTCAAGAACTGTGAATTTTAAGTATTTTATTCTGCGTATTTGCCTGTGTAGAGCTGAATCAGATTCAGGGCAATAAAAAGCACTATTTGTATTGAAACTGTCCTTTCAAATACTCCATTATGTCCAAGAAAAAACTGGGACAGATCTACAAGAGAGGGTTAAAAAAGCCATGAAAAACCCAATTTACACAAATTAAATGTAGTCAGCTAGCCAAAACTTGCCAATTGTCTGATGTTTGAGAATAAACTAAAGCAAAGAGGAGAGTCTTAAGGTTTCCTCCATTCCTAATACCACTGCAATATCTGTGGTATGTTGAAATTTGGCGCACGTTGCCAGGTGAGTTGCTCGATTGGTTTTAAACCAGGTGGATTATTTTTGATATCCCCATTAGGGCTGAACGATGTGGGCACAAATCTAGAAATCGTGAATATATTGCTGAGTATTGTGATTGCAATATGACTTACAATGTATTAAACACATTATAAATACCGTGATTATATGTGGAATGGGAACTTGTAAAATATAAGATCTTTAACACTTCTTGCTGCCTTAAAGGCTTAAAACGTGTTCAAAATAATTTGACTTTTGATGGACAACATGAATACCTTGACTTAGTAGCTTAGTAGCTTACTTTTTCAAAAACACTGGCCTTTGCGACTTTGCGTTCTGCAAAATCACTATTACAGAGAGTGATATTGAAGTGAAAGTGACTATTCTTGTCATTTTGAGTACACAGCACAGGACGTAGTGAACCACAATGAAATGACACCTCTGCATTTCACCCATACACTCTCACATCATGCAGCAGCAAGCAGCTATTGAAAGCACTCGGGGAGCAGTGTTGGGGACGGTACATTGCTCAAGGATACCTCAGGGCAACCAACTGGTCTGGGATTTGAACCCATGACCTTCTGATTCTGGGGTCAACTCCCTAAACACTAGGCCAATACTAACATTGCAAATAACAGATGATATATATATAAAACATTCCTCTAGCACTTTTCTCCAACTTTTTAAGAGAACACATACTTTTATAAAAGTTATTCATTTTGCTGGAGCTGTTTTTGCACCAAAAGCTGAGTAATTCTTCAGGAGAACAGTGGGGTTGCATCATCACTTCACTTTTTCCTTTCAGAGCCCAGACCCTGACTGTTAGAGAGCGAAACACACAGGGTGGTCGTGAATGGGGAGGATGGCACACACTTTGCTTTGTCTCACTGAAAGGCTGTCCGTTGCTCGTGTGAAAGGACGAGTGTGTGATTTGGAGACGTCAGAGAAACCTGTAGACCCAACCAGCTGCTCATCAACAATTAGCCTTCCTGTTTCCAGCAGTAAAAGAAACAACACTCTGGAGGCTGGTCCAGTAGGGAGGGGTGAAAAGTGCTCCACCAAAACCAGAACCTGCAATGAGTTGCCCAAGAACAAGAGCCACTTACCCATTCACGATCACCATGTTCCTCTCCGCTCACAGTCTCTGAAAAGAAAAAAAACATTGAGAAACATTAAGTGATGATGCAAACCACACCATCCCTCCATAAAACTCAGACTGCTAAACAGCACAGTCATCATAAACACTGCAAAACAAGCTAAACTGCTTCTCAGGCATAATTGTGGGTAACAGACTAAATCCTCTGGACTTCTTCAGGGCCAGGCTCACCAATGTTTGGAAAACGTTTGTATGTAATTGCCTGTTTTTTTTTTGTTGTTGTTTTTTTTATCAACCAAGATGCTTAATATAAGTGTCAGTCAGTCAGTCAGTCATTTTCTGGGCTGCTTGTCCTAATCAGGGTCGCTGGGGTGGGCTGGAGTCCATCCCAGCTCACACAGGGCGAAGGACGGCGACACGCCCTGGACAGGTCACCAGCCTATCGCAGGCTTAATATAAGTGCTTAAGCATAAATGCTTACATATATCGTTGTATGATTTTTTTTTTATGATTTAAAAATTTGCCAGAGAGAATGGTGTGAATGTGGAAGGTGAAGAGGTGCTTTGAAGAGTCTAAAATATATTTGACTGCTGTATGTTGGTCACCACTGGAAGTGAAGTAGAAAATAAGCATCATGTAATTTCATCATTTAATATCTTGCAAGTGGCAGCATTAATTATTCATGATTTTAATAAAGCACAATTCTGTACGATATTCAAAAGCAGTTTGTTTACTAGGCTTGCCTGTTTCTATCTAAAGGTGAAGGAAGTTAGATTTCCTTCAATTTTATAGCTGGTGCTGCTTTGCATGGGCCTGCAGATGTAAAATAATGCAGTGAGATTACATTTAATGAAAGTAGCCATTAATAAATGATTGCTTTTTCCAAGTGAACCTTTTTACAATATAACATTCCTACATGTATACATAACACACATGCACACACACACATATATAAGCTCACATAAATATATATATATATGTGTGTGTGTGTGTGTGTGTGTGTGTGTGCGTGTGTGTGTGTTACTGGACTATTATTGTAAGAACTAATGAATCCATATGCCAACTAAAACTTAAAATATGGGACATGTGTACAATAATGTTTGAATATGTGCTCCTCTTGAGAGTTCCAGCAGCGAAAAAAGTCCTAAATACATATCATATCTTCATCATGGTGCCCACATTGTCTCCCAAGGGTCTCCTAATTATGAGCACTGGTCTACAAATGGTGCTTTGCAGCCCAAAGCAGACAGACTTATCTTATGAACATCATTACGCTCAACAAGACACGAGTATTCCATAGAAAATGAAGCATGATCTCCTCGGTGTGTATGCGAGTGCGGAGCGTCTTCCGAGACGTTTTGAGAAGTCTGTGCTCCTACCATTCCCATGGGCTTTTGCCAGAGAAAATTACTGCTGTAATCCAGCGTCTGAAGAGGGCAAGCTAACCTCAAAGGACCTCACATCTGCGTTCGCATCTTGTTTGTCCTGGAGCCTTCACAACTGCTGGGCAAGTGTTCGCCTGGAAAACGCTTAGAGTGCTAATCAAACAAATATCCTGTTTTCTCAGACGTGTACGCCGGCTGAGCTGTGGGTGCCTGCTCTTGTGCGTCTTCCCACTTTTTTTGGTTTCGCTGGGCTTGGCCGGGACCTAGTTATTGAGCCCTGGTTTTTCAATTGGAGGGTGTGTTATGCCTGAGCACTCAACAGCAGAGAAACCATTTAAAATTAGTGGTAGGAATGTTCTGCCACGGAAAAAGGCTTAAGCCATAACAGCTGTAGAGTAATTAAACTAAATAGGATGTTTCAAACAATAATTCAGCTCATGTGCATGAAAACTCCCATTTCAGCAACAACAACTGAAGGAAGGAAGGCAATGCTTTCTCTCTCTCTCTCTCTCTCTCTCTCTCTCTCTCTCTCTCTCTCTCTCAAAGTGCTGAGAAGATCGAACTGCTGAACTCTTTAAACAGCACAACAAAGTATGTTTAGGGACATTTAACCATTTAAAACTGTCTGAAAGTCAAAGTGTAGGAGTTCAGCTTGTAACATCGATCCCACACAGCCAACATGATAATCTCCTTAAATAAGATATGTATTCCTGTGCATATGGTTTGAAAAGGCCTACATCCAAGACTCTGTAATGTCACTGTTATGTTCTCTTCATCCCAGCAGATAGACAACCATCATGCCAGGCCTCCTGAAGCTCAACCAGGGTGATGAGGTCAACCCGGAATGCCAACGCTTCCCAAAGTGTAACAAAATCCTTCATGATTATTTGTTTCTGAAACACTGATGCATATCAGAACTCAAACTGATTCATTAATGGCAATGCAAACACGTGGTAATCCATTTCCAGGCTTGAGAGGGGTTGAGTAGTTTCCATATGATCTAAAATATTAATTTGAGGAACTAATAAATTTTATTTATTTTACAGGAACTTATTTTTTATTTTCTTTAAAAATACATGTACGCTTCCTTTTTTCTGCTTTTGCATTAAAACAGGATGAATAACACAGTTTGGTAATTCACAGAGAAGCGAATCAGATAAGTTTAGGCTGAGAAATCACTGAATTGTGCTAAGTGTCCCTCAAGGACTGGATAAGATTCCCCTGTACGAACTGGTCCAAATGATAAAACACAAGAATGGTGGGTTACATTCCTTGCTTATTACAGATTATGTTTTTTGTGTGCTTCTTTCTGTGCTTGCTCTGTTTTTTCTAAGTAGTTTCTGTGATTTGTGATTTGCTGTTTGATTCTGGTAAGAAGACTGAACATTTTGTGTATGTTCATCATGTTTTGTATGTGTGTAGGGTTTGCAGTATTTCTGGGGCCAGTGAGGCAGGATAGCCGGTGTCTTGAAGAGTGGTTTGGCCTACAAACTAATGTATAAACTTTATTTTGTTAAAAATAAACTTATTAAAATGTGAAAATTGTACTAGTTTTCTCATTGCACACACAACATTTTTGTATATGAGAAGTTCCTGTTTTTTCCAAAACCCTTCATCCAAGTCAAGACCAACTAAGGAACTTTATTGTTGGCTTTATTTTCAACAGTGCACAAATTTGTCCTTTTGCCAATGGAAGAAAATGGTCCACACTGAGGATTTCCCTGGGAGAAAAAAATGTCAAAGAAGCAGTGATACTTTACAGACAATGTGGGGTCATCAGGTAATACAGCCAGTCTGATAAGTAGTTAATAGACATATGCATCAGGAGGCATATATACATATACACACCACTACTAGTTCTTGCAGGCCTTCATCATTCCTCTGTTCAGCTTTCTGTGAGAAAACATGCTTTAAAGTTCTACATGCCTTTCTCACTGCAACCCGAGAAGATCAAATTCTCAGACGTGACATCACAGGGATGGAATTCACCTCTGTTGCCTCTTGCAAGCTTGCAGTCTTAATCTGACTAAAATCGAAATGCATGTAAGGTATTGTCATTACCATTAGTGCCCCATGCCCAGCAGCGTTCTGCAACCCACAGACCGTGAAAACCTCTATGATTGCTTTAATTTAGGGAACATGAAAGATTAATAACGAACCAACCTGATCTGGAAGCCTTCAGCAGCATAATACAGAAAGGGACCATTGGGTCCAGATGGCACATGATCGCGAGACTAAAGGTCCCTTTCTGAGTCTCAGACTGAATGCTTCCATAATGTCTGCTTTTTCATTTCTTTGGTGCCACTTTGTGTTCACAAAGAGAAATAAAGGCGAATGGAATGCACTGTTAATATCTGCATGATTTGCTGAAATTGGTAGAAGTGTGAAAGTGCTCAGAGGGTTTGGTGCCTGATTTGAATGTGAATTAGACAAATTTGTCCATTAATAACTACATCTCTGGGTCATATTTACTGTTGTAGGCCATTTGCAATATGCAGCTAGCATTCTAACTTATTATAATGGTATACCTGAATCCATATGTTATGTTATAAGCTTTCTAAAATTAATGAACACATCTGCTCTCGATATAATGATGCCAAGGAACATTTTTATAATTCATCATGTGTCTTTAATGCTAAATATTTAGCCTAGTGAAACACACACAAGGTAGACTCTGTAGGAGTTGGTCCCACTACCATCATGTAAACCTGTTCCCTTTCCTAACACTCCTGTATTCTGTCTTTTCCTACTCACTTTAATTCCTCTCCTCTCTAGAGCATATCTCCATCTCTCCAGGTTTACCTCAAGCTGCTTCCTACTCTCATTACAGATCACAATATCATCAGCAAATATCACAGTCCACGGAGACTCCTGTCTAACCTTGTCCGTCAACCTGTACCGATCTAAACCAGAATGGGCCCAGTGCGCCGGTCCTGATGTAATTTCAGCCTCCTTAATGAATTGTCCTCCATTGCAGACCTTACCACTGTCACACTGCTCATACATATCCTGTACCGTACTTCTCTGCAACACCTCACGTTCTCATACAAAATCACAACTCCTCCTTTCTCCAAGTTCACAAAAGCACAATGCAACTCCTTCTGATCTTCTATGCACTTCTCCAGCAACACCCTCAGAGCAAATTTTTATCTTTAATTCCACCTTGCAGTCTACCTTCTTCAGCTTCCACCATCTGATCCTTGACTCTACCCTCACTTTCCTCCTCTTCAGGACAGCCAAAGTCATCCTACAGACCACCATCTTATGTTGTTTTGCAACACTTTCTGTCATTACTTTGCAGTCACCATTCTCCTTAAGATGGATAAAATCCCTCTTGTAAAGGATAAAATCCACCATTTTATCCTTTGTGTCCATCTTCCTCCACTCTTATACGTCACCCTGTGCACCTCCCTCTTCTTAAAATTAGTAGTCACTACAGCCATTTTCATACTTTTAACAAAATAGCTATCTGTCGTTCTAGCTGACATTAGAATGACAAACTAGCTGACATTCAGCATTCCTCTCCTTGACACCATCACTAAAACTCATTTCAATGACTAACCAGAACTGGCAGAGCCGCGCTCACAAGCAAAAGGAGATTCTTTTATTTACTTCTGATGCTGTTATGTGATTAACAGCCAAACAGCAGTAATAACTATGTTAACTACGTTAACTATGTTAACTATGTTATTACTGCGAAGGTTAAAAATTAGCCGTGACTCCCACATTCCTAAGTATGTGAGCCTTCTTCCAGCGCGCCTCTTGAGTGCACTGAGCCTACTAAATTAGATTTCATCTGTAAAATACATCAGTGACAGTGGCCAAAATGGATCGGAATACACTTTAAATGATGCATCTCTTAACTTCCCCCTGTCAGCCAGAGAGTGAAGAAAATGTGCGTGTCGACTGAAATGCTAAATTGCTCTCGGCGGCAGCAAAGACTCTAAACCCCCCCTCTTCACCCACCACCCCCCGAGCCCCCGACTTGGCTCACCTCTCCAGTCCATTTTCTCCAGGCCAATTTGCCCAGGTGAAAGGATGGGTAACCTATACTGACTGAGATTTGGAAATGTGAAGGGAGAAGAGCTTGAAGGAATAAAAGACTTGCAGCGTAAGCGCACGGAGGCGGAATAGGGCCTTGTTACAGGCCAATCCAGCCAGATAAAACGACAGGCTGACTTTTTTTGGCTCGCAGGAGCTTAAATTTATTAGAGACTTCTGGTGCTAATGTGCGGCGGCCCGAGCTGAGGGTACAATGGCGGCAGTGAGAGCGAGTGGGCAGGAGAAACTAGAGGAAAGCTCTCTCCTGAGTTTTCGATAATTAGAGCATTCATCTCCACACAGCGCTAGACATGGCAATCCGAGCAATCGCCATAACCCAGTCTCCTGGGTCTCGCTACAGCCTAAACGCACAGCATTTATCCCAGGCTGTAATTTGAGAAAGGCCCAGACTTGGTCTTGTTCACAAGCCCACTTCAAGTGACAAGTGATCCAGGACTTCTTGAGCCAGAGTTCTTCTCTGTCTCTCTCTCCTGTGTTCCTACTCTCTCCTGTTTATCTCTGTCTATCTCTCTCCGTGTTCCACTCTCTGTCTATCTCTCTCTCTCTCTCTCTCTGTGTCCCTTTGCCTTCCATCTTTCTGTCTTTCTCTCTCTCTCTCTCTCTCTGTCCCTTGCCTTCTTCTGTCTTCTCTTGTTTATCTCTCTCTCTGTCCCTTGCTCTCTATCTCTATCTGTTTCATTTTTGCCTAATAGCCCCACCTATTTGCCCCTGCCTGGTTTCAACCTTCTGCTCCTCTGACCACAAACAGGCCTAAGGGTTCCTGTTTATTTGCCCTCTATGTGAGAAACACTCATCAGGAGGCCTAACAAACGCATGCACGCACACACACACACCCACACAAACACACACACACACACACACACACACACACACACATTTTCCACAGACGTATACATACATGCATAAACAGCCAGACTGCATACGTAACAATGCAAAAACTTGCACGCCCACATCGTGTGCCCACAGATATGTAAGTATGCAAAAACATCCATAATGAAATGTACATAAACAGACGTATACATTTACAGCTAGAAACCCACACTTTTAAAGCTGCCTCTGAGCCAAAGCTTTATTAAAAAAGCTACATAAAAAAATCAACAGAAAAAAGTCCCAATCTACTGTTTTCCTGCCCATGAGATATATCTCTTTAGAAATGCATCAATCTGTTTTCTCTGTTAGACCGAGATATGCAGCTCCAAACACCAAACTATTCCAACACTTACTTTTGACCCTCTGGAGAATCTCAGTCAGGCTGTCGAATGGTGGTAGTTTCATCTTATAAACAGCAAAGGAAGTAGATCATTCACATACCTAGAAAGCGTACATATGTAGACCCTTATATAATACAAACAGGGATGTATTTTTTCCGTTAAACCTTTCCGCTTATGATTTTGGAGCAGAGCTGGGTGAACTTCATAAACCTAGCCCACATTTCCCAGGTGGACTGTATGACACTTTCCAGCCGACTCTGCCTGTCCCTCCGCTGGCTGATAACAAAGGAAGAGGTGCACGCATTAGCACCACAGCCATGAAAAGTTTCCTCTATACATATGCTAATGCGACAATTGAGTAATATGAAGGAGGCAGAACATCGGATTAACGATTTGGTTGGATGTAACTGCAGCCCAGGATATATGATGATAGAATTGGAATTTTTGTTCTTGCATTTTGTTACAGCAAATTTATTACATGTTTTGAAATCTAGAACTTATGGCAGAATGACTAATCTAGTGTATCTTTGTGTATTTGTCTTGTTTTACTAGAACATTTTTCACACTGTACATGAAGCTGTAGGTATTTAGCAGTAAAATTAAACAATTAAGATTTTAATTGAAAACTATACAAAAGTGAGTGACAAAAGTGCATATTCTGGAGTAAATAAAATAATTATTATTTGAGAATAAATTTAAAAAAAAACACACTTAAGACATAGAACGGAGTGACTGCAGATAGTTGCTCCCTTCGGCGAACTTTAGTTTACAAAGTCTCAGATTTTTAGTGCATCAGGTTAGCTGCCAATTGGAGTGTAGGGCCCAAGCTTGATGTATGGCAGAACAGAGCTGGCCAGATGATGTGTTCTTGAAGGAATGCCCTCTGACCTACATCCAGGCTGGGCCTGATAATAGGACGCTGAGTGGTCCAGAAAAGAAGGGCCTGTGTTTGGGACCCCCACTGCTTCAACACCCCTCCCAACTCTTTATCAGAATGGTTTTGTCCTGGTCTGCCCCTGTGTCGACCCAGTGTATGGCTAATTCATTCATTCCCTTCTCTCTGTCTCTTTCTCTCTCTCTCTCTCTCTGTCCCTCTTATTCTCCCTCCCCAGCTGCAGTAAGAAAGGCCAGCTACCGTTTTTTTGTGCGCTAACCCCAGTGACACCCAAGCACCACATGAGTCCTCTGTTGTCCGGCAGCAGAGAGAAATGAATAGGAGTCGGCCTCGGTTTGGAGAGAATGACCGTTAGAATGAAGGTGGACCGGCTGAATGGGCTTGAAACTTGAATGCTGGGCACAGCTCACCCACTCCACACTGAGGTCAGAGAGTCTATAGGCTGAGGTTTGTAGTGGCAGCACGGTGCTCTTTATTTCAGTCACTGAAATTTTACTTTCAGGGTGCATTTTTGGAAATATTTTGAAAATTTGGGAAAATGTGCATCACGTAATGGACGCCAAAGCTGAGAGCTTATATCAACACACATTTCCCTATTTAATATTCCACAATTCCTGGCACTAAAACTGACCCTGACTTTAAAGAACATCCATACCTTAACAAACTTTCTGTGACACTAAAAATGTAATTTGACACAATAAAACAAACATTTATTTTATATATTATATACAGACATTGATAGTTATCATCGAATTGACAATGAATACAATTTATTGGCATTTTTAATATATAAAGATAGACATTACTTTTGCCTGAAATAATATAAATTGTTCCAAAAATCACTCATTTATAGAACCCTAGTGTGTTTAAGAGGGTAAAAAGAGTATAAGAAGGAAAAGAAGGGAAGAAAAGAGGAGCAGAAACATATGGGCGAGTGGCCTCTGGATCAGGGCTATCTGGGCTGAAAGAGGGGCTTTGTCCGACACAACAGCGGGGCTGAACCAGGACGAAGTGGTGTGACTGGGAGATACACACTGCAATGCTGCTGCATTTTCAGCAAAGCAGTAAAACAGAGGATCGCTGCAGAACTTGGCCAAAAGACGCCTCACTGTAAACGTCATGAAAAGGTAAAGACTTTTGGGAGTGGTGCAGAAACCTTTTCTGATCCAATGATGCCACGTTTATATATATTACCTGGCTTATCCTAATATTTTTATTATTTTATATTATATATATATATATATAGTATATATATACACACAGACTCAGTAAAAGTTTTAGGAAAAAATGCTGTAAAACAGCATCGCTTTCAGAAATGGAAGTGTTGATCATTTATTTTCATCAATCAACAAAATGCAGTGAATGAACAAAAGAGAATTTAAATCAAATCAATATTTGCTGTGACCACCCTTTGCCTTCAAAACAGCATCAGTTCTTCTAGGTACACCTGCACACAGTTTTTGAAGGAAGTCGGCTGGTAGGTTGTTCCAAACACGACTGTGTTTCAGCCTCCGTGTGACATTGATGATCATCAGCACCTGTTTGGTCAAATTGGACGATCATACACCGACTATAATCCTACAGAATCCCTGACTTTGTGCACGTGTACCTAGAAGAACTTATTAGTAGTAACACCAAATATTGATTTGATCTAGACTTTTCTTTTGTTCGCTCACTTTGCATTTTGTAAATTGATCAAAATAAACAATCATTATTTATATTTCTGAAAGCATTCTTTGTTTACAGCATTTTTTCACACCTGCCTAAAACTTTTGCGCAGTACTGTGTGTGTATATATATATATATATATAAACAAATGTAAACTAAAGTAAATGACGCAAATGACGTGCAAGTTCAGTCAAAAGAAACTTTTCAGGCCTGCAAACAGTGATTTCTCATTTCCTGGATGCTCATTTTGAACCTAGCTCATCCCTTGTCCCATGCCAGCTCAATGGGAGAAAGAAGAAGGAAAGATGTGCTTCTCCAAACTTTTTCTGTTCTTTGAACTGGATAGCAATTTTGGCACAATTTTAAAAAATGCATGGGAACAGAGGTAAAAAAAAAAAACAGAGGTAATAGTGTGATGTTTTTTAAATAATTTTAAATTGTTCATGATCCCTTTAATAAAATCTCCAGATTTGTCCCAAAACACCTCCAGACCATCACTGTTCCTCCTCCATGTTTCACAGCAGGGACAAGACATTCTGTGCTTTTCCCATCCGCCTCATGACACAAACCCTTCAGTTACCCCTAATTAACAGAAATTTACTTCATCCGTCCACCAGGCCTGCTCCCGGTCCTGAACAGTGTTTGTGCTGTTTGGCTCATAGTCGTCTCTTTTTATCGTTAACACCACAAAGTGAAGGTTTTCAGCAGCAGCTGGAGTTCAGACATGAAATCCAGCAAAAAGTGAATGTCAGTCACTAAAGACAGACCTGATAAATCGTCTGCAACAAAAATAGTTTGAGCATTTGTGGCTAAATAATGTGCAACTACTGGCAAATATTCACATTTTGAAAACCAGTCCCATTTGTATTATGGGTTTCGAATATTTCCTTGCAATCAAATTTAAAAAACAGTGTTTTTATAAAAACATTTCTTCCAAAACATAAAACTCTTTTATTAATTAGAGAAAAACACACAAAACACACATTTACTTAGCTTTCTTAATCGAATTTAGTTGGACCGTGTAAAACAGCTCCCCATGTCCTAAATGCAACCAGGACGGGCCCTTAAACGGCACCAGAAACAGTGCCGGTTTTAACAAAGAGCACCAACTCACCCCGGCTGTTTCCCTAATAAGCAAGCGGAGGCAAAAAGGAGACTTTTTTGAGACGTAAATTGGGATGTTTTCCATGTGTGCTTAATTGTGCCTGGTGTTACGGTGAGGTTTCGAGAGGTGACAGCAGGTGAAGGCTGCTTTTTTTTGTTGTTTTTTCTATTTTTTAAGGGGGGGGGGGTGTTTAATGGGCCCACCTCCTTAAACACACGCACACAGGCACACACACAAACACACACACACACATGCACACGCACAAACACACACACAACACGCGACGGAGTGAGACTGGCAATCAAGCTTCACTCTGCAGGAGCGCCGCCCTGCACTCACAAATTCTCTCTGTCCCTGTCAATCCTCTGTCAGGACATCAGGTAGTTATTGTGCCAGAAGCGGCCCACCTGATTATTTATTTAAAAACTCTTCGGATGAGTATTCTTTTCCCTCCTCTTTCCAAGGTCAATGTTGTAGTGATGATGCAGCTCCAGGGTTTTCCATCTATGCTGCGGAGAAGCCGTGGTAATGAGCCCGGAATGAAGAGGTCTTCTTTGCAAAAACTGAACAAGTTAATTAGAAGATATTAAAAAATATTTTAAAAAGACAGGTGTTCTGTACGGGACACGCTGTGACAAATGGTAAATGTGAGAGAACGTAAGTTACATCATTCACCTTAAAAGTCTATCATTGAATGGACTATTTGTACAGCCAGTTCTCTATCTTTTATTGCTAATAAAAAGAAAAAAATTTTTGATGTTCACTGATGACTAGTCTCTGCCTTCGGCGCGCTTTTCAACTTCCTTGTACCCTGCCAGCATCCATAAAAATGCAATTGTGCTCTCTCAGATCCTCCTGCATGAGGAAATGTATACCATAGGCCGCTGGCCCCTTCCCCGCCAGACTGTGTACCATAATTGAATGTGAAAGAGTGTAGGAGGCAGATGGAATATTGTAATAATAATAAACATTTATATTGCTCATTTATATGGAAAAATCTATAACCCAGTTCCCTACGATCACAAAGGAATGAAAATATATGGCACAGACATGCTTGGGAGCACCGTTCTCATTGGAAATGGAAGCAGCGTGTTCATCACCAAGCAGTTACGTTTGAAGGAAGCAATAGGAAAGATTGCCCTGAATGGGGAGAACCTTTTTCATCTTAATCTCAGGAGATGATGGAAACACATATAGGTGCTGGGTTCCATTCAGCCTACAAGGCAAACTTCTATTAGCCCTGACTTATAAGACACAAACTCCGGAGGGTGCTCTGTTGTGAAGAGGTCTGTGCAAAGTGTGCATTTGATAAAGGAGAATGTGCAATATCTGCTTACTCATTAAGCTGCACCGATGCTGTTTTTTTTTTTCCCAGAAGAGAGTGGGGCAACACTCTATCCTGATACAGACATCAGTCTGGTGTCCCTGACGTCTGCTGACCACAGTTCATCCATGTTGTAGTTCTAGGGGTCCAATGAGAGGATGGTGCATCAATGCTCATTATTCAATCCAAGCGGTATACATGCCAACTGCAACACAATTTAACGCACGTGTTTTCCACTTCTTAAGTGTGGATAAGCACCAGTCCATGACATGCAGCATATAGTGTGCTGATGTAACCATTTTTATCACTTTACAAAAAATTCTCTAACATTGTTGCATGTTCAGCAACATCGCCCTTGCAAAAATTATAAATTAGCAGTTACACCCGTGACCTAATGCAATTTTAAGTGCATGTTCGATTCTTTCCTTAATCAATGTAATCAATCTGAGTCCAATTTCTCATTAAATCATGACTCCTTTCCCAGTAAATGGCCCAGATTTCCAACCTCTGTGATGGAGGGAAACCATTAAAGGATCCAATATCCATGAATACTTTGAACCAGGACAAGCCAGTCAGTCAAATCAAGCTTTTTTTACGGATTTTGATCATCTCAAGAAGCAGACAGCATGAAAAGCGTTCAAGGCAGAGCACAAGCCTTGGGCAAAAGAAGCAAGAGGACCCTCCCAAAGAAGGGAGGGTGTATAGCATAGCCCAAAATGCAGCCAAATACTATTTTGGTTTAAAAATGTTACACTCACTTTGTCCTAACCTGTTCTAAAATCTGTGCCTAAAATCTGTTACTTGTCTTGTCAAAAGATGTGGAGCGATTTGTCAATAAGTGACTGTGGTCACCCTTGGGGCAATGATGCTGGGTTCCTATTGAATGCAAAAGAAGAGGCGAGGGGGGTAAAAACCCACTGCTCTGCAGAGAAGGTGGGGGGGAGACCACTCCCTGCTTCCAAATGGAAATTAATCTCCCAAAAAACAGCCTCATCAGTATTCAGCTCACACATCCCGCAAACATACAAGGAGAGGGGGGAGGGATGGGAGCTGAGCCAAGTTCAAGCCCACCATATCTGTGCCACCACAACCCACCCCAAAATTCATCTTTTTTTTTTTTTCCTTTTCTCCCTCCAAAAACTCTAACATCGGCTGTTCACGTCCAGCGGCACCCACCTGCTTCATTTAAACACCAGCTCCCGTTTGTAGGATAGGCTTTGCTTCTGGAGACAACCATGGAGGCGGACAGGTGGGACCAAGCCTCCATTTCTGTGTGTCAGACAGCATTTAAGGAAGTGCTCATACTCAGGAATAAATTATGGCCTGAATTACCATAACATGGCACAAGATCCATCCAATCCGGCAGAAACCGCATCGGGCTTTCAACTACCCCAAATTGCCCACTTGACATGTTTTTTTTTTCCTTTTTTTTCACTCTTTTCTCCCTTTGCAGATGGGACTGTATGATGCCTGTCTGACACATACATGTTAAGTAAGTACATGCAAAGTAACGTGGCTGCTAACTGCAGATACTATCCAAGTCAGAGAATGCATTCCTGACACTTCATATTAAAACGAAGTTGAGGGAACGAACCCTACATGCACTGCCAAGGAGAGGAGGGCAGGAGGTTCACCGGGATCCAAATCCTTAATGCAGATTTGGGATAAAATATGTCTAATTGACTGGAGAGACACTGCAGATCTTTCTTTTTGTTAGCACAGATGCAGGATTTACTGTCAGAATCAAAATAGCTCATCACTGCCAAACTGAGAAAATAAGTAGAGATCTCTGTAGATAGTTTTGCTTCCACACAAATTAAATACTCACCCCCACCCACATGCAGGCAGATGCCAAATCTAGTTTTGAGCAGAACTGCAAAATTCTTCCCTTACCATTAGGTGCCAGAAGAGGACATGAATGGAATGAAATCACCAGCAATTAGCATGCCCGTAACGGACTGCAGATCTGCCTAGTTTAACATTAAACACTGGAAACACATGTTTAAAGACTGGTGTCAGCACTTTCCACTCTGAGGTGTGTTGTGTGATCAGCCCAGCTACCACTGCTGGCAGAAGAGCTGAGCTGTTTAGTTCCCGCATCCACTGGAGAAAATGCGTCAGTACAGGGCCTGGAGCAGCCAAAAGTTTGGAAACACCTGAATGAAAGCATGTTTTTCATCTTTTTAGCAGGTCAAAATCTCAACAAGGTCCACTTTTTAGGTTTGAGTGTTTTTTTTGAATGAACTCAGCTCGACAAGGTCCACCCTGATACTGTGATAGTGTTTAAATATTTACTACATTAATGTATGTGCAAGAAAAATATAGTTTTTCATGTGGACCTTTTAAACTGATCTCAAGGCATATATCTGAATGCTAGAGATCTGTAACCATATACTGCCATTAATTAATTAATTTATCTGAACTTGACACCCGGACAGGCGGGAATTAAAATACGGGGCAGAAACTAAATACATAAATACAGATAATTACATTTAAACAGAAAAATACAAGAAGTTGTGAGTTTAGAGTTATTTCCAAAAGATTTTTTTTTTAAATATGAAACTTCCATATCAGGTATGTCCACCTGATTCTCTACCTGACGTTACAACACGGACACGACCAGCAACTTATCCCAAGCCTTCTCTCCAGCATATGTTCTCCACTGAAGAGATTTCACTTGCCACTCGTTCTGCTACATAGCTCCAAGTGAAACCACAGACTCTGATTACAGCAGAAGATGACACTCCTAGTTTTGGAAGAGCCGGAACAAGGCCTAGATGGCTCAGTGTCAAGGGTGGAGTACAGCTCAGCTGCGACAGTCTTTCTGTCCACTCCCCCATTCTCTCTGTCTCTTTCTCTCTTTGTTTAAAACTCTTTCTTTCCCCAAAAGCCCTGTTGGCACTGGGTGTGAAGTGATCAGTCAGCTGAAATGAAAAGGGGAGCAGAAGCACTGCTGTCACATAACCGTCAACCCAATCCCCCACTGAGCGGCCTAGGCTGTTGGAATTATTGCGATTTGCGCTCCTGTTTCTTTCTTTCACTGAAGTCACCAAGAACAGTTTAGGAAGAAGATGACACTCAGCACCCAAACCTTCCTCAGCAACATGTGTTTTTTTCTCCATCTTCGCACCAATTTCAGTTTAGGCTATTTATTTCATGGTCTACTGGTAGGTTATCTGTTTGTGGACCAAAAGGTCACAGGTTCAAATTCTACCTCCAGCACAACCACTTGGTTCCTGAGCAAAACCCTCAAACCCCAAGCAGCTCCAGGGAGACTCTGTAACTAGGGAACGGAAGTCATTCTGGATGAGAGCATCTACTAAATGCCATAAATGTAAAAGTATTTAAGTGCCAAAAAGCAAAAGAAGCAGCACCTTCTGGATCTTGGACTAATGATTACAGCACATGAGAAAAACAGATTTAAGTGAGGCTGGATCAAACTTGGGGGGAGGTTTGCACGACGAGGGCCACTTAGGCACCACTGCCGTGCCATTTGAATGCTTATCCAGAAATAACAATACATAATGCATGAGCAGCAGTCTAGTCCACAGATGCGAGTCAACGTAGCATTTATTATTCATTTCACACACCTCACGTGACAAGCTTTCAAACAAATGGATTTTAAGTGCAAAGGGGGTTTTATCTCGTTTCGGAGTTTTCCGTCGTTAAACGTGTGGAGGGTGATCTGGCAGCGGTTGGTACCAGGCAAAGAAAGGGTTAATTGGCAGTAATTAATGAGTAGAAATGGCATTAGCATAATGAAGGAATTAAGGCGCAAAATGAAAGCCCAATTCAGGATGATGATGATGATGTTTCTAACCGTGTGTGTGTGTGTGTGTGTGTGTGTGTGTGTATGTGTGACTGCATGTTTTGTTCACATCCAGCCATTTAAATAAACCTATAAAAGTGTTGAGAAAGCAAAGATGTCCTCGCTAACTCTGAGTCATGCTGGATGACTTCGAGAGTCGACTCACACACAGAAACCTCGGGAGGCTGGGAGAATTCCACAGTGAGGTCATGAACCTTCAATAAACCCAAGCAAATAAAAAGGGCCTTTGATATCAAGTTCAAAACTCTTTTTTTCTTTTCAATCCAAATGCTGCTAACCTGAGGTCACAATCAGTGCCATTCCCTCAGGGAGCTCACTTGAAATGTTTATTAAAGTGCATCATTCATACTTGCTGAGAAATTCTACCTTTTAAGCATGAATAATGGCAGTAAATACTTCCCCCCTGATTATCAGCCTGCTGGCAGTACACTGCGCTCGCTGCCAAATAGTCTGAAACCGATTGCTTTTAACCACCTATTTTATCCAAGATCACAGCCTTTTTCTCATCCAGGCTTGGTTTCAAAAATGAGTTAAAAAAAAACTCAAATTTATGTACAGAGTTAGTATCCATCTGACCCATGGAGCAATAATCATTACAACCCAAAGTGCCAGGTATAGCTTTCACAGCTGGCTCTCCAGAGGTTGGATGCTGACTGTGGTGTCTGCTGCCATGACGTTGATGCAATCTGTGTGCTCACTTTCCTTTAGGACATTTATCAGGCACTCTTGTCCAGAGCAACACATTGTCTAATGAGTGCAGAGCCAGAGATTGTGGGTTACGGCTCTATCCTATCTCCAGCTCTAACACCATCTGAGCCCCTGAGCAAGGCCCTTAATTCCAGGTAGCTCCAGGAAGGCTTTCTCAGGAGCTACTTAGGGGGTATAGGGCCTTGCTCAGGGGCTCAAATAGTGCTACTGCTGGATAGCTCGAAGCCACAACCCCTTGTTCTACAGCTGAGTGACCTACCCCTAGGCTACCCCGATACCACCCCGATACTACCCCCATGTGTAACGAGAAAAAAAAAAGGCAAGTCCTGCCTAAGTTGCAGCTCCTGCAAACCTTTTCAGACGAGTAGACGATTATATACTTTTAAATCTTTCACTTAAAAAAAAAAAAAAAAGAACAGCGGTGGCCTAGTGGTTAGGGAGTTGCCCCCCCGCATCGTAAGATTGTGGGTCCGATTCCCTCACAAGTAGGTTGCCCTGAGGTACCCCTGAGCAAGGTACCGTCCCCGTCACTGCTCCCCGGGCGCTTTCAATAGCTGCCCACTGCTGCACGGTGTTTGTGTGCATGGGTTAAAAGCAGAGGTCCAATTTCGTTGTGGTTCACGCTTGCTGTGCTGTGACCTCGCAATGACAAGGGTTGTCACTTTCACTTCAAATGGATTTAAATGCAAGGAACGTTTCACCTTTTCTCTCTGTTCCAATTTAGTACTTCATGTCTAGTATTGGCATCTTTTTTCAGAGGTTTAACTTCTTCATGTGCTACTGGTTCAATACTTCCACTGCTTTGCTCACATCTCTCACCTTACACACCTAGCCGAGCTCGATTATATCACTTAGGCATCGAAATCATTAAAAAAAACATTTTTGTTGTTGCTGAAATGTAAGACGAGTATTTCATTCACTCTCTCATTTTCTCCTTGTTGGAGGAAGAGTGGGTGATATGCCTTTGACTCACACTCCACTGTGCCGTCTTAGTTAAGCAGACAGAAATCAGAAGCACTTTAGAGGACTAAATGTGGTGTGAAAGAGAGAGTGGAGAGTGAAAGCCATCAGAACTCCCCACAGAGTCGTTGCATTCACTCTGACGAGCGCAGAGATGAGAGCGGGCCTCTAATATATATATAGGCTCGCTGCGGGACAGGGGCTGCTGTCTGCACACGAAAACGAAGGCAGCACAAATTGAGTGGCCTAAGAGAGAATTTTTACTGATTTAAGAATTTTCCCCATAATTCAGTCGTTAAGAATTGGGAACTGTTTGATATGACATTTTATTGTGGAGAAACCAACCTGGACAGAGTTCTTTATAGTGATGGACGTCCAGGCTCCACAGTCCAAAAATAAATAAAATAATTTTATTAGCTATTAAATGAGCGGTTAAATAAAATGGAATGTCACTGTCTTTATTTGTTTCTTTGCTTGTTTGTTTGTGTACTATTTAGTAAATTCTTATTAGTGGACAGCTTAAAGGGAACCTCTAACTGTTAATTCCGTTATGTCAGCTGACCCACTCCGGACCTCAGCAATCAAGGATGTTTTTTGCCCCATTTAAGCTTTTTTGCCCCATGTGATTGGAGAGGCTCCAGCTCCCCCTGTGACCCTTGTTAGGAAAAGTGGCTAAGAAAAAAGGGTGAAAGGATGAATGGATAAATGGATAGACAGACAGATGGACTGACTGATGGATGGATGATAAATCTGTGCTTTGAGGCCAAATTATATAGAAAAAATGTGTAATCATTTCATCAGATGTTTATTTTTTTTTTTAATAAGGAAGCTTTAAGATTCTCTTGAACTATTTGTTTTCTCTTTAAGATGATCCTGTTAATAGATTGAAACTTTTAAATCAATCATTGCCCGTTTACAATGCTGATATGCAACCCTCAGCATAGCTGCTGTTCTAACTATTAATTTCTAAGAAAGATCCCCTTCTTGCTTAAACCATTTTAAACGTTTCTTTTTGTTTTGTCGAAAGGAAAGTTGTGCAGACAGTGTAGTTTTGCAATGGCCCACAATCATTGCATCACAGCAAAAAAAGAGGCAGCATGTGAGTGATATTACAGGAGGAGCCAGTCAATTTGGTTATTGTCACTTTTTCTTAAAGTCACTTTCATTCACTGGCACCTGCCTGCATGGGTGGGGGTGAGTCCTCCAATTAAAATATTATTTCACACCTTGCCTCAAAGTCCTGTTCAACAGGTATGACAGCGGTGTACCAGCAATACAGTGTCATCACAGCCAGGAAAAGATATTCTGAAAAACAAGTACAGCCGTGGTGAGTTTGGATCTGGGTACTGAGAAATAAACATATCTCCTCTTCTCAAAGCCATCAATACCTCTCCATTCTTTCTGTCTTCTCTAATGTGCTAAATACTGCCTACTGAAGCACGGCTGGTTGGAGAGCCAATCAGTCTAGCTTTTCATCACTGTCACTCCCTCAGGTAAGAAAACAAACGTATAATCATGATTCATTGTGACATTTCTTCTCTACTCCTCAAAAGCAAGAAGTTTTTAAGCTGGAGTCTACACGCTCAGCTGACGTTTAGATTGCAGCTTGATTCTTGGAGATAAGCTGACTCCTATGATGGTTTGGTGTCAAATTGAGGATTGAGGACTGATGCACATCAGCACAGCTAAGCACAGCAGAGAACTCAAGTGTCTCAACCTACTTACAGATGATTGGTTCAGTTAACTCAATTAGATGGGCTGTACCAGTGATAGTCACTGCTTTTTTAAACCTTCCCAGGTCGACAATGTTGCATGCAACATCAAAGGATCTGTGTACGACAAAAAACAACGTGTTTCACCAAAAGGGTGACACTGCACTGTTTTAATAAGGACAGTATGATCATATCCCTTTCAAAAGGTTTTGGAATCCAGTCCTAAACTTGTTTTTATAGATTTTATAGACTTGTTCAAAAAAATGAAAGTGACTACCCTTGTCATTGCGAGGTCACGGCACAGCACACATGAACCACAACGAAATTGGACCTCTGCATTTTACCCATGCACACTCAAACCCGTGCAGCAGTGGGCAGCTATTGAAAGCGCCCGGGGAGCAGTGATGGGGACGGTACCTTGCTCAAGGGTACCTCAGGGCAACCTATTGGGAAGGGGTTTGAACCCCCGATCCTCCGATCATGCGGCTAACGCCCTAACCGCTAGGCCACCGCTGCCCCAATAATAAATGAACAAGGAATGTCTTCTGGGGATATTTATCCACTTTTTCATTTGAGAAACTTTGATGGTTGTTGTTAATAGGGTTGTTAGCCCCCACTTGCAATTCACCGATGCATTGGATTGAGTCTGCTGACCACTCAGAGGCTGTGTTTCTGAAATTGAGCTCTGATTTCAAACCACTTGTGCAATGGAATAACACGACGTTGACCCCATTCTATTCTCTTAATAGCTGCATGATTATGGGAGCCCCCAAATAATACATCACATAAAACAGAAGACCCAGACCCCAGAAATGTAAAGAAGAGAAATGAATGTTTTGATATGAAACCGCAGACATTAGGTGAACTACTGCATTTTTCTTTCCATATTTAACATCTGCAGGTGAAAAAAACATATTTAGTCTTGCAGTATTGTTTGTTGCATTGCTTGGTGAAGTAAAATTTGTATTTTTTGCTCCTGTTTTGTTCTATTATAGGGTATAGGAGTATCATAATCATGCAAAACAAAAAACTTAAAAGGCCTTAGTGCAGATCTAAAAGGGCCCTTCAGTTGAGGAAGCAAGCTGCCAAAACATGTTATAGCATTGTGTGCTTTCTTGCATGCTGGCAGAATGGATTAGCCACTTTATGACCCTCTGCGCCAGGCCTGACTGTCCTAAAGTGAGGTCAGGGCCTCAGGCTGGCCCAATCATCCCACGCTCTCCCAGATCCAGTACTGCAGGCTTAACGCTGCACTGTTAATTCTTTGGGGCCTCGGCTCTCCTGAGACATAACTTCTACCATTTGAACGCTGATGGGTCTGATATCCAGCAAAGAGCTGTGCTAATATGTCTGTGCAGGGCTGGTTGAGCCTCAGCGGGTTGGTGTAAAGCACTGTGATATAAATCAGAGAAATCTCAGGGTGCCAAAAAAGAGTCTCGCAGGAAAGCAGCCATTATGGAAATGAACTGAGAGGTCCATTACCGAGGGATTCGTAACGAGTGATCCATAACGAGTGCTGGCGATGCCGGGGAACGCAAGTGGGTCAGATTCAGCGTGCTGGGATTTGTTGAAGGCGGGGACAAGGTGTTCAGCAACAGGGAGTGATGCAGAAGGTAAGGTCAATACTGAGTCAGTGTGTGAAACTGTGTGAGGTAAACAGACGAAGAGAGTGAGTGCGTGCACGTGTGTGTATGTGTTTACTCTGCAAGCCGAGCAGGATGGTGAATTGTACACAGTTTACTCTTTGTTTGGATTTCAAAGGAATTAGAAAGTGGTAATCGCTGCTTATTAGAAAAAATTATCCTGTGCTGGCTTTGGGTAATTTGTCAGGCTTGCTTGGGCTTAAACCAAATCATGAAGTGAACAGACGCTGACCTGGTTATGGAGGGTTTTGTGCTGTGATATCTGACTCATTGTAGTCTATGTAGATGAACATGGACTTCGCATTTCTGCTTAGTCAGTAAATCATTATCTGTCAAGTGCTGCCAAATAAATAGAAACACGTGACATTTCCTCATGAATATTATTCACAAAATGAAGAACTATGTGTTGGTGTTACATGTTTTTATCAGTGGTGCATTGTGGGTAACCCCACTGCCCTCTGTGATAGACTTGGATTTGCTTCCCCACCAGAGGAGAGGGAAGAGTCTTACATGTGAAACTTGTAGTTTATTCATATCTTCTGGAAGAGAACAGTGTATATAAAGCCCCTTTCACACATAACACCCCTGAAATTACGTGGATATTTTTAATGACTTTGTATTTTTCACAAATGCAGCCTTTAGATATTTTAACAAGATGCTTACACTCATTCTTGCCATGAGGATTGTGATAAAACTGAGAACTAAATCATGATAGAAACATTCATCTTTGCACTATAAACTAGACATTGCTGTAATTCCTCCTAATGTATCAACTCTTGTACAATAATGTGCCCTTTCTGTAATTTCCCAGGTGTTGTATTACGTTTTAGGCCGATTGACTGCCAGGATTTCTCCAGCTCACTTCCACAGTTAATCCGTTTCTGACTAATTAGCATTAAATGCATGAGAAAAACTTCATGTGGGAAATGGACAAAAGTGAAAAGAGGAACTTACTTGGCTTGGATCTGTAATTTAGGCTAAATTGAGTGGCTGCAGTTAAAACAGCGTAGAAGTGAAAGGGGTGAGCGGTAAAAACAACACAAGCTAGACTCAACGAGTGTCTCTTAACTGGAATGACGTGAGCTAATATAGCTTCATGGCTGTGTTTGCATCTCAGTAATGTTAAATCTAGGGCTGAAAGACGAAGAAAAAACATGCAACGGTAAATGTATTTTCTCACAGGCCTATTTTTTCACTCGAGCGCAAATTTCATTTGCATGACTTCCATTTCACATGCAATATTTAATTATTGATTTTTCTTTATTTGTCATGACTAACATCTTCCATTTCTAACTTGCTGATATTGCAAAATGATGGACGTGGTTAAAAATTCAGCCATTGGTTAAAAAAAATTGCAATCTTTAAAAGTCTGACGAACAATTAATTGTTGAAACTTGCCTAAGCACACATAGCTGAGCTGAATGTGCGAACCAGAGCTAAACTATACTTACAGGCAAAGATCTTATAGCAGCCTAAACTATTAGAGTAAATTAAATCTAACCATGTGAAGAACATCTGACTTGGGTTTTTTCTATTCACTCAGTTTTCTCTCTCTTGATCCAACCTGCCTTCATGTTGCAGCCAGATCGGTGTACACTGTGTGATTAATATCTGTTGGAAGGAAGTAGCTGCCTAGTTAACATCAGGTCACACTTTTTACATCAACACTCCTATGGCTTGATCATTAGGGGGATACACCTGTATTTCCAGACAGTAGCTTTGGGGCTGCGCTATAAATTGAATTCAGCTGAATTAAATCAGCAGTGTGTCAGGGTGTGTTCAATGCTTTTAACATCTCAGACTTTTGCCAAGATCTAAAAGTTTTCTTCTGCTCCTGTCTAAAAGAGAGACAGAAATAAACACAGGCAGGCCAGACAAACACAGGGTGAGGTTCCAAGTCCAGGAATAAGTTCAAAACACAAGAACCTGAACAGCCCTGTCTACTACTCACACACATACACACCTACCTCCCTCCTGTTTCCTATCTCCTCAGAGAAATTTAGCCCAAACACTGTCATGGTTGAAGAGTGAGAGTTAGAAGTCACCACTTAGCACAGCATAATTAAGAATGCTAACATGTAGTACTGTTTATGGTGCAGCTATCAAAATGTCCCATTTTCAATTCCTTCGAGCTTGTGGGAGTGATGATCCAACTTTCCACACGTTTTTCTACTCTTTCTCTATCCTGGGACAACACCCAGCAATCTGCAGGCCAAAAGCAGGCCTTTACAACACTCTACATGGCTATTAGAGATACTGCCCTTTTCCAAAAACCAGTATCTGCCTTCAGCCTACAGACTCAGCCCAGTTTGATTACCAATTGTTTCTGAAATTGTCAAGAAAAGAAGAAGAAAGAGAGAACGTGAAGCTGCTTGCTGCATGACAGGCTGATAAAACAGCAGGGAGTGGTATTTGGTTTGTAAAGGACGGCTAATGTGGGCCTCTATTGATGTTATCACAAAGTGCCCATAATGACTGAATTTGGGCAGTTAAGGCCTTGGAGCTGCTTGGTGCCTGGTTTATTGCACTTCTACTCACATTGGTTGTCCCTCAAGTGGCCCACCTCTTTTTGATGATCTCTTAAAAACTCTTTAAGAAGAGTTCCTCAGTGCAATGCCGGGATCAGACAAGACGGTTTATTTAGTCCGTAACAATGATCACTATTTCAGATGATCCAATCACAGTGTCTGACAAGAAGCTGTCAATCATGGCCTCAAAAGGGTGATGCTGTTGGGCTTGTGCTTCAAAAAGAATGGACTACTATAAAAGAGAAACTGAGGTAACGGCTGTGTTAGCACAACAAAAGCAATGACAGAATAGAGACATTTATTCTCTTTTTTTTTTTATCTGGCATCAAACAGGTGTCCAGGAGGCAGAGGTATTGTTGTCCTCAGAATTAAAAAACATCACTCTTTCTGTTCGCCATGTCTATTTGCACCTAAGAGCTTTCTCATCCTACTGGTCTAAATCAATCAGCATGTCAAGGAAGATGTCAATCTGGGCAGAAAAGCACAAAAAGTCTGGAAATGCTAGACTTTTCAATTGGCATCATGTGGTGTCCCAGACAGCATATTGATGTACTGACTCCCATCGTAGTGATGTTCATATTGGGGCCTTAGACTGAACCTTTGCCAAAAGTTTTGTCAAAATCGAATTTGTGTAATCAAAAGCCAGTTTTAGACTTCTTTTTCATTTCTTTGCATATTTATCATCTTTAACCTGATAAATCATGAAATAAAGAGTAAAGCCACAACATTACACAGCACACACTCAACTTTATTCAAATTTCCTACATTGCATATACAGACCACCTAGCTCTTAGGTCCATTATACGGTGTAAAATTTAACTCTGTAGTCAGTCTGTTGACACACAGTTCGTTTTCACATATGTCAGAGTCAGAGCCAGGTTGAGAATGGTCCAGTATCCTAAAAATATCCAAACAAGAGAGTCTCTGCAGTAAGATATTGACCACTGATGAGAACTAACACAAACCCTGAATGAGAGAGGAGCTTCTAAAGTCAGTGTGTGTAAAAACCAATAAGCAGAGAAAGTGGGATGATAAACAGGAGCCATGGGGAAAGGGCAGAAATCCAAGGTCAGTGATCAAACTTGCAAAGTCTTGAGCTTGTGTTTATTGTGGGATGTCTGCAGAATATAATCCTCTAAGCCACCAGTCTTCTGCTAACCATCACCGCCTAACAGGATAGCCAAAGTGTTGCTGGACACCTGCTTTTTCTCAGCAGCATTAAGTCAAAGGCAGCAGGAAAGAGCTCCTTGGGAGGAGTTCATTACAGGATCATGGAGGAAAGATATTTTGGGCCGCACAAGTTATTGAGGTAGTGTAGGTGTGGAGTGACAGTCAGCTTTTGCTTATAAAACTCCGTCTGAACATGTTCTGTGAAATACGAGAGGCCGGTATAAATCTGCCTTGGAGAAACGTGCTGCTATAAACCTGATCACCTCTTATTCGTCATGATAAGCTACAGAAGACATGATACTGTTCAATCCAATACACAGATCCAAATGAAATGCACCAGTTTGCCGAACAGATGGATGATCAATGCAACATGGAAAAAAGAACATACACTCACCGTCTACTTTATAAACCACCTGTCTCATAGGTTCATTTCACTGGTTTATATAATTTGATGTACATGTCTGTTAGTCATCCTCCAGCCCTACATCACTGATTAGTTTTTTGGCCACAAAGCCACTCCTGATTGCATAATTTAAGGTGTTGAACCACTTTCAGCCTAGCAGTGTCACTGACGCATGTAAAAACTCCACCAAAACACCTGTGCCTCCTACAAGCTCCATATCCATCTGAGTGATGTACTTAAAATGGTCCATCCCTCCCGAATAATATTTGGCTAAAAGTGGCCCTGCGGTGAGAAGATGAGCAATTGTTGTAAGAATATAACTCAGCAAATGGTCTAGAGGTCTGCCTGGGTTTGAAACTGAAGCTTGAACCCGACCTGTACCAGTGGCTTTAAGGCCTGACTCAGCTCGACTGGTACTGCAATAACTGAAACCTTAACACGACACTAACCTGAAGCTGATCACACGCACTAACCAAGATGGATTTTCACAGATACTCTGGGTAACCAACAATGCTGGATAAACTGGTGTTCTACACATCTGAAATCCACTCACAGTATTTATCTTCAGTGTATTTTGGTAGAGTAGCTGATATCTGGCCAAGAACAGCAATCATTAACTCTTCTCTCATCCGTTTTTAGCCTCCCTGTGTTAATGTGGCTCCACTATTGCTAACACTCACTGCAATCATCATACACTTCAGCTGAACTTAACAAGGGGAAGATCTAGTGTGAGCCTTCAACCATCCCTGCACACCTCTCATATCAACCTGGTTTCACTGAGGGCCACATTCATTCCCTCCTCAATCTCAAGGGGTTTTTGAAAGACAGTTAATAAAAAAAATAAAATACACAAAAATGACTATTTAAAACAGCAAACCCAAGCCTAATGCAATACATGAAAAATAGGCCTAAACCAAGCCTAAAACCTAAAATAACCCATCAAGCTCACACTGGGTAGCAGATTTCTACCATAACTGTAGACCTTTGCACATGACAACTTTATAACTGAAGTGAGGATGGTTAGTGAAGTGAGGATGGTTAGATTTCAGAGTCCTCAAGAAGTTGTAGGGTACTCTCAGTATGCAGTGATCAGTATCTTCAAAAAGTGCTCCAAGGAAGGACAACTGAACTTGAACCAGCAACAGCATCATGGGCATCCAAGGTTTATTGATTCACAAAGGAAGTGAAGGCTAGTCCGTCTGCTGGCCTGATCTAATGAAACTTGTTTTCTTTTGACATCATGTGGGAAGCATGAGCATTAGGGAATAAACGGCAGCAGGAGGCACTATGAGAAGCCATCATAGGCGGTGTATTGGTCTGAGTGATGTTCTGCTGGGAAACCTTGGGTTCTGAGATTCAGGTGATGTTATCACCTGCATAAACATTACTACAGATCAAGTATAGTACCTTTATGGTAGAATATGACAAGAGTCATGACATGAGTTCAGATTTGACCTGGCCTCCAAATCAGTAAGATCGAGTCTCTGTGGGATGTGTTGGACAAGGTTCAACCATGGAGACCCCACTGTGCAACTTCTAGGATCTTCTGCTGATGTGTTTTTGCCAGACACCAAAGTAGACCTTCAGAGGCCTTATAGAATCCAAGCCTTGAAAAGCTTTTGGAATTTGGCAGGCCGAAAGAGGACACTTCATATAGGAGCTGACTTTAGCATTTTAACAAATCTGACTGTTGGTTGAAGTGAGTTGAAGTAGGAGGTATTTCTAATATTGTGGATGGAAAGTACATGAACGTGTGCAGAACTGTTGCTTCACCTGACGGCCGCCAAATCTTCATGAGGCCACAGTGGAAAACATATTGGCGCTTTAATTTTGTGGATCGGCTGTGGAACTCACCTCATCATTGAAAGAAGGAAACACAGAAAGGTTCTGAACATACACTCAATAACCAGGGACTCAAATGTAAATGTGAGAGAAAACAACTCACAGATGTTTTCACCTCCCTCCCTCTCTCTCTCTCTCTCTCTCTCTCTGTCTCTCTCTATTTAAGGCCTCCTCTTTTAATCAGGACAGACTATTTTTACCCTCAGCTTACAGATGAATGTGTTCTGCAAAGAAAAAAGAAGAGGAAAAGAAAAAAAAACTTTTCAGGCATGAAATAAATTAAAATTCTTTCTCGGGCTTTACTCTCTAATTCGACATTATTTCAAGGTTAATAGCTCTGACATCCAGAAGCGCTTAATAACCCAATAAAACAGCGATTCCTTACTCCATCTCCATCTCCCCCACACAATTCCTAATGCCATTGAGCAGAGGACAGGGACCGCGTCGCTCGCAAGACTGCCTGGGTCTTAATAATCTCCGAGACTCCAACTCACAGCGAGAGGCGGCTGATAATTCACAAACCCATATGCCAGCTTTGTTGATAGACTCAGAGAGCTTACTGCAATTTAATCAGCGTCCTCTCACGATGAGGACTCACTGTACATTAATATTCCACGACGTGATGAATAACCCATGGCGAAACTTTGAGGAGAGGGCATTGAGGAGATCCTGTCTGGCTCCATCAACACATGACACCACAAAAAAGAAGAGCAGCGTGATTATTAGATGTAAACGGGCGATTTCGAATTCAGCAAAAGTGTTTAGGGAAAAAGCTGTAGTGGCTTGAACTTTAGTTATTTATCCCAGCGTACCTGTCCAAGTGGTTATCTGGCGAAGATACACCCTGGACATGGCCCCATCTGGGAATCGAACCTACAACGTCCTTGACAGACTACAGCATGACTGTGACGCCCTGTATTTGTATTAGATTTGGCAAAAAAATAAAAAAGATGCGGGTCAAGACATGGAGCCTTTATTAGAAGCCCCTGCTTCAAAGGGTAACTTCACTTTGCTGGTGTACAGTCAGTTGCCCATCTGTTGATGCATAAATTGGCTCTGTCATTCATCACAGGTCAGATTTTAACACTCCTGCACAACGACACAATATCATGTTGCTGCTTCATTGAGAATAACTTCCCAAGAAACATGTAGGGGACATAAACAACTATACCTCTCTGCATTGGGCCTGTAAGGTAGGCAGACCTTTAATACAGCTGTTTCTAATAAACTGGACCGGGAGATAAGAAACAACACCTAACTGACAATAAAATGCTTACCCAGAAGGATTCAGCTCATGTGGTTGACCATTGTATGCATTAGGGTTTGTGTCATACACAGTATGCACTTTGCAAAAGTGGTGTGCTCTGGCTCCTGGTGTGGGCTGGGTGGACTAAGTAGATCACAGGCTCTGGTGAAAACCCAGCCAATGCCATTCCCACAGTGAGGTGGTAAAGGCCTCAGAATGGGATGGGCCTGTCTCTTGCTCTGTAAATCCCTCTCTTTTTCCTCTCTTTCTCTCTAGTCTCTCCCTCCACTCGCTATTATTTCATGCAGAGAGCAATACCAGGGCATGAAAGCCAGGCTGGAAAGTCCCCCCCCTCCCCCAAAATAGGGCCCTGAAAACAGCCTGTAATCAGGGAGGTGTGAGGCTTGGCAACAGAGCGAGGTTCAGACAAGGCCTGCTTACACTGCATGACCTCAGCACATGAGCGTACATTTGTATGTGTATGAGAGTTACTTTGCGAGTTAGTGTGTGTTTACTCAGAGTGTATACACAGTGCACTGTTTCTAGGGAGTTAGAAGCACTAATCGGCATTTATCAAGGCAAATTATGGGGCAGCGACCTCATCCAAAGGGTCTGCAGGGTCCAGTCCCACTCCGAAAATGTATGTATAGGGATGCTGCTGAAAATGAAGTCATTAAATACCATCCAGTCCAAGACAGAGAGAAAGAACATATAAAAAAGACAACACTTCAGTATCTTCAGTAAGTGCATATTGCAAGAGTGACAACTAAATAAATAAAAAAGACATAAAAAGGAGGGAGACATGCTACAGATGTGACCCTTTTTTTACCCATCAAAAAACTGCTGTGGAAAGAGAGAACGAGAAGAATAAAGAGAATAGGTGAATGGAGGGACAGACACACACTGGCACACATGGTTCTCACCACAGGAGATCAGGCACTAATTTCACCCATGGCCAGCCCAGCAGACCAGACACAGACTCAGACAGTGAGAGAAAGAAAGGGAGCAGACAGACAGAGGAAGAGACAGACAGGGTCTCTCTTTTGCAGTTACAGATTCAGAATCCATCTATTCTCAATGGGATTCAACCGGGACCAGTAAGTTATTTTGGCTGTTTGTTTTAGTTCACTGGTTTGCCGAATCGTCTATCTTCTCCACTTTCTTGATCGATGAAATTACATTTGCCTCTAATGTCTCCGGGTATGTTGCTCCATTCGTGTTTCATTGGAAGTGTAATAACCCAGTACCGGTTGCCAAAGAAGCAGCTCCATATTATGATGCTCCCATTAATGGTCAGCTTCTAACCACAGAGCCAGTCTTTAATGGGCATTTTCAGGTGGAGAACCAGTCTCACCCCAGCAGTGACAATGATTTATATAAACCTAAGCAACACTGCTGTGTCTCACCATTGAGGAATGGCAATAGTAGAGGGTAGCTGACAAATTCTGCATGACAACAGATGGGCTACAGCCTGTGATTTTGCACCTACAGTGGACCAAGAAGGTCATTGGAATTCATAAACTGGCAGAAAATTGGAAGAACATATTACATGTCTAACAAAGTATGTTTCCAATAAAGCAGAGAATGAGTGTATCGCCCCTTTTATTTCATCGAATACTTAAAAATGGACTTCCAGGCAGACCATGGCTGCTTTTGACTATTCAGATATGAAGCAAGGAGGTAAGTTTTGACTTGCACTAGAAGTGCAGATTTTCCAATGTTGCATGTGTGCCCTGTTTTCTGCATTACGAAACCTAATATCACACCAGTGCTGGCGGAGGATGTTCGATTGCTTTCCAAGTCGTATATTTAGATAAATGCAGTGCAGTGAGTGTGATTCTCAGCAGCTCTACAGTGCCGGCCCAACAGTACCCTCCCTGTGGGGTGACCTCGTCTGAACCTCGGCTGCTAGAACACTGACTCGCCTGCACCACAAATGGAGTTCATTAGAGTCTAGTAACAATCTCCCACAGGAATCTCTCTCTCTCTCTCTCTCTCTCTCTCTCTCTCTCTCTCTCTCTCTCTCTCTCTTCTGCTGCCTGTCACTTCCATGTCTTCTTTTCTCCCTCTGCCAGACTCTGCGACTCTCCATCCTTTCACCCAAAGACAACATGACATCCTAAAATGGCATCAACTCAAGCAGTAACCCTGCCAAATCATGTCCTGCAAAGACATCTAGAGGACAGGAGATGGACATTTGCATGCTATCATCTGGAACACAGACAACAACTTCACTGGTGTTAAAGAAGCTGAAGGGCTTTTTCAGAAAAGAATTATATGTTTTCCTTCCAGGCGTAACACTGGTTCACACGTAAATCAGAAGAGGCAGGTGAAAGCTGGATCAGACTACAATGTACGCCTATGACCCCACGCAGCAGCTACCCTGAAAGCGGTCCACTTGCTTAATATGCACTGGCTGTGAGAAAGCTATGAAAAATAGATTAAGTGTGCAGGATTAGCGAAGGAGACAGACAGCAAACGAGAGAGGGAGGGAATGAGGGAGGTAAAGATAGACTGTGGAAGAAACCTAGAAAAAAGGCAGAGGACAGAGCATGAAAGAGCAGGAGAAAGTTAATCATCTCATGGTGGGAGGCAGAGGAGCAGGACTTGTTCTTAATTACGTACTCAGTGCGAGTTGAAAAAGAGAAGATGTGAGCCACTGCAAGGAGATTCTTTAGCCCCGCTGCATCTGCGCCTCCTTGGAGAACACAACTCCTGCTGCTGCTCAAGAGGGGGATAAATACAGCCTGACATGGGGGATAGATCATGGGTGTAGTAGTGGGAGGGAAACACTTTCTGCTTTATTAAAATGACAAAATTGTTTTATTTTGAAGGTCACTTGCGCTTTCTCGCTCAAATTCTTAACAGTCTGTATGTTACCAAGCCCATAGTCACTGGTTTAACACGAGGAGATGGAGTAACGCAGACATATGAAGTGTATCATCAAACTACAGAGATTCAGTGTCTACATCTAATAACAGAAAACATTCCCAAACATTTCATTTGAACATGATTTACTTTACACTAATTTATTCAAGATGAATTTCACTTTTATTTAAAATCTACTAAGCTTTACTAACATGGGAACACACAGCCTGACAGGTCAACTATATGGTTAAAACTAGGTTTAGGGGTAAAGGTTAAGTTTACAGTTAAAATGAGCATTCGGGCCTGAAAACCTGTCAGGATCAGAATAGGAATTCACAGATCAATCAGGCTGTAACGCATACCTGAGGGAAATAAGCCGTGTAATTGGTAGATTGACAGAGAGCTAACAGGCTAACAGGCTCCTCCTTACTGCAGACAAGTATTTAATGAATGATTCACGGCAGATTGCAAGATACAAATAAAATCGAGTTACTTCTGTGTCTTTTACAGGCCTTGAATGTCCATTTAACAGCAAGAATTGGTAGCACTAATCAAAATTATATCTTGCCTGCTTGTAGCCCACCTTGAAACCATCAATAGCTCTTATGAATTGGGCAAAATAATTGGCTTGTGAGGCCAGAGGTTGATTGGTCACATGGGCCAAATTTACAGCCCAGTTTGGTTCCATTAGTGGCCCACATGAGCCTTAAAAATTAGGCTGTGTTGTCCTTTTATCTCTCTTTTATTTCTCTCCTTATACATTCAGTAAGCTGAATGGCTGTCCATCCATAGGCTGAACGGTTGACCATCGACACTGATTCTCAAGGACAGAGCACAGCATCTAATATAGGTGACAGCAGGTCATTGCTTTCCTACTGACAGGCAGCCACTGGTTGTAAGAAAAGGTAAGCTTAAGTTTATGGACATTTATCTACATCTACTAAAGCATCTAGAGTGATCATCAAGCATTACCATTACAGTGACATCAGAAAAAAAATGATAAAAGGACATATTTTTTGGCTTTCTTACAGCGCAAGTGCAGAGAGTGATTTCAGAGTGCAACAGACGAAAAAGAGTTCCTCCTCAAGAGAAAACACGTAAGAAACCATTAACCAAACTTTCGCAATGTTTGACACTACAGTTGCAGATTTGAATACAGACTACTGATAGCAGGGCACTCCCAAAACACATGCAAATTTTCACCAACTTCCCAAGTACCACAAGTATTGCACTGTAGTTAACAAACACTTTCATTTAAGGTTAAACTGGCAAAAGTTTGCATATTAGATTCCAGGTGAAGAAAAGGACGTTGGCCTTTCGCCATGATCAACCGGCAGAGGCAACGATAAACTGCAAAGATCTCCTGGCTTACGATGAGAAAACATTTTTTTAAAAACCCAAGACGTTGAGAGACTTCCGTCTTTTGGCTCAGAGAATAGGATTAAGGTTAGGTTTATTTTTGAATCATGTTGTGCAATGAGAATGATTCATGATAAAGTTGAGTTGGATAGAAGAGGGATTAGATAGTACTGACAGTGGATTACTGCTTAAAGTCAATTTAATCCAATCTCAGTTTCTTCTATATCACCATTCAGTCTGTAGCTAACTTCTCATTTTTAGGTCTCCATTGTACCTGTGCCTTCATTAGCAATGCATTTAGACAGAAAGCACTCTAGAAGCAATCTTTTTGGTTATTACAACATCTTAATTTTTTTTTAACAGCCACCAAACTCACCATCCAAGCGAGCCAATTAATTCAAAGATCCTGATTCCCCCTGAACACACACACATTGGAAAAGGACAATCACTCCTGAGTTACTAAGAAGGCTCAACCACATTGGGCAGGTGAGTGGAAATGGAGCCCACTATCAATATGTCTTTGTGTCTGACATGTTTATTTTTTTTTCCAGAATTCTCTACTTCTGCCCAAGCAAAGAATATCTGCCACTCCAACACCTTCACATAAAATAAACACCTAGGAGCTTTAGTTTTAACAAGAACTAGAATAAACAAGTCCATTGGAGGCTTTCCCAGCTGTTCTGTTTGCATGATTGCTATGTGCCTCACAGTTGATATCAAAAGTGCCTGCTTATAACTAGAGCGCTACAGCTCTACACTTACACTTTTTCACACGTTCTTCTCTTCTTACTTAGCTGGCAAATAATTAATCAACAGTTGCTGATTTTTACCCAGGTTACAAGAGTGAAGAACAGATTTGGATATAGATCCTTCATGTATGTCACTCTGGATAAGAGCACCTGCTAACTGCTCTAAACGTAACTGTAACAAGGATGAAAGGGAAGCAGTGAAGTTCATGTTTGTTATTTTCAACAGAGCAGGATGTTGGGTTAAAGGCTGGACCAGCCTTCGAGGCTGCCTCGAGGTACTCTAGAGCCAGGTACCGTCCCCCATCACTGCTCCCCAGGTCCAGGATATGGCTGCCCACAGCTGTATGGTGTGTATGGGTTAAAAGCAGTGTTCACTTTGTGCTGTGCTGTTTCACAATGGCGAATAGTCACTTTCACTTAGTTACCGGACAACCAGACTGCGTGTTAGACTGTGATTTTTTTCTAAATCCACAATCCAAGTGCTCAGGTAGCCCTGTGAACCTCTAGTCACGGTGATTAGTGTCTTTTAATCCTGCATGTGATTGATTTCATTACAATCATCCTATGGCAGATGTTTTTCTCTAATGCTCTCACACCATGAAGCTCCTGTTTCAAACTGCTTTTCTCCTATTGTGTGTCTCACCTGTGGAAGGCAAGGGTGTGTAAAAGCCATGGTGTAACTTCATACTGGAGAGGAAGAAAGGTTCAAAGTCAAAGTGTGTCTAAAGGCAGTCCATGTGTTCTTGTGCCTGCTAGCAACTGATCAGCAACTTAGGAGAACTATGTATGTATGTGGGTAGAAGGAGAAAAGAGGGAGAGAGAGAGAGAGAGAGAGAGAGAGAGAGAGAGAGCAAGTCCCTTGCCCATTGCTTCGAGGCAGGGCATCTGCTGAACATTCCGGAAACTCAATCACTTAATGACTTGTGCCTCACAGAAGGGGCAAAGCCAACGCGAAACACACACCATCTCGTCATATCATTTCCACGTGCGAGTGAGCGGCCCGTCTCCTGGGGCCAGGCTCTTATAACTGCCATCGGAGCCGGCTTGCCCATTCAGCCGCATTGTGCAGGCCGGCCCGGGGCGGCTGCATCCCACTCCACTAAATGGGACACTCGTGGCCATGGCCCTGCTCAACATCTGTCAGGCAACCGGATCCAAATCAGTCCTACTCCAGTTACTGAGGAAAGGACGAGTGAGCCAAGCATCCTGCTGCCTCTGTGCCAGCGCTGAGCTTCTCTCCCCATCTCTGCCTGCTTTCCTGCCAGTCCTTAGGTAGGATTTCACCTGATATGAAAGTATTGATTCATATCTAAAAATTCTGCACACCGACATGCTCTACTGTCTGCTCTGCAGTGGAAGGAAATGCAACGTGACAAATCTTGACACGAGTGCTGAACACATTTAAGAAAAAAAAAATTCAATGACAGATTATAAAACACACAACAGATACATTCAGATAGAGCAAGTAAAACAAAAATGCAAAAAAAATGCATTAAATGTAAAAAATGTAAAAAAAAAAAAAAGGAAAAAAAATTAAAAGGCAATATTGAATTCAGATATTCAACAAAAAATTGTTGAATCATGTTTTGCAACTGAGATGGAGCTAAAAGGCTCCTTATTTCCTTTCTAGAACCAAAGCTACATTTTTACTCCCGCACACAAAATGCATCGGGCCTTTATCGTGCAGGACTTGGATTAAATACCCACCATACTGTACTATACGCATGTTATCTCTTAAACCATCCAATCTCATTCTTTTCTGGTCTTAAGCAATACTTCCTCCAGGGTGTTAGCATTGCTGCAAAGCAGAAAAAGGTTTGTTAAGATCTTATAATGAGATTATGGTAATTTCTGCACAGTAGCTTTAACATAAATGTTAGCCCAGTTACCATTTCATCTTAAAATATCCCTTCAACTACATCTCACGGATGATGTCATGTACAGGATGAGTCAGATTAAGATGAATTTGCTGGAGTTGCAGCTAATTAAGGCCTGGAAGAGCAAGAGCAAAAATAACACATCAAACCAAAATGTCCTTGTGTCAGTCCAGGCCCAAAAGACTGTCCTTTAGCTCTGTCTCTGAGAGCTCAAGTGTCTCCTCTGTCTCGGTAAATGCTTCCCACTGCATAGCTCGGTTGGAGGCAGGGGGCCAAGCGTTGCCAGATGCACTCCACTGCTCGTTTAATTAAGCACTGAGAGAGAGTTAAGGTCATCTCTGAAGACCTGGAGGTGACGAGATCCCCTTCTCTCATTGCAAAAGTGACTTAATGATCTGCCAAACGAGGCACGTAGGAATTTGAGGGCTTAATTACCAGTAATCCGTGGTATTTGTAGACACGGTTAGGCCAGACGCAAAGAGTGGACCCCATATACAGGCTCACGTGGCTTCATGGGACGGGTTTATATCAGGATCTCCTGGCTGGTTAGGTTGAATGAAGATGATGGCAAGAAGTAAACGTCAAACATAACAAATGACTTAATGAATCCCGGCGATTTGAGTGGCTTTATAGTTGTGCTTGATTAGTGCTTTTCTTCTTGGCATATCCTTCATTTCATCCTATTTCAAGGGCCATTTATGATCTAGATACCAAATCAGATTGAAGTATTAATTCTGTCCTCAGCAAAGCATCATTACTTCCCCCTGCCTCTCATGTCACATGATGATGAAAAAAAAGGGCTTCGGTTGTGACTGAGTTAATTACTATGACGGACATTTTCTTCTTACCATTTTATAGAGGCGGGTGCAATATGCCTCATCAGCATTTTGCAATCTGCGCTCCATTCCAACCACGTGTTTTAAAAAGCATGTGCGCATAGGAGTGTGTATGTGTGTGTGAGTGTATCAACAGTCACATCACAGCAATAAGATGCATGACTCACCCATGCTGTGGGAGAAAGGAAGAGGCCATCCGAGTGCTTGTTGTCACACCCCACCCCCCCTCTCTCATCTTGCTCCACGCCTCATGCAAGCTTTAGAGGGAAAGCTTCAAAGTTTCCCTGCATAAGCAATTTCATTCCTCTTCTCTGTGTAGTGTGTGAACTTTCAAAGCCAGAAACAAATCTGCCTCAGATACTGACAAGTCTCTGACATGCAGCAAAAGAACTGGGAGTATCTTTGACACCAGCAGCACAGGGAGATCATGCACACCAACAGACTGCTGAGGTTTGTGCCAGGCTGCCTATCACTCTTTTTAACGTTTGATTGAAATGACTTGGTATCAGGGAATGATATCAGATGAAGGCACTTGTATCATATTTATAGGCCTTGATAGGCATTCACTTTCGTATAGCCTCAGACTGCCCTTCGGGGACATCCCAGGACAGGCCTGTAAACTCGTTCTACATGGATCATAAGTAGACTCCAAGGAGCAGCCCGGATGAAAATGGCTTTTCATCTTTTTGGTCTAGGCTTGCCTCCATTGTTAAATTTTTTTTCCTGCAACTGTCTTGCTTTGGGGACTTGGATTTCTGGAAAGCTGATTAAGCACAGAGTGGTTAGCACTGTCGCCTCACATGAGAGGGGTATCATTTTCCAGCTGGGCCACACTGGTTCCTTCCTGTATGGAGTATGCATGTACCTGTGTCTATGTGGGTTTCTTCTGGGTGCTCCAGTTTCCTCCCACAGCCCAAAGACATGTGTGTCAGGTGGATAGGAGATGCCTAATTGCCACCTAGGCATGAGTGCGGTTGTCTGTGTTTCTTCCCTGCAAAGGATGTCTAGGGTGTCACTCCTCCTAAGTGCTCAATGAGCGCTCCAGCACGACCTGTATCCCAGGTCAGGATAATGGGCTCCAATGCTGAATGGATGATTTTGGACACTATTTCTTGTAAAATCGCACTGTACAAATAAAATGTGTGATGGTGAGGGTAAAAAGAAAAACGTACACTTGAAATGCACCCTCCTCCGGATCCATTTCCCATTATTCCAATGCATTTGAACTGACCTGCCATGAAAACCTGCCTACAAACACAAGATCCATAAGTCAGTCTGAGCTGTTCCTGTCTGTGTTTGCTCTCTGATCATCCGAACCGGCTATCGGTGCGGAAATGAATGAAGATATTTCTGCACATCCCTCCTGGGAAATCTCGTTCTATTGTCTTCCAGAATTGGATCGGCTTATAGGGTTCAAGTAAGGACAGGAGGTATAGATCTGTTAGCAGGAAGCATCACGTCAAGGTGAAATTCAACACAAAAACACTAAAGACAAATGCAGCCCTTACACTACAGGACCACAGAGCTCACCAACACAGAGAGGAATGTTATGAAAGTATATTAGAAACCAAAATCACATCTGTATGATAAATAGGCATTTAGAGCATGTTATGTGGTATTACATTATTTAATATTTCCACCTTTGAAGAGTTGCTGGAGAGGTTATGGAAGTGTTTTTAGCTGATATAAGCTTTTTAAATGCTCGTCTTTCTGCTGCATTTGCCACAACAAAGCTGTTTCTGGGTTTTAAGTCCATTGGAGTTTTGAAATCATGTGTTTTAGATCAAAAGGCCCTTGCAGTGCAGACCTCCCAGAAGAGTGTGACCTAAAACTGACTTTCTGTATGAGAACACATAAGCCAATGTAGACCTAGAACAAATGAATAGAGGCTGAACTTAGATAATCCACAGATCTAGCAAACTAGCACAAGTAACAGGATGTGCTTAAGAATTTAATGAAAAAAACACAGCATTAGAAGTGTTTTCATGAAATTTTTGAGTAAATTCAAAATCCTGAATACATGTTTCTTGTATAAGAGCACTACAGCTGGCATGTATGTCTATAACCACAACTTTGGGATTGGACTGGGATGTACAGGTGGGAAATTAGTCTTACTTCATTGCAATTTGGTATGTTTTCTACTTGTACTTGTACAATCCTATATGCTTAAACAGCTCAAATCTTGTGATATTTTCCTTTTTATGGCTTGTTTAGAACCAAAACATCTAAGTGAAGAAAGGATGTAATTTCTGAGAAATACCAATGTCTTCATGCTGGCCAGTAACAAGACAATTGCAGATCTTAATGGGACATAAATGATGCCACTAACACAGTAATGGCAAGATGCAGCACGTATGAAGTGTGGCCAGGAAACGTCCCATTGAGACAAACGCCCACTGGAATTCATCCCGACCAGCTCCTGCCTCCACCGAGTGGCACGTCCCTCTGACGAGAAGGCATGAAAGTGTAAGACTACTGGATCTTCCCAATCAGCACTAATAGGTTTGCAAGTGAATGGTGCAAATGCGTGGTCAGAAGCTTTCAGCTCCAGCAAAGCCCCTCCATGGTGCCAGAGCCTGCTCTCAAATCAATCGCCTCAGCTCTGGCGGGAGTTTAATAGCTACCTGTGGCTCAAATTCCAATCTCTGCAGGGTGGCCTGATGGAAAGGGAATAACCCCACCCCTACTTACCAACACTGCTGCCTATATTCTCTTACACACTTACCCACTTTTCTGTCCAGTCCGTTTTTATGTTCTTCATTCACAGTCAGTGTAAAAGCTGATGTGCTACATGTAACCCAGCTCTAATCTTAACCTCAGCTCTCAAATAAAAGATTGGAAAAATTGGAAGAGGAACTGTTTTCATGGAGATCAACCAAATGTACCCACATCGAAATGTTCAGGCATTTCTGGGAAAATTTGATCCTCACCAAGCAACAGAGGAACACACTCATTCCACTTTGCTGGAGAAGTAGAGAGAGAGAGAGAGAGAGAGAGAGAGAGAGAGAGGGAGAGAGAGAGAGAGAGAGATGAAGGTGCATAGTGCATAGGTGACATTTCTCAGGATCACCATTAGTTACAGATGAGCTTGATTGACAGTTGCAACATCACACATGAATTTCATTATTTACATGGTGGGGAAAGAGGGATGGAAGTTGATGCAGCAAACCAGTATGAAGGGCAGAATAAATAACACTGCTACACATTTCATCCACCCCCACCCACCTGCAATACACAAACCCACACTCACACACTTTTAAGCCCTTATTAATGATTCTATTTATTTCTCATTAAATTATATCTTAAATCCATGATTGCTCATCTAATGCTTGATGGACCAATTGTAGCCAAACATGTGCTTGCATGAAAACATTATATACACATGTATGGATTCTAGACCTTGGGTTTAAGGTATTGTTGAAGGCAAAAAAAAAAAAAAAAAGACTATTTACATAATACCATGCAAACCAAAGTCCTTCTTATTCTACCAAGGTGACACAGCTGGGGGCGATTGCCAGAAGTCAGTGGGTGGTCCCCCTCCAGCTAGAATCGAAATTAAATTGTTCTTACAAACCCTAACCTTGCTCTGCATTCCCCAAGCATCGCATTTCCATAGCATTGAACTTCTAGTTGTCGTCTCCATAAATCTGTGCATTACTGAGGCTACCTCCCCGGCCCGGAGTTAATCACCTTCATTACCATAGCTGGAGAGGGGGAAAGAGAGGAAGGGAAGAAATTAGAGAGAGCAGGGGAGCAGGTCTATTTCTTCTGACTAGTCCTGAGCGGCCCATAATCGGCGTACTGTGCTGATTTGAAACGCAGTTATTGTGCCAGAAGGCCATAAACTTGTCCTGAGCAGTTAGGACTCTCCACCATAAACCCAGCATACGCTTACAGCATCATAATTCTACATGCAAAGATCCCCAGCACAGAACTTCTTGAACTCTAAAGCACTATTCTAGCAAAAAGTGTTGAGAAAATGGCACATTTGAGTGACAAATGCATGAATACACGCCAGTGGAAGGAACGTAACTGAAGCAACATGTTGCTGTGGGGTTTTCTGGTTGGAGACTAACAGTAATAAAAAGACTCTTTGCAGCAACTAACAGCAGCACTGAAACTGAAATTTCTAATCCGACCTTACACCTGTATGCCACAAATAAGATCCGTAACGTAAAAAAAAACTGCGAAGAACTCCTAATTACAACCTCTTCAGAAAGCCGTATCTGCTGCAGCTGTGCTCTGATGTAATCGAGTGTGCGAACATTAGAGATGTACATATAGAAGCATGTTAACATAAAAATGTTTAGTTCAATGCATCGCTAGGAAACTGTTAACTGGATTTTTTGACAAGCTATTCCTCTTAACATGCAGAGCCTGAGACTTCCTGCCTCCAGGCTTAGGGGCAGGTCTGACCACATGTGAGTGCTGGGTGGGCCTGATACTACATGACTGGTGAGGGTGGTCTCCAGGAGCAGGGCAGGGAGCATTTAGTGGTAAAATCCTACCAATGGAGAAATAAATAAAAGAGAAGCTGCACTGCTGATCCACAGCAGTTTCTCCAACACACACACACACACACACACACACACACATGCACACACACACATGCACACAAAACAGAGAAGTAGTAAAACCATTGCTGCCTTGAAATAAGCAATGAAATGGATCATCAACACAGTTTCTGGCTGGATGTTGGTTGCGAAAGCTAAAAACGAAACATCCTATAAGTAGCTCACACACTGCAGAGTTGTTGATTTGTACTATTACCCATTGACTACACAAGCTAACAGAGGAAGCACAGCATGTTTCCCAGCATCACTGCATTTTTAACTACAAGAAGAAAAGAATATGGCAAGAATTAACATCAAATCATAAATCAGTCATCAAAAGACAAAACAATATCTGTCACAAGGAGTTATAGTGTCTGTGTACAATCATGTCATCATCACCACAGAGAGGTAAATCAGTGGCTTTTTCCCTATGAACGTGACTATTCGTGTCATTGTGAGAGCACACAGCACAGCGAACCACAACGAAATTGGACCTCTGCATTTAACCCATGCACAAACACACACTGTGCAGCAGGGGGCAGCTATGAAAACGCCCGGGGAGCGGTGACAGGGATGGTCCCTTGCTCAAGGGTTCCTCAGGGCAACCTACTGATAGGGGGTAAGTGGTTGAACCCACAATCTTCCAATCCTGTAGCCAACTCACTAACCACTAGGCCGCCCCTGCCCCAACGGCCCTATGACCCTGCCCCATGACCTGTCGCTGATGTTTTTAATTGCACAGAAATCTAAAATAATCCGCTTCTACTTGTTTCTTAGCAGCTAGTAAAACATTGTGGAAGCCAAAGATTACACTGACGGACCACTTGATGAACCGATGAATGACCAAAATGAATAAATTCATCAAATATTTCTTATCATATTTGTCCAAAACAGCAGAATAAGCGAGTACCCATCCTAAAAGAACTGAAAGAAGTTAAAAGCACACTTGAATGCACTGCTGTGAAAAATAAACTTCAGTCTGCAGTTTATGAGTTTTTTGCTGAGCAAAGCAGACAGTCAAAAGTCAGTCAGTCAGTCATTTTCTGCCACTTGTCCCAAGCAGGGTCGCAGGGGACGGCTGGAGTCCATCCCAGCTCACACAGGGTGAAGGACGGGGGAAACACCCTGGACAGGTCGCCAGTGAGGAGTGTGACGGGGACGGTACCTTGCTCAAGGGTACCTCAGGGCAACCTATTGGGAAGGGGATCGAACCCCCGATCATGCAGCCAATGCCCAACCACTAGGCCACCGCTGCCCTGAACTGAAAGTATTTAAACAAATTTTGTTTTTTTTTTTTGCTTTTTCTTAAAAGCCTGTTTTTTTTCACCTCATAAGCTTGTGACTTTGGAAAGAGTTTGTTTGCCAAAGCTAAGTTCACAGACATCGTTTAAGTCCTGATTTTCCACTCGATGAAAGAAACTTTTGAGAAAAGTCTCAAATCAAACCATATAGGCGTATAGAAACGGAGGGTCTTGCAGACACCTCGCCGATGGCGGACAGAGATCAAGCAGGTTAAATTTCTGGACTTGTCAGTGTTTCCAAATCCTATAATGTGGAAAGTGCAGTGAGCCGGTTGTGACGGGCAGCGAGTGCAGCGATGATGAAAGTGCAGGACATGGAGTGAGAAAAAAACCAGAGACTGGAGTTTAAGTGCACTTTATTTTTAAATGATCCTTTTCTTTCTCTTCCCTGTTTATTTTACTGCAAACCAGCAGAAACAACTTGAATCGCTTCCTTCTTGCTGAGATCTATTTCTGGAAAAACAGATTCCTGCATGTGCATGTCATCTCATCGCTCCTTATGTGTGCTTTCATGACAAAAACGCAGTCCTGAGAGCAGACAGGCTCATCAGAGATTCCTCCTGGTGACAGAGCTTGTAATGTGTGAGTCCTTGTTGCTGATTAAAAGACAGCAAGCGGGAACAGTACAGGAGCAGGAGGGTAGCGGGAACAGAACAGTGACGTGACAACTTTGAAAGTTATGTCAAGTATTCAAGGCATAGGATAAAATGGGAAAAAATTACTGAATAAATGTTTTGTGTTAAATCTGCTGGAGGCCTGCAAGGACTGGTGACCAATCCAGAATGTTGCACCACCTTTTGACCTTCTAGTGACCCCAGTCAGTTAAGATAAGTGAAAGTGAAAGTGAAAGTGAAGATAATGGAGTGATGCAAGCAAATCTGTTAGACCAGGGTTGTTTGTGGAACCTCCAGGAACTTTCTGGCATTGGCAGCTTTTACAAGACTGTGGCTGAGACACAGTTCTTCAATGCGAGAATGTGTATTACTCTACTCTACTCTAGATTACTCTACTCTACTCTATTGGAGAACAGGCCGGCACGGTGATGCAGTGGGTAGTGCTGTTGCCTCTCAGCGAGAACGTCCTTGATTTCAGTTCCTAGACAGTGCGGTCCGTCTGTGTTTGCTTATTCTCCCTGTGTCCGTGTGGGTTTGCTCCGGGAGCTCCGGTCTCCTCCCACCATCCAAAGACATGCAGGTCAGGCAGATTGGAGATGCTAAATTGCCTGTAGGTGTGAGTGTGGGTGTGTTTGTCTGTATGTCTGCCCTGCGAACAACTTGTTCTGCCTTTCACCCTGTGAGAGCTGGGATAGGCTCCAGCACCCCCGGTAACCCTAATCAGGACAAGCGGTTAAGAACACGAGTGAGTGAATGAGAAACACCAGACCATTACAGATGTGTTTTCATGTGTAGGAGGGAAAACATGCCCACTCCCCAGAAAGGACCCAGGCTGCCCTGCCTGGGAATCAAACCCAGGACCTTCTCCCTCTGAGACAACAGCACTAATCACTGCGCCACCCTGACTGTGTAAAAGCTGAGCGTCTTCCCTACATAGGCTACAGTCGATCATTTATCACAGACAATCATTTCCCATCACTGAGAAAAAAGGAGAAAACTGCTGACTCAGAACACACTTCTAATAGAAATCAATTTTTCTGTTGCTAAAGCTGAAAGCTGTCTGAACTTTCCTCTTTTTTTCTAAAACTCAGGAAACTCTTGTTCCTGGTAATCGATCGCATGCTTGTAAGCAAATTATAAGCAAATCAGAACAGACATGGTTGCGGCACACACAATGACACATTTGTAATCCCCAAAAATTGCACACACACTATCATATACACACAGAGATGTGTTATACCTCCCATGCAAGCCTGACACACTCCCACACACACTTTCAGACATGGTGGTGGTGAGCAGATTAGAAGCAGCTGGCTCGCGTTCAGCAGACGCATTAATGAAGGCTTTTGAAGGCCACATGGCTCAGACAAGCACACAGTGCAGGCTCATGCAGGCCATCCATTAATAGCACTCAAACAGCACGCACTGCTCGCATGGTGATTATGAGGATGATAAGGATGATGGCTGAACCAACAGGATGAAGTTGGGCAGTCAGGTACGCTCCGTTGTTCATGGTTCTGGTGTCTGGTGTTTCACAGCAGTGTTTGAACATGTGTACAGTAACACTGACGAGGTTGTGTATTTTAGCCTAGCTTTGAAAAGAAAAATAGCCAGAATGTTTAAATATGGAAATATCCATTTGAACAACTTACCAACTCAGGGAGTGCACATCTAACTGCCCACCCACTTAGCCTGTTCGAAAAAAAAAAAAGGCGCTATATTCACTTTCCACTTCATCCTAAAGGAAGTGAAAATATATACAGTGCCATTTCAGAGAAAAAGGCTTTACTTTATTTTTATTGCCGACTATATTATGACTATAAGCACATATCCTCTACGCTCTTCTGCACAAGATCACACTTCACAGTCCCTCCATTTCCATCTGCTGAATTTAACACAGAGGGGGAAAAATGATGTGGCATATGCAAAATGTATGGCATATTTTATATTTCATGTTTTTTTTCTTTTCTTCATCTCAATATGTTAGAATTAGCAAATAAATACAAGCGTAGTAAAAATGTAAGTCTTTTCAGTAAGTGGAAGAGTTCTCAGCTTCACATAGAATATCTGTCCATGTCTCTATTTATCTGTTCACTCATCCACCCATCTCTGTTCATCTCTTCATCCATCCATCTGTCCATCTCTTTATCCATCCATCCATCCTTGCATAAATCCATCCATCCATCCACCTATCCATTATCTGAGCCACTTTTCCTAACCAGGGGATGCTGGAGCCAATCCCAGCACGCAGAGGGCAAAAGCAAAAGAAACATCCTGGACAGATCCCAGTATTGGCCCAAAGGTATTACAGAAGACAGCCATTAACTCATTTGAGGAACAAATAGCAATTAACATGAAGTAATGATTGCGTTCAGCATGTCGTAATTGAACATGAGGGAAGCATTTAGTCAAAGAAATAAAATAAATAAAACCTCCACAACACAAAGTTTTACTGTAAACTGTGAAAATAACAAATATTCAGCATTTTGTCTGCTCTGTATATGAGACAATGTCTGCAATTAGAGCCATTTGAGGCACCACAAGTGTTCTTACTCATCACCGAGCACTATTTTCTGGAGAGCTGGGAGTCGAATTTGTGCCTTGATCAGAGGTGACCAAAAATAATCCAGCGAAAGCATCTCAGACAAATATCCTCTGCCTTCAACAACCATGTTTGAACAAATATCAAACAGCGTCAGTGTGCCAAGAGCAGAGCATGTGCCTCCGTATTTACCAGCGGATGCAGCATTAAGGGGGGAAAAGGAGCAATTTGATTAAAAGTCACCCATTAAATCAAGACTAAACATTCCCCAAATGCTTTCACCTTCCTCTCGCATGGCAAACCGCTTGGCCAGACCTTTTATTTGGAGGGCAAAAGCCATGCGCTTTTGAAGTCAGTGACCAAGAAAAACAGCCTCTCCAAGGCCCCTCATGCAGAATGACCGATGGGCCACCCAGCAAGACGTGGAAACTCCAGTACTTCTTTTTAAGCCAGGACTGGATTATAGACTTGGAGTGTGTGCCTGCGTGCATGTGTGTATGGAGGGGTGGTCTATTCAGCTGTGTCTAATTAAAACAGAGCTCTTGCCTTCTACCTCCCAGTGAAAAAGTCCAGGCTCTCACATTAACCATCCTTTAACAACACTCTCTGCTTACCGGTGCCTGAAGTTTACAGGGAACAGGATGCTTCTTGTGGAAGAGGGCAGAGTTCAGTCTGCGGCTGCTAAGGACAAAAGCGAAGGAAGATGTATGAAGCATGTCTAAACACTGGGCAGGTCAAGATCAATGTAATGTTAAAGACAGACTTAAAAATGAGCCATGAATGATTATAACACCTAATTATTAGTGCTATTGCAACAGGGCTTTCAGAGTTCGGCTGGAATATGGCATAAGGTCATGGGTTCAGTTTCCAAATGTACATCATCTCAACACCAAAGGCCATTAAAGCATCTGCTAAATAAATAAATACGTGTAAATGTCCTGCTTTCTCACTCTCACGCATCAACTTTTAACTCCGAAGGAACCCGAACCACTCAACATGGCTTTAATAATTAATCTAAAGTCAGCTTCCTCTTAACCAAGCCCACCACACACACACACACACACAACCTTGAAGCATGGCCTTCAGCTGGACAGAGTGATACAAAGCCTTGCTCTCAGTTTAGACACAGTCTGTCCCCAGCTTGAGCGGTAGCCAAAAACCCCGGCTGTCCAAAGCCAAGGCGCCCATCCAGGGGCTTGGATCCAATCGTCTAGACGACTTCACTCATAAAGTGGACGGGATGCAGGTTTTGATCTTTAGGAGTGGGCTATAGAGAGGACTTGCCCCAAAGCATCTTTCAATCCCTGATAGAATTCCTCCCCATCAAATGCCTCTTTCTCCGGCTGGTGTAGCATCATTAAGCTCAGTGGGGAGACAGCGGTTGGGGAAGGTGCACACTGAGTGATCCTCAGGGCATCAGTGAGATTTTGGCACCATCACCAGAACCACCAGCACTGGCGAAGGCTACAGGGAATGACCTTCCAGAAAGCGCACGGGCCTGCCAGACCCGGATTTATTGCGGTAGGGAAAAAAAACTTGGCTGTTAGAGACACTGACACAGCGACACCAAGGTAACACCTCCATCCCGGACAGGATGAATCCTTCTGCACACGATGACACAGAACCCCTGACACACCAAAACCTAGTTTGCTCACACACACACACACAACCTTAACATAACCTCTCAGAGCTATTTTTCAGATTTTTTTTTCATCTTTTTAAATGCATTTTTCTCAAATCATCTTGGGGATTCATTGTGGCCATAAAGTACTAAACACACAGACTTTGCTTTTGACTCCAGTTATTGCTATTTTTCACAAAATAAATCATTAAAATATAGAAGCTACACTCACTCACCCATATACTAGCACATACACATACTAAAATTCAAATGTTATTGAGAAAAATAAATAAATAAATGTAGGGTTTAGCCTTTCTGACAGGCCTTTTGCATGCAGTTTTCAATGTGAACTAACCTGCTCTGATGAGAATAATGCCATAAGGTCAAGATAACTTTCCCTGTATGACTGCATTTTCTTAGATGCTTAAAAGTCAACACTTTTTATGTAATACGGGTTATTATGAAATACTAGCACTGCATGTGCCCTTCTCTCCAAAACTGGATTGCTATGCAGGACCCGTCCTTCCAGTTTATGCTTCGCCTACAGTTCTGCTGAACAAACCTGCAAACGAAAGCTTGCATCTCTGGCTAAATCAAACCATCATAAAGCCTTTGCCAAAAACACATCTAATAAAGTTACATGTTGGATTCAGGAGGCCATGTAAATGGAATGTTGTTAATGTTGTACAAATACAGGATCTAGTTACCAAGCTGAGATAATGAAATACAAGACCATAATTTCTACACGGAATCTGTCTTCATATTGTGCTTTGGTGCTGTTTGTTCAATATTTCTTGCAACTGTTTTTTTGTTTGTTTGTTTGTTTTGTTTAATCCCATACTGTGTATCACATTCATTTGTTTTCTATTCTTGTATGATGCTGTATACTGCAAACTGGGACACTTCTGCTCATCTTTCTGTTTTATTAAAAACACAAGGTAGCCCATACATGAACAATTATATGATATTAATCTTAAATCTACAACACTGGCGTTCCTAAATATGCTGCAGAATAATGAAAGTCCTCAGTTACAGGATGGCCCTTGTTCTGTCTGCATCTCTTCCCCACCCAGGGCTTCCTGCGGTCTTGTCAGAGCAGGACATTGCAAGTAAGGCCAGCTACAAAAGTAATTTCTCTGACTGCAGGCGCTACCACCTTTCCTGATCCTCACGAGCAAACAGACAGAGCTTGAGGTCACTGATCGGACCTACAAGCTCTCCAGGGGAGTAATGGTGACCAGTAGGACTTATAGTGAGACTGATATATAACAGCTCTTTGAAACAAGCAGAAGTAAACTCATTTCTTATTCTAACCCTACCTGTTGTTTTTGTGCATCACCCAGCCTTTAAGACCTGGGTTACAAAGGGAAGTGATTGAAAACTTTGCCTAAGTAATAGAAGCACCCTTCCCCAATGTCACTAGCAGTTGTCAGCGGCATTTATGTAACTGTTTTATTGGACAGGTATGTTGTCCTCAGCTTCATTCATGCTTCACTGTTTTAAACAGTGCCGCTTAATTACCAGGCAACGCGCAGGTCTGCCTTGATATTAGAGGAGCGAAGTTCAGCAACCTCACTTCTGGAGCTCACAGGGGAATGCAACGTGAAAATCTGTCTAATTGCAGAAATTTCCTGCACAAATCAGCAATAATGATTTAAAACCATGTAGGTTCCAATACACCACCCCTACCGTTTTAGTGGAACGCTTGTAATGATTTAGGACAATAATTAAAAAGATTTATTTACAGTGAAGGAACCTAAAATGTGGGTTCTTTTAGCTGCTTATGCAGCCCTCTTGCCAGTGATTCTTAAGGCAATCTGAGAAGTTTCTCATAACACTCTGTTTGGAGGGTGATGTAGCCCTAAACCCTCAATCTCAACAAGAATGAAAACATCTGTGCTGTAAATCGTATGTCAAAGTGTGTGTTCCAAGCTTAACGAGTTGGTTATTCATTAGTTGCAGGGAAAGTATTTAAATGAAGTGAAAGTGACTATTTGTCATTGTGAAGCAGCACAGCACACAGTGAAACACAGCGAAATGCATCCTCTGTATTTAACCAATACACACACATGCAGCAGGGGGCAGCCATATCGAGCGGCAGTGATGGGGACGGTACCTTGCTCAAGGGTACCTCAGGGATTAAAACCCACAACATTCCAATCCTGAGGCCTAGTCCCTAACCCCCATTTTTTTTTTTTTTTACAGAAAAAGAACAGCCTTTTATGGGTCAGAAGTCAGAAGTGCAGACACAAACATAATGTAAATGTAAACCTTATAATTAAACAATGAATTGAAATCAAATGTGTATAAGCTATGATACTTTGTAGCAGGAAACACAGAACTGAAACCCTTTGATAGAGATCAGTGAGATGTGCAAATCTCTCTCGCCCCATTTGGCAAGTTGGCAATATGAAAAATTAAAGAGCTAGGTATCAGTAACAGAGCCATGTATCAGTCCTAGGCCAATAGAACTGAAACAGTTTACCCTTTATAGCTTGCATGACTTCTGCAAAAGCTCATGAGTGCAAGTCGATGGGGGTTTTTTGCTGACGGCATGAAGCACTTCCTCAGCAAATGGCAGAGATTTTGGGTCGTAGAGGTCAAACCCTTAGGAGTCGAGGGCATTGAAATGCCATGAGGACAAGCCATTCATGTTGTGCTGCGGTCAGAGACAGGATCAGATTAGGCAGTAATAAGGATGCTATCAGTATTCTGAGTAACGGCGCTATCAGCTTTTAATTGGCTGAGCGTGGAGTAAGGAGTGAATGAGAGAAGCTAACCTGTGAGGTGAGAAGAAAGAAGTGAGAAATAGACATGCAGGGAGAGAGGAAGTGAGAAAGCACAAGAGTGTATGTGTGTGTGAGAGACAGCTAGAGGGTGAGATGGAGAGAAAGAGAGAGAGGGAGAGAAAACATCATGCAGAGAGATACTGAGATTGAGACAGCTCCCCTAGTGAGGTGCAGAAATGATGTCAACTTCACCAACTGTTTTTTTATGTCCCTCCCAAATGACACACTCGCGTTACACGTGTGTGTTCACTCTGCCTCTCTGTACTCTTCCATTTCACGTTCAAATCTGTCACTATAGTGTGACACGTTGCATGACAACCACAGTAGAAAAACAACTTCTGTCGAAGAGCACCAGCCACATTAAGGATGGAGGACAGGGCAGTATGACTACCAGCAAGACCATTTTGTTTTGGAGAGAGCTGAGCCTGGCTGCAAAGGTTCTGAAGTTTAGATTTTAAAGATCATGATACACTTTGGACATTGCAAAGCACTTTAAGCAATCTGTCCAATAGCGTGCGCCAGTTTTGTCACCATTAACGCAATTATGAATCATTGCCTAATTTGTTGATTCACCTTTGCAAGTGAAGAGTTGGAGGAAGTTGAGTCGAAAGGCAAAGCTCTCAGTTTACCAGTTTGCTCCAACCCTCACCTGCGGTCATGAGCTATGGGTAGTGACCAAAAGAATGAGCACAAATTCACGAGGCGGAAATGACGGCTCTTGAAATGACGGAGAGAAGGTCGGCTGGGCATACCTATACAGATTAGAGTGAGGAGCTCAGACATGCCCCTCTGCATTGAAAGGAGCCAGCAGAAGTGGTCCAGGTATCTCTAGGTGGAGACCACAAGGCACCCAGGACACACTGGAAAAATTATATATCTCTGCCTGGGAGCCCCCTGAGTTCTCCCAGGAGCAAGGTGAAGGAGCCAGGGAATAAGATGTCTGGGCTATGACATCCTCACCCAGCTATCACTCCGACTTGGTCCCGGATAGGCTGCATGGAAAATGGGTGGATGGATCATTCCCGGTGTTCAATTTGTGTTCTCAGTGTTCATCAGTGGCTGGTTTTCTGATCACGGATCTGTTTTTGGCTGGTGGGCCACTTTTCACCTAGCAGAGATAGGTTGCTTAAAAACCCAAGAGAAATTGTCATGGCTTCCACATTCCTTCCAGCACGACACACATTACCATACCAGCTCTGCATTTTTGTTAATATCCAGTGCCACAAACTGGGCAGTGATGAATGGCAAATTGTATAGGACAACAAATAAGCTACAGCCTGTAATTAAACACCTTTACTGTGAACCTGTAAAGGCTGGTGGATCTCACAAAGTGAATAATGAATGGATGCACTAAAAATGGGTTTGGAGTAAAGTGGATAGCGAGGGCTTGTTAGCTCTAGATAGCTCAGTTTGTCTTTCACTCACAGCTTTTGCTGCAAAATTCATCAGAGACCTGACCAGTGGAAACAGAAACCAGAGCGCACTAACCGCCGCATAGACTGCTGACAAACTGTAATCTGTGTTCCTACAGATGGAGCCACTTTGAGGCTGTAACAGCTCCAGCACCCTCAGGGCAAAAGTGTTGGTCTAGGATCAGCAACCCCCCTGACCATGCAGTCATGTTTTTAAAGGAAAGGCAATTAAGCCTGACCTCAGATCAGTAGCCTTGCTCTGATATTTGACACACAGCTGTTCTTTCCTGTTCTGCCTGTTCCCCTCTACTTCATGTCAACAGTCGTGTCGTTCTGATGCACAGAGATAAGGGAACTTCAGCTGAACCGTTACTGGGGGTAAGTGCAGACACGATCCTTTTGCATGTTACACATTCAAAGCCAAACTAAATTCACACATCGGTGGGGAGCCATTTGGAAAGGCAGACATCAATGGAGTGCAATTTTCTTTTATTTTCATTCTCATTTGCTCATTCTGGGCATGATGTTTATGCCTTTTTAGAAGAAAAAGTATCAGAAAAGAAGCACTGTAAACATGTAGATTTTAATGGATGCTCATATTCATCTATCTAGGCAGTAATGGAGATTTAGGTCAAAATAAGAAATTGGGAAAGCATTCAGAATTTTCAAAAGGATGACAAGGACAAATCAGTCTACATTAGTTATTTCATCTTTCTGATGTTAGGCCAGTTTATTTCAAAGTTTGTTTGAACTTGCCATATTTACAGACATTTTGTTATGCCTCTTCTTATCCATACACACCTGAACTTTGGGGTTCCACCACCAGTTTTCCTTTTCTTCCTTCTTCTTTCCAGATGTTACACCAAGTAGCTTTCTAGCTGCCTTCCTTACCACTTTTGCAGTTGTTTCCCAGCAATCTGGTAACTCCTCTCTAATCCCCAGTGCCACCTTGCCGTCATCCATCTTCACCTTCCACCATTGTATCCTCAACTCTCACTTTCCTGTTGTGCTTGATGTCCAAGGTCAACCCACAGACCACCATCCTATGCTGTTTAGCTACACTCTCCCCTGTCACTATCCTTTGCAGACTCCAATCTCCTTCAGACTGACCCTCCTGCAAAGGATATAATTCACCTGTGAGCATCTTCCTCCGCTCTTATACGTCACCCTGTGCTCCTCCCTCTTCTTAAAATAAGTATTAACAACAGCCATTTCCATCCTTTTCACAAAATCTTCAACCATCTGACCTTCAGCATCCCTGTCCTTGACACCATACCTACTCATCACCTCCTCATCACCTCTGCTCCCTTCACCAACATGTCCAATAAAATCTGCACCAATCACCACTCTCTCTCCCCTGGGTACACTCTCTATCACTTCATCTAACTCACTCAAGAATTCTTTCTCTTCCACCTCACAACCAGCCTGCAGGTAATAAGCACTAACAGCATTCATTATCACACCTTCAACTTCCAGCTTTAGACTCATCACCCTATCTGACACCCTCTTCACCTCCAAAACACTCTTCACATACTCTTCCTTCAGGATAACACCTCCCCCATTCCTCCTTCCATCCACACCATGAAACAATTTAAACCCTCCTCCAATACGCCTGGCCTTACCACTCTTCCATCTAGTCTCTTCAACCTTATCAGCCTTCCTTCTCTTCATCATATCAGCTAATTCATTACCTTTACCATGCGGCCAACATTCAAAGATCCTTCCCTCACTTCCACTCTCCTCCACTTTCTTTCCTCCCTCCAGACATTTCTTCTTCTTCTTCTTCTTCTTCTTTGGCCACCAGTAGCCCAAATTTCACCTGCACCCTGTTGGCTAACTGCACTGGTGACCTCTTGGAAGTTTGTTTCATTGTCCACATATTGTTTTGGTGAAGATTTTACACTTGATGCCCTTCCTGACCTTAACCCTCCCCATTTATCTTGGTTTGGGGCTGGCACAAAGAAATATTCTGGTTTGAGCATCCCTAGTGGCTGAGTTTTTATTGTGATAAATATTTCAATATACACCTGACTGAAGGGTCTGAGTCTATGTAGAGAAAGCGAAGTGCAAGTGACTATTTGTCATTGTAAGTACACAGCACAGCACACAGAGATCTCAACCATATGCCCAGAAAGCAATGATGGGGGATACATCAGGGCACTCTACTGGTATGTAAAACTCTAATACAGCCATTTCCAATAGAACTGCTTTATGGAAATGTATATTCAGTACCTGGAAACATCATTTCTATGTCTATGTTCTGCTACATGGACATGCTGCATTTATTGTCAAATAAGTCTGAAATATAGTTTTGAGCCCGATGAGAAATGAAAGTCATGGATATCACAGTCCCAAATCGTTAATACACAGTGTGGCAGTTTTCCTTGGCAGAACACCAAGTCTGAGGAAATATCATGTTTAAATATGAAAAACATGCAGAAATCAAATATTGGCAGCACCTGAAGATGTTATCCTACTTTTTAGGAACTTGTTTTGTTGGAGTTGTTTTATCAGACAAATGTTCCTCTGAGTGATGGCATAAGACGTTCTGTTTCAAAAGATCTTATAAAGGTGAACATTATCAGATGTGTCTCAAAGGTTATAGTACACTTCCATACACTCTATCAAACCTGACAAAGAAAAAAACAGAACGCTTTGAGCACTGTTTTTTTTTTTTTTTTCTTGTTTTTGGTGAATGAAATAAAGACTCCTTTAAAAGCTCCTCTTTGTGTTTGTATTCTTTACTGCTGGGGTGGTCATCTATGGCCAGCTTTGACTTAAATGTGCTGCAAATAGCAACCATTTGAAAAATGTGACACCGTTTGGCTTCCAGGCACTGTTTATATGAATTGGCCAACATACGTTTCTGTTGTTTATATAAGCCTAAGCACACTTCCTGGCCAGACCTGAGCCATGCACAGTGGGAATATAGAACGGAAGGGCACCCGAGGCCGAATGCAGAGCTTTACTGCGTTGTCGCCTTGAATCTGAGAATAAATCTCAACTATTTACATACAGGCCTGGGTTGTAAGCTCAGCTAGCAAACAATGCTCTAAATCAAAGTTAAAGCTCTTCAGGCATGTAGAGCAGAGTCACCCAACACAGGGCTGAGTTTACCAAGCGTGCTCCTAACAAGGGACGCTGGTGGGATGGAGAGGCAATGGATGCCAGGATGGTTTGACCTTTTCCTTTGAGCATTATTAATATATGCTGGGTATTAGCAAAGGTTAATGAGAGCGAGGAAGGCCCTTCTCCACAAACACAAACAAGGGCCTAAGAGCTGTTCCATCCTGGCCGTCAGAAGCGGTAGGTTTGAGCATGCAGCAGAGCCAGCTCAAGCTTAGGACTAGAAAAATCTGCATCATACGGAGCTGTTAATAAGAATGAGATCGGCATCAAAGAAAAAAAGAACAGCTGTGCCCATGCATGACATAGTTCAAGAACATGGGAAGGTTGTCATTATTGGATTCAACTGATATTTCAGTATTTCATGGAATGAAATGAATGGGCGTAAGATAGCTTAGCATCAGTATCTTTCAGAAACAAGACTTTTTGTGGAGCAGACACATTTGAAGCCTTTCCCCTGCAGCAGTGACCCCAATCTCTATCAGTCCGGCATGCCCATTCCCTGCAGCCTGCAACTCCAAAAGGTAATCTACTTTCTTTCTTCTCATAGCAGATGCTGCAGATTTGCCTCACCTGCCTGAGTTCAACAAGTTTGAAATTGGCTGAGCTATACTTCCTTTTCCTTTTGCAAAGAAGAGATATAGACCTTCCTTGATTTTAAAGCCCAGTGGAGATAAACTTTAAAGACCCCTGGCGTTACTTTCAACTACTCTCTTCCAGGCCTCCTAGGAACCTTTGTTGATAAGCTGTGGAAAGGCTTGCAAAAGTAAAGGCTTATTTCGATGATTTCCGGTGCCATTTCGACTTAGGCCTCTGCCTATTTCTTTCGAAGAAGGGCATATTTACCTGACTCTGCTCTACCCCTATCCTCGGTGGATTAAATCCCCAGCAGCACGTCACCAGATCCAAATGCAAATGTGACCGTTTCCAACACACAAGCATCTTGTGGATCAGACAGACCACCGACGGTGGCGTGGCATGGCAGCGCAGGCCAAGAAAGCGCGTGTTGGCAAGTGGCGGCACTCGTGTGAATGTGGCGGACATGGTGTCATCACACAGCCAGTGTCTGGGAGACGAGCCGTGCAGCAAGAAGGCTGGCGGATCTCTCCGGGACGTGATGCTGGCAGAGTGAGAACCACATCAGCATTCCTCTATCTGCTCCACACATCCTGCCAGCTGGCTGAGTCGGAGACACAGCAGGAGTGATATGTATGGGGGGAGTGAGTAAGTTCAATTGCCTTTACAGCCAGAGTTTAAACACGTCAAGACGCAACAGGAAGTTTGGATCGTGGCGAGCTGACATGCAACGGTTTGTTGTGACCCATGTGAGGCTTGAGCGTGAAACAGATGCTGGACTTGTTCAAATCTTCAGGGAAAATGTGTTTTCTAAGGACTTAAATTTCTACTCTGTGTATTCCAAGGATGTCAGTTACACAGCATCGCTGTCAGAGGTAGAAATCACACATGTGTGCATATGCTCACGTATTTTTTGATGATACCTGCATCACTGATCAGCCGTGTTGGTGATGCATAAAAAGCATAAGGGAGGCGAGTAATAGCATCATAAATTCACATTAACTTCAGCAAGCCTGTCTGCAGCGCCAGACAGCACAACACATCTTCTTAAAGCCAAGACTGCGGATTTTAATATTCTCTATTCGTCTCGCTCCTCGGACGACAAATTTGCTCTATTTTCATCACATGTGCTCATGTGGAGCTAAGCATCCCATGAGGGAGCGGCTGCATTAAGACAACATTAGCTCCTGCTTCTCCCACATGCTCAGATGACCAGACTGAGACTGCATGCATTTTCCTTCAGCTTAGACTGAGAAGTATGAACAGATCTTGACCTCTGAACCTCTAATGTAATTTTTTTTCCCTAATTGTTCAAATGTATTTTGTCTCACATTTCCAATCAGGGAGTAATATGTGGCTGAAAGGTTCTCAGTACATACACTGCAGAAATGTATTTATTTCAAAAGTGACCTTCCTGTGCATTTGTATTCATAAGTCAATATGCGTCTTACATTTGGGACCTGTAGGACCTGCGGTCTCCACTAGAGGCAGAGTGGACTTTTGAATGGCCAGATAAAAGGCCTGAGCCAGAGAGACAACAGGAATGGTATTCTCCATATCTGCCTTTATGCTGCCAAAATGTCAAGGGCATTCAGCACACACCCAGAATGCTCAGCCTCTCTTCACCTGCATAATGTTCCGAAAACAAAATGCAATCAGCCAGGTTGGGCAAAGAACGCTCAGTGTCCACATTTAAGCTAAAAAAGAACCTTTACCTTATTAGCACTGGAATGTCTTCCACATGTTTTTTTTAAAGTTTTCATCTCTCTGATGAAATATTTATCACAATAAAAACTCAGCCACTAGGGATGCACAAGCCAGTGTTATTCTTCGCGCCGGCCCCAATATGTCTTCAATAGCTCGATTTTCTCTCTGTTTTATCAGTCACTTCTTAGCTTTATAAGCAAAGATCCCAAGTTACATCCAATCCCTAAAAACCTAAAAAAAAAACCCTAAAAACCTAAAAAACCTTTTAAAAAACCCAATCCCTCAAAACATTATCTTCACTTCTTTCCATTTCTGCCTTCTCATGACATTTGCAGCAACGTCCTCAAGTAAACACGACAACGCTGACTTCAGTACTGGTGGTCAGCGAGGATATAAAGTCAAAATAAACCAACCAAGAACTTTAGTTTAGCTAAACGGCTCATATTATTTCAGCAAATGGTTTTATTTGAGCTAAGAAGTGGAAAACTGCATTTTACAGCAGAACTGTGATTCATGAAGTAAGGCTGTGAATGCATTCTGTCTTTTCACCCTTAAACATTAACTAGTGGTTTTCTTTTGATGGCTTCCCTCACAATGGAAGCCTTATGTGGCATAACATTCTCGGTGGAGCCAATGGGTTTTTTTTTTTTTTCCATCCATTTAAAGGCTACAATCAGTAACTGCTACACTGGTGCATTAATAAATGTAGGTATGGCATTTCATATTCATCTTTATTAAAGATCCCACCATTTACATTCCTTGCCCCTAAAGAAATCTAGAACTGGGTGCATTTACTCACAGCCCCATCTAAGGCCTTGGTCTAAATAGATTAGAATTTGGATTTACAACCTTTTTACCCAAATTCCAGCTGATTAGACTGATTAGATGTTTTTTTCTCTACTAGTGCCTCTGTCTGTCTATTTATCTTCTTCCAGGATCAATAAGATTTTCTGATTTTGCAGATGAGAACTCAAGATTACTTGATAATTACTTGATGAGTTTGGGGCAGCGGTGGCCTTGTGGTCAGGGACTAGGATGGAAAGGTCGTGGGTTAGAAACCCAGAGCAGTATGTTGCCCCAAGGTACCCCTTGAGCAAGGTACCATCACCATCACTGCTCCCAGGGTGCCGGATGTATGGCTGCCCCCTGCTGCAGAGTGCATGTGTAAAATGCAGAGAATTAATTTTGTTGTGGAATGAACTGTAAGTATCATTGTGCAGTGTATTCACAGTGACACTTTCACTGAGTTTGTGGGGTATAAGGTTCTATTACTTTTCAGCGATATTCACCATGTAGCTCCAGGAAAACTAAAGTAGTTAACACTGGACATCAAATATGTTTCAGCTGATTGTGTGGAGTAAGGGGAAAGTGTAAATTAGATTTTTGGCTTAACTATCCCGACAAGGGGAGAGCTAGGGGCCAGTGCTTGGCCTGCCCTGTTCTCTGCTGTCTGTTGCTGTTGTGGTTTCTATTGCACCTGCCAGTCAGTGCCACTCCTCTGCCATGTATAATTTATCGCATTTAATTACTGCACTAGCAGCGACAGCCCCCTGCGCCGGCCAGCACTGCCTCCCACTGCTAGAGGAACAGCTCATTGGCTTTGTTGTCTGATGCATCATCGGCTGTTTTTACCAAGCAGCAGACAAGGTGGCGGATTAGCCCTCCAGGCACACTGCAAATACATTAGCTGCTCTTCCCCTCCTGCCACCACCCCACCTACTGCTTCAGTAGCTCAGGGGAGCAGTGCCAGAGTTTGTGTATTGGGGAGCCCCACTGCGGTGCAATACCAGGAATCTGGAACACCATGGGGATGAATGCTGCAGAGAAAAAGCTAAGGGATCATTTGATTCTGATACAGAGTCACAGATATAACTGCTCTTTCTGACTCCAAAATGAGGTCTCTTCAGGAGAGTGGAAGGCTCAGAAAGAATATAGAGGAACTGGGTAATGAGGCAAATCATGGCGCTGTTATAAGAGAGCAGAGCAGTGGGGAGGACTTAGCAAAATCATTGTTTCATGCCGAAAGTGTGTGTGGAATTCATTTCAGGGCCTCTTTAGACTTGCAGATCATCCTACTAGAGTAGACTCAGAGTTCTCAGAGTATTTTTAAATTGTATGAGGAGTCATGCTTATTTATCACGCTGCAGCCATTTCACCTTTGATATCTGTGTGAAATTGGTGCAACCATCCCACTGAAATCAACTCAGGTTCAAAACTTTTGGGCGAAGTTTAGAAAACCCTTTATGTGAGATGGTGAAAGCACTGAAGGAGTTTTTGCACTTGACAGATAGAGAGCTGTGAAAAGCTCAATAGTGTGTTCGCACGTGTGCCCAAACTAGGCCTCATCCTGAGCTGGCACTGCAGCAGGTGCCTTAGCACTTCGTTCTGGCAGGCTTCGAGCTGTGAAGTCCAGAACCTTTCGGCCAAATAGCAAACCTGCTGTTGCGTTCATGGTTGGACAGATACTCTCTTGGTCTTCAGTATGGCTAGCTGAATGGTAGTCTTCAAACAGTGAAAAATCACAAGAATAGGCTAATTTTAAGGTTAAATAAAGTTATTTTTGTTTTTTTTTTGTTTGTTTTTTTAGAATAACCAGCAAATTAAAAACCAAAAGTCAAAGTATTGATTGTCCTTTTCTCTTCGTTATAACGGCTTAACATATGAACAAAATTTTTAAATCACAACCCCAGAAACTGGGAGGAAAGGATGCTATGGTTGTCCCAGCACTCTTGTTTCATAACACTCTTGTGACTTTGCTGTCCGATCTTAGAGGATGCTGAAACGGTAATCCAATACACAAATGCTTTAAATGAGCCAAACATTCTGACAAGCCCTACAAATAAGAGCGACCAACATGTGCAGGTGAGGAGGACAGAGCTGCAATGGCTACAGGCACAAGCAGAGGTTACAACAACAGATATTCTCAGAGCTTAGCTGCTGACTAGGTTAATCGAGCATGTTATGAGAGCATTTGGACTTCAGAAGCCCTACATGGGAAATTGGGTTTTACTGCTTATCCAACCTCCCTGTGTTGCACTCTTCCTCCAGCACTTGCACAACTCTGCCTATCCAACAGAGGCCTGCACATGTGGAGCATCTTCTTAGATACTGTATCACAGCATTGGACTGATTTTGTAATATGTAAATTAGCCCTCAAACAAATTATATTTTGTGGATTGTTGTGAGCATCCTGAACCTGCCAAATGTAGCGTTATTTATGTTGGAAATTCTGTTGTTGGGTTTGGTGGTAAGGGACTATGCCCCTAAATTTGGAGTCAGGGGTGGACTGAGGTAGCTGCGGGTGTAATACATATAGCTCGTTTCACAGAGTGTGTCAATGATGAGCTGACAACCTGTCCAGGATGTTTCTCCGCCTTTCGCCTTATGAGCACCGGGATAGACTCCAGCACACCCACAGACCCAGGTTAGGGTTAGCATCTCATATAAGGGATAGATAGAGTAAGTAGTTCAGTCATGTTCTCCTGCCCGTAGGTTTTAAATTTTATATATGGATGCTATTTCCAGGCCCCAAACCCCAGGCTGATGATTCTTTGAAGAGTTAGCATACAATTATGCATCCTTCCTACAGACTCAGTCTAGAACCCCTTGGGGTTCATATTCCTATACACATTCCTACCCTTCGCCGGCTTGGGTAAAACCACACCAGTATGTGAGTGCACACCCAGAGTGAATTCCTTATCCGGCTGTTACAGCGGAGCGGTGAGAAAAAACACACCTCTATGGAACAGCTACAGCTATGTCAGTCTATCAGTTACTGCACAGCTAACAATCCCACATACTTCACTGTCCATGTCATTCTCCTGCAAACTGAAAGAGCCCAGACTAGCATGGAAACAATCATTGATATTCTGAGCATTGATTGCCTGAGAGAGGCAATAGACCCAGCAATGAATAATGGGCAGTGTTGTATATGGGAAGTAGAAGGAGGTATGTATACAAGCTCTTAATCAAAATCCAGTCCTTAACAACTGTTCACAGACATATGGTATTGTGCAAAGGTTTAAGGCACTTTCAAAGTTTAAGTCTTGTTTAACATCTCATCAAGGAAACCCAGTATAATTTCTAGTGAATTATCAATATCTGGTTTGGTCAATCAATGCTTCATTGAGATCAGGTGCTGTTGATGGAAGAACTTTACTGTGTGATGGTGCATCAAGAAATCTGGATCTAAGCCTGTGTTCTTAAATCCAGCTCATAAGAAATCAACCAATTCAAACAAGTAGTTTTAACAAATGTATGAATTTGTTCTGATGTGTCATTCTAATAAGTTGGAGCAAACTTTTTGCCAACCAAAACAATTTGCTTAAATGTCTATTAAATGACTTTTGCAGCACAGCACTGTAAGTCTATGCATAGCTTCACTGTCCAATGAAAAAATGCATCTTTATGACAAACATCCCTCCATGTATATCATCAGTGATTGGGCAGTTTGCAATCCTGGACTGCTGTTTTGTTGTGTCCTTATTTCATGACCACATGGTTGACAAAAATCTAAAGTCTTAAATAGGGCTTTGGTACAGCACTCAACATGCTGAGCAAAGCAGACCACCACAATGTTGCTCTTCAGCAAGTAAACATCTATTATATATTGTGTTAAAGTGCAGGAACATACTGGAGATTGAATGACATTAACAGCCTGGTAGGTCACAGAAGACCACCCAAGTCATAGAAAACCACCCAGAGCACTGGTGCTTCAGTGAAGAAAGAACATAGCACAACCTCAGCGAGTAGAGCACAAGATGCAGGTCACTGGCACGCCTAAAGAAGAGAAAGGTCACATTACAGTAAAAAAAAACATCACTTGTGTTTAGGAGCAAGGTCTTAGAAATAGATGAGATAAAGTTTAACCTGAATGATACCATCGTGATGAAATGAGGAAGGGAAAAAGCTAAAAATATCTACTCACAGGCCTGAAAAGGAAGAAATCCAGCATCTAGTGACTAACTCTGCATAACTAAAGTAAAGCAGAAGGTTAAAACCACTGATTAATTTATAAGAAGACATGATCTTTTCTTCCTAAGACTGGGGCTGCATGACACTGAGGGCGCGAGCGATTATTTATGCGCCGCAGACACAGGCTGTGTTTCTTGGTCAGCAAACAGTGGAAGGGCAGAGTCATTTGCAGTGCTCAGCCTTGAGTTCTCAGTAGGTCAGCATGGATGACTAGACTAAACGGAACATCTCCCAGGCTTACACAGCAGCATTGTGTCAGCCTGCCAGATTCTCAACTCATAAGATATGCAAACAAGACCCAGTGAACTGGTGGTGAACCAGTGGGAGTCTGGACTGTCTTTTTCTCTTGCTCTCTCACCCTCGGGACAATGCTGTAACTGTAAGTATCTGTTTCGGTATATCTTACTCTCTGATTTGATGCCTCAGTTAAATAAACTGCTGCTGATTCTTGCAGAGAAGGGCTGCAATTTGGGGTAAAATTATAGCCACAGGGTTAGGTTACAGAATATTGCAATTGCAAAATAGAATTGAATTAAAATACATTGCTCAATCAATAATGGAACAGATGCAACAAATAAAACTGAATGAAAATGAGCCTTCGAAACACCCAGTAACACTAACATGGAGGTGTGATTGATCATCATGTCAAAAACACTGATCGGCCAGAGTTTTGTTTGCAACTTGCAGCCTTTTGTGAAACAGGCATCACGATATCGATAACCAATAACCAAGAGAATAATATGGTGGAACCATCATTCTGTATCAGTGCATTCCACATATTTGCATGTAATCAATGCATTACACAATACATGTTTGCCATAATTTAAATAAAATTAAAATTTTTCACTTTCATGTAAATAATTAATACTAAAATATCGCAATTAAACAAACATAACTGAGGCAGTGTGCTAGATTGTCTGTCGATGCAGAAAAGAAATGTTTTATTAGACAGATGTTGCTCTGTTTAAAAATGTGATTTTCCACAATAGGTGCATCTTCTGCACACACTAGTAACAATAATACAGTTAACATTCGTTTACCGTTTATTAGTGATCAAGGATGTAGGGGTCATAATCTTTGGACATTTGCCTACCTTAATAAATCTGGAATTTAAATAGAGCATGATCCACAAACGTGGTGGATTATTACAGATTTGACTTGATAAACCCGGGCGTAAGCAAGAGTGTTTCCTACTGTCCTTTTAGCTGGTTAAAAATGTGAGGCTTTAGTAGAAGCTGAGAATAGTGAGCCCTGTGTTCATATTTATTTGTGTGTCCAGACAAAAAAGGCCTATTTAAATATACACTGATTACAAAACAAGCCCACTGTGGATAAAAAGTGCTTTAAGCAAAAAAAGAATGAGAGAGATCTCCCGGAGAGAAGTCATAAAGAAATAATTTACTCCAGTCGCTGTCCCTGGCTCTGTTTTAGCACCCATTTTCACTTATCTTGGGGCCGCAGGCGTCTGCGAGCAAAACTAAGCCTGATATTCCTCTTTGGTTCTTGAGCTGACCACAGGCGCTGGACGAATCTGAAAGGTAGGCTGTCATGAAAATTGGTAATGCTACCCTAAAGAGCGTGCCTGTGCCAAAGCACATTTAAATGCAGAAGGAAAAAAGAAATGAGTACAAAAAGAAGAATAGCGAAGATTTGAGACCATTCTTGAAAACAGATCTTTTTGAACATGCACTGCTCTGTTCAGAGCCTGAGCATAATGGTGACATCACCCGATAGTCTTGTGTGTGATCGCTGAAGTTTACAGAGTGACTCACAGGGACGACAGAGATTACAGCAGGCTACTCATTCCCAGCTCATCCAGAAATATGATCAGTACCTTCTGGTGTTCTCTTCCACAAATTAAAAGTCATCCTTGACCCTCACATGCGATGCAAAATGAAGGCAATGCAACTAAGGCTGCATGAAATATCATTCATAAATCGCTATCACGATATCGTTCTCTGCAAAGCTGATATCGGTATGGGCTGCGATATGCAAATGAACCTCTAGCCAATCACATATCCAGGTGAATCAAGGTATTCATGTAAAAAATCCAGCTGTTTTGTTAGTCACACATTCTTCAATGTGCTTTTGAAGGGCCCACATTCGACAGGTCCCGTCTTTTTCTTTACCTTTCGTTGGTGTTTGTGTGGGAACCAAGATGATCGCTCATAATTCTTCATAATGAAGGCTTACATGAGCATTTTCTCACTTATGTTTATCCCTTCGAATAGACTCTTTCTGTTATTGGGCCAATAAGACATTTATGTAAATGATCTCTATTCTGATTCTGCCTTGAATTGAAATCTTAACAATAATGATGTTCTTTAAACACCTTTCTTTCCAGAAGAGTAATTAGGGGCTTTGATATACTGAAAGGCATTGAGTCACCACATAAAGCAGCACAATTGCCATATATGTTGTCTACATTCAGCCTTACATGTGACATAAGCAACCTGCATCCAGCTGTATAGAGGAAAATTAAACAGCACTAAGATGTACCATCTTCCACCCATCCTCTCACCCCTGCACACACATTCCATCTCATCACAGCGAAGTTCAGTGTGCACGTCAACACATGTGCACTGGCATCGAGTGTGTGAGTGTATGTAGGGGGTGGGGGGTGGGTGTGGCTGTGGGTGGTCTCTGGCGACTCTGCTCACATTTCATTGGCTCCTAATGACATCATGGATGGATGCTGTAATGCCAGAGACACAACTTGTACAATCAAAGCAGACTGGAGTCTGAGCTTGGGGCGGATTAATAAAAATGGATTTGGGGAAAACATTAAACGGCTGGAAGTGGTTGAGATAGATAGGTTTTTCTCCCTGAGGAAAGCAGCAGCTTGCACTCTTTGCAAACCCCCGAGACGCTGTCCAGCTCCATTCTTGCTGAACAACACTGCACCGCACTAACAAACAAAGCAATGTGAGACAATCACATTTTTTCAACTCCAGCAGCTGAAAACTCCGAAAAAGGTGTGGCTTGGCTAATTTCTTGCTTCGTGGCAGCAGTGGAGAGAGAGCAACTTAACTCCAGTGAGTGATGCCGATAATAAAGATGACAAAGGTCTCCAAAAACAGATTTCTTAAAAGAAGTGTTCGGCTCCAAAAACTCATCAGATACTGAGCTGAACTCTTCTGTGTGCACTGCGTCAATCAGCTGAGGAACGATCTTTCTGGCTGAAAATAAAACGCTCCCCAGTGAGAGGTGTGAACAAAGGTAAATCAGATGAAAACATGATCAAAACCAAAAGAAAAATGAAGAACTAATGATTAGGGACTAAAATGAAACTGATTTTTTAAAGTCAGGAAGAGATCTGATTAGTTAAAGCAGGAGAATCTGAAAATGTTTCACAAATCTTCCTCAAAACCTCAATAATGTCTATTTCCCAGCAAAAGTAACTCCATGGCTGTCCATTGCTCCATCTGGTTGCTGTCATTACAGGCTTTACAGGAAGGTCTGATATTGTAATAAGATGATTAAAAATGAATGAGAAATGAACACATTTCCTTGTGATGCTATGATGTATTTCTCAGTGAAACACAGGTCACTGAACTGCATGAATACTTGATATGTGAGCAGTAGGAGGATGAAGCGAAAAACAATAACTATGGCTAAAATTTGTCTGCTTGCTGATCTATGATGATGGAATTCAAAATGGGAAGATAATTATCAGGAAGCCAAAAATCATTACACCTCAGTCCCAGATTAGGGGAAAGTAAACCTTTGGTACCACAAAGTTACAAAGTTACATGACCATGAAGCTGAAAAGGATGACTTTAGAGTTGAGCCTGAAAGAAAGGAGTGTAATCGTGCTTCTTTCTGCGTAGCTGTAAAAGTCCAATCAATAACTTATACTCACCCTAAATTTAATGCTCTGTGCAAAAACGTTAACGTAATCCCATGAAAAGCCGTATCCTGGTTCGGAAAGATAATCCTGAGAACTTCACCAAGCGTATATTATCCAAAGATCCAAATTTGAGCGCAGGCCTCCTGGTCAGCTTGCAGTTTTCTTCTTGGGCCCAAAGACCTGCAACAGATTCCAGTTTTAAAAAGCAGTGAAGGCACAACTTTTAATCTGTAGATTTGACATGCGCTCGACTAAAGGGCTTGTTTGCTCTGCATCAGTGCTACACAGTTCACATTGTGTTATGAACCGGTTTGACTTTTGTGTTCCCTGGCACAACATTACCTTCTCGTGGCAACTACACTTTAAAACAATCCAAATTAAACACCAAAGTGTCGATGCAGGCGAGGAGAATCCTGTTTAATTAGATGCTAGACATAAAAGTGAAATAACTAATAATGAAGATAATCCAATTGCTTCCCATCCTCTTTGTAGTCTCTTTTTTAGAATATATGCAGAGTTGGTTTTCGGTGGGACAGTCCCGTGTAGCGAAGAGTCTGAATACTTTATAGTTGATGCTGATGGGTGCCTGCAGACTGTGCTAAACTTTTTTCTGCACATAAAACAAATAGAAAGAGGGAAAAGGAGTAGCAACGCAACACACAAAAGCTTTTATTTTTCCGTTTTGGTTTCTGGCCTGTTCCAGTGAATCACTTTCAGTCAATTAGTGGCACCGAATGCATACAATCCTGCACTTCTTTCGACTTCTTTTCATTCCAGCTCTCCTTTGATTCCTGTTTTTTTTTCCTTTTTTGTAACTTTTGAATGCTTTTTACCTCTTTAAAGCCCTCTGAGTGACGAGTGCATGATATGAATAAACTTGTCCTTTTGTAAAAGTGCTGGGTTTAGACTCACTACACCCTGTCCGGCCGGACAGTGGAGGTGAAGAGGGTCCAGCTTGCTTCACGTGAGTGTGTTTGGAGCTGGTGCAGAACAAAGGAAGAGTGCGCGCGCCGCTCCAACTTCTGCAACAAAGGAGCTCGTCTGATTGAACCTGTTGCTCATCTGCACGTTTTCTCCTGCAGATCCTTAAAAAACACCGCGTAGCTCAACGGGACGGAGCTGCAGTCGCTTGTGGCACAGCCTTGGTCCTCGGTGTCACTCCTGAGCTCTGTTTTATTCTGAGAAAAGTCCCAGTCCGACGGTGCCCTTTGTTTTTCTCCTCCAACCAACTTCCTTTCGACGATCGGCTCTGACAGCTGAGTGTGTGTTTGCGTGTGTGCTCGTGCGTCATGCTTCCAATCGCACAAAGGGACCGCGAGAAAAAAGTCCTTTAGAAGAAATCCTCTCCAGCAACACTGCTGGTTCTGGGTGTGCGCGAGCCTGAGCGCGAGCCCGATCCGCGTTGCTCCAGAAATGCGCCGGACAAAGAAAAGCGCTCCAAGTTTTGCGCGCTGACGCACCAACTCAGAGAGAAGTTTTAAACACCCCCACCCACCCAGCAGCCCCGTCCCAGCAGCACCAGAACCCCGTCCCAACACCACTCAGCACCCCGTCCCAGCACCACCCAGCACCCCGTCCCAGCACCACCCAGCACCCCGTCCCAGCAGACCCGCTGGAGGTGCGTACTCACCTGCTGAAGTTGGAGAGAGGGGGGAAGTGTTGGTGCTTCTGGCTGTTGATGCCTCCCTTTGTCTACACGTGTAAAGTGAATTGTGTGTGTGTGTGTGTGTGTGTGTGTGTGTGTGTGTGTGTGTGTGTGGATTTGGGGGGGTGCAGCAGCTCGGCCGCGCCTTCTTCACTTCACTCCCAGTCCCGCCCAGAGCCGCAGCTCCCCCTGCAAAACAAAGACCACCCGAGCTGCTCCTACACAGAGGGGCAACTTCCAGCAGAGCAGCAGCAGCAGCAGCCCAGCCGGGACAACTACTGACCAAAACCTCCTCCTCCTCCTCCTCCTCCTCCTCCTCCTCCACCGCATCACCCTTTCACAGCCTTTCAAAAAACAACTGAGTCTAATAAACTTATTTAACAGTGTTAAAAGTATTGATGTTCTTTGTTAAAAGTGTTTTAGTGTGTTACTAATAGATAATCATTTCCTAATTAAAGCATCGATTAAAGTACTTTCTGGAAAGTGCATTTAATATATTATATCCCTGTTCTGTATTAAAACATTAGTAAAAGTATTTTATGAAAGCGTGTTTTGGATATTGTCATCACATTCCTTTGCGAAACTATTTATTAAAGTACTTTATTAAAGAGCGTGCAATTCATCGTGTAAGCTCTTAATGAAGGAGTATGATTTCATATTAAAATAATATTTTTAAAGCATTTATTTAAGCCCATTTTTTTATGTTAAAGTAATCCTATTTCTTTATTGACTTACTTTATTCCTGAATATTGTTTAAATATTCAGAGTAATCAGGTTTTATTTTGGTTTTTTTTTACCTTCTTTTCACAAACTAAAAGAATAAAAAGGTTTTTACAAAGTAGCTTGTCTAATGGTTTTAACTGCCAGGAAAAATGTTTTTATTGAGCTCTTCATTAAAATCACTTCCTCTTGGTTTAATTGCAATTTTTGGCTATATATTAATTCAATTATGCAGATTGGAAAAATACAAATACTGAATACAAATTCCATTCCAGCTTCCACGGTTGGTGGCGTAATCGTTTGGATTACAAAAAATTTAGTGTAATCTGAATACGTTTGGATTATTGGAGTTCAACAAATGTTCTTTTTCTTGTTTAAACATAGAATATTTTCAATAGAATAAACTGCCTCAATCAATAAATTGCCAAAAGAAACAAATATTAGTGAAGTCACCGTTTACAAAACAGGAAATCCTGCCAGTTAGCCATGCTGATGTCAGAGTCTGTAGACAGCTGTGCTGTTTATGGGTTTTTCATATATAATAGTGGAGAAATTACTACCCTTCCCGATTCTGTACCATCCTCTCCTTCCATCTCCTCAGCTCCACTGTGGTCCCGCCATCTAGACCAGCAGGGTTACATACAGGTGTACAGAAGGGGTACACAGGTGGAGGAGGAGCAGCTTGACTCAACACCATTCATTCTTTTTCTAATATTAAAATGTAGAACATTTCTCCGCGAAGCACTGAGAGGTCAGACTCACTTCCCATGCATTCAGTATTTTGATAATTCTACAAAGTTTAAAATTTATTTCAAACTTTGGTCTTTTAAGATTTAATCTTGCACAAATCCCCATTTAAAAGTACAGGAACAGCCAGGCCAATTCATTTGATTTTGCTAAGCATTGAAAATGTTCAAAAGCTGGATATGAAGAATTTTCAGCTTTTAGTTTCTGGCATTTGCATGCAGATATGTTCAATTATAGCACAGAACCTTGTATCTGATGATAGTTTTTTTTTTAAATTTCAGCAAATGTATCGGAATAAAAAGTTTTATAATAAATTAAAATAAGTGACCCCTAATATACATCGACATTTACGGCATTTAGCAGACGCTCCTATCCAGAGCGACTTACAGGTCCTAATTACAGGGACAGTCCCCCTGGAGACACTCAGGGTTAAGGGTCTTGCTCAGGGACCAAGTGGTGGTTGTGCCAGAGGTGGGATTCGAACTGGGGACCTCTGGATCCAGGGGCAAGTACCCTACCACTAGACCACCAGCACCCTAATATTTGGTCGCATGTCTCTTGCTTGCAATAACTGCATCCAACCTGTGACCCACTGACCCAAATTATTGGTTTCTATTTTGATGATGGTTTTCCAGGCTTTTACCACAGAATCTTTCAGTTGTGGTTTGTTCTAGTAGGTTTCTCTGTTCGGTCTCCAATTCAGGGGATGAAATGCAGGTTCACTTGAGTTAAGATTTAGTGATTGAGTTCTTCAAACCCCCCCCCCCATCCCCCCGATACTGTAGACTTCAGAATTCTTATATCATGAGTTACATCATCAATAAATATTGCTGACCTTCTTCCAGAAGCAACCCAGCAGGCCTGACACTACCTCCACTGTGCTTCACAGATGTGCTTGTATGTTTTTAGAACATGAGCATTTCCTTTCCTTTTCCATATCTTGGTCTTTGTTTTGCAACTGGTGGTTTTTGCTTCTGTATTTCTGCTCTCAGAGTTCTGAAAAAGGAATGGTGGGATCTCCATCCCTGTCTTATGGAGGTTGTTCATACCACTGACTCTTGCCTTGGGGTTTTTCTTTACCGCTCTCACAAATGGTCTGTCATCGGCTGTTGTTGTTCTCTTTGAGCAAAAGTTCAATGTCTTTCTCCTTGTACACCAGTGGTTTCCTTCTTTTTCAGGAAATTCCAAATGGTCGGACTGACTATTCCCAATGTTTTCTGAAATGCTTCTAATGGATTTTCCCTCTTCTCTAAAATTCAAAATGGCATGTATCTCCCCATTGACAGCCTTCAGCTCTTCATCGTAGTTTCTCCTCTGTAACAACAAACACTTTTCAGCCAGTTCCAATACTTTTGCTCATTTCAAAACCTGGGTTATCAAAACAAAAGGTCCTATTTTTTTAAAAGTAATGCAATATATCTAGATGCAGATCTTGTAATCTTTTAATAAAAAATATTTTTATAGGGGGCTGTAAATGAATAGTAGTCAAAAGATAAAATTGTAACTGTTTTAAGGTTCTTTTTACGTTACCATGTCAGTCACATTTTAAAATTAAGTATAGTGGTAGCATTATTGTGTCATAATGTGCTTTGAATCAAAGCAGTTAATCTATTTGACTACTTTCATTTCAAATCAAAATCAAATCTAAATAATATCATTTAGAGCAACTAAGTAGAAACACGTTCTGTGTAAGCGCGGTTGTATTGCTCCAGTGCCAATATCCCATAAACAGGGAAAGAAGAGACTGTGTTCAAATTTTGATTGACTGGAGAAAATAAATGGGATAAAAATGAGGTGCGAAGATACTTCTCATTAATCATCACTCCAGAGCTATTGCAAATAAGAAAACAGAGTAAAATATAAAGGCTGAGGAGTTTCCATGCATCCCACCATGACTGGAGGTTTTACAATTAACCAATCGTTTCATTTGATGTAGCATCGTACTTTTATCAGTGAAACATTGAGAAAGAATGAAAATAAATACTTGTTTCTACAAATTTTCTCAACGAAAGAGAGCCAGAAGATACATGTTTAAGGAAAAGACACAAAAGGGTCTAAAAAAAGACAAGAATGAACCACAGCAACTGATCTTTGCACCATTGCAGGTCCAACAGCTATTGGACTCATAAAATCATAGAAAAGGTTGGTCCTGGGATGGTAATAACAATGTCATTGATTGCTCAGGGAAGGGCTTCTGCACTGTTGTTCTATGTGGATGACATAATGCAACCCTGTGTAGTGCCCTTTCAGTCCACCAGAGTTAGACCGTGAACGGGTTACAGTTCATAGACATACAGCGAAGATCAGAAAAATACTCCTGAAATCAGAACTGAATTATTAAACATTCGGTCCAAGACGGGGTCAATTTACTGTATTCTGCTTCCGTTTAGCTCCAGCTTGCTGTCACTTCAGTTCTATTCACAAATCATTTGTATCTATTTAATAAATTAAATACATTTTAAAAAGGCCTTATCATTAGTGTCTGTATAAATGACCTTTTATAAGGGCTTCAAGCAAATAATCTCTAAAATAGCCTTTTCTCCTAAACCCTGCAAATGTCTCATGAAGCTCTTATTGGTGGGGTGTATGCAGTGTTTTGGGTTCTTCTTCTAACCTGATCAGTGTGTTTTGTCCCAAAGGCAAAGGCCTAGTATTTAAGGTGCAAACACTGTTGAACCAGGAAGGACTGTTTTGATACAAATACAAAGCCCAAGGCAATGCACAGTTCGAAAAAGTGGTCTTAAAATCGTGTGTTGTTGAGCAAGCGTTTGTTTTCCTGCATACCAAGGGTGTTTTGGGGTCATTTAGGTCGGAGAAAAAGGTTTTAACCCCACAATAGAGCTGACTCTATCTTGCTGGCTGATCCTGAACGTGATAAGGCAACATCCTCCATCCTTCAGAAGAGTGTCGCTGAACTGACAAATCCTTCAAGGTGCCAAACCTAGAGGCTCATCCTCCAGCATTTGGCATAATGTACAGACCTGCTTTCTTTACAAGACCGCCTGCCAGGAGGTGTCTCGTGGAAAAGAAAACCAGCTCTCTTTCATAGCGGATACAGTCATGTAACATCCAGCCAGGCGGACAATGTGGGCGCCCACACACGACTCCACTGACAATGCTCTCACTGTATCATCTGACCACTCTTTCTCCCTCTCACTCTTTTCTCCAGCTTGCGCCGAATCAAGCGGGACGGTTCCTCTCCGCTCCCCGTCTGACACCCCTCCCACAGGAGGACCGAGAGATTTGGGCGAAGCCCCCCTACTGAGTTGCTCCCTGGGACTTGAGTAAAATCAGCTAAGATGAAGAAAGGCCCTTTTCTTCCCATATCACACACATCAAAGCCTTGTTTCAAAGTGCTGGCAAGCTAAGCGAGTGTTATATCTCTTCACATCATACTCTTAATCATTTAGTCCATAAAGAGATGCATCTCTTGTTCTGTGCACGATTGCATGTGGTGCTAGAGGGCCTTTGCTACCCCCCTCCTTTTCAAAACAGACTGTCTGGGGTAGGGGGAGGGGAAGCACATTCGGCTAGACGTTCATCATGAAGCGCCAGCGTATCACCTTTCAGCCTTTTTCCCCCCGTTTTCACATGTGCTTGTGCGACACCTTCGTATTTATGTGAAATGGAAGCCATTGAGACAAAGTAATGAAGCATAAGTGAAGCCGACGAACACATAAACTCCCAGACGCACCATCATATGAATGGGGCACGTGTTTTGGAACAGGGCAGCATGTTGGACACGCCCACCTTTAGAAAGAAGTGAGAGAGAAAGGAGAGTCATCAGGGCATGATTAGGGTTCAGTTCCAGCTGATTTTATTTCCTTCCTGAAAAACAAAAACAAACAAACAAAAAAAAAAAAAAAAACATCTGTACAGGAGTATATTAACAATCTGACAGGCAGTGAATTGACACATTTAGCTGGCATGAGATTTCCCCTCAAACAATGTGTTATGGCATGATAAAAAAAAAAACAAGATTTCTACACAGCATATTGCACAGAATGAAAATAAAGTTAATATAATTCAACTGTATATCTATATATATATAATTATATATATATATATATATATATAATCCTTAACAACCATCTTTAAAGTAAGTAGGCCTAGGCGAAAAAGTGTATAAAGATAGCTGTTCTAGTGCCTGTCATGTTATAATCGCAACAACATACATAAACACACATTTTTTTCTTTTTTGCACTTTTTTCTTGTATAATACAGTCAACTGTACAAAGATGATGTCATGGTTTTCCTAATTTTTCACTTTTTTTTCATCTTTTTTTTCTTTCTTTTGAAACACAACAGCTATAAACCTGAATCGGAAATACAAAAAATCTATCCACCATGCCGTAAGATACTAAAACAATTAGCCGTACTTAGCCGACAAGTAGAAAAGATTAAAATGTTCAAATACGGATGAAAGTCGCAGCACAATAAATCGTCGCGGACTCAGAATCGGCGGTTTCGATACGTCGCGATTGAAATTCCGTCCAGTGGTTTGAAAGGAAACCCGAAACATCTCGATACGTGGAAAAGCTCCGAGAGATTTGGTCAATTAAAGCTACAATCTCCGTGTTCAGCAAGACTCTGGAGTGAAATGTAGGAACGTCCTTTCGAAGGTTGAACTTGGGGGGATTGAGAGCAGGTAGAAAGGGAGCCTGTGTCTTTAAGACGCCTGCAGATTGAAGCTGTAAACATGGACAGGAGGCTGATTTAGAGTCAACCAACCAACCTGGGATCTTAAAATGATAGGAAATCCAAACAGCCATACACACTGATTGATACCCCCCTTTTTATAATCTATATATATATATATATATATATATATTTGTACAAAAATACACTGAGAAAATAATCAAACGTTTCCTCTCTTTAAGTGTCAAAAGTCTACATTTAAATATAAAAACAAATCAACAAGTTCAAACTCTAGCCCTTCTTCTGAGAAGGAGACAGATGTTGAGAGTGTGAGGAGTAGAAAACAAACAGTAAGAAAAGGAAAGAAGAGAAAAGCAACAAAAAGAAAAGACCAGTACTGTATAAATACATCTGTATAAAAATGGCATGAACACACAAGTAGAAAAGAAAGACAATGCTGACCAATCGAGAGCATTGAACATCTGGAAAAAGGAGAAAAACAGGAGGATTTTGGTCCTGAATCAGTCAAGAGTATAAAGTTCAGCACAGATTTGAGTGTGTTTGAATCCTGAAGTTTAAGCATGAAAACAGCTGGTGATTTTTTTCTTTTTTTTTTTCTTTTTCACTTTCCCCCCCCAAGCAGGAATCAAAGCTCCACCTAGCCACTTAAATAACCCTACAGCTAGTTCAACTGCTCCACAGTCTTACAGAAAACCTCCAGACAAGAGAGGACACGACATGCTTTTGTTTTTTGTTTTTGTTTTTTGTTTTTTTTTCTTTCTTTCCAAAAAAAGTTCATTCTTGTTCAGAAATCCACCAGAACAAACCAACCTCTGTACCTCATAAAAAAGTTCACAAGTCCCTTTAAGTGTGTTTATGCTTAAGTTAAATGTTTTTTTTGTTTTTGTTTTTTAGAAAACCGGCTGACCGAACGCCTGCCCTGGACGTGCAAATCACAGTCTCTCCATCTCACCCAGTCCTGTCTGTTCCACCTTAAAAAAAAAACCCTTTAAGGTGGACCGGGACACTTGGAGCTCTTTTGCTCTCTCAGTACGTGAAGACGAGGTTGGAGATGGTGGACTCGAGCCAGTCCCCGGAGATCATCTCGCTCACCTCGGGCGTGCAGTAGTCCGGGAAGTCGAAGTGCGAGCCGGACTCGCAGGCGCTCAGCTCCGCGTCCCGCTCCAGCGCGGCGGCCGCCGCCGATCCGCTGCCCAGCGACACGCTGTCGAAGCCCGGGCTCGCCTCCGCCATCTCGTCCTCCAGCTCCTCGTCGGAGGAGGAGGAAGAGGAGGAGGATGAAGACGAAGAGGAGGCGGCGGAGGAGAAGGGCGCCGGGGACGATCCGCTCCGGCCGTCCTCGTACAGGCTGAGCGGGTCTGCGCTCTCGGCCGCCGGGCTCAGAGTGGGGCTGGCGGGCACGGCCGCCGTGCAGGCGCGCCTCGCCTTCTTGGCGGCGGGCTGGTGCTTGTGCGCCTCCTCCGCGCTCTTGCTCTTCTTGGGCGACTTGGCGGCGCCCGCCTTGCCCGCCGCTTTCGCCTTCTTCCTGGGCCGGTACTTGTAGTCCGGGTAGTCCGCCATGTGCTTGAGTCTGAGGCGCTCGGCCTCGCGGATGAACGGCACCTTGTCGGCGTCGCTCAGCTGCTTCCAGCGGCGCCCGAGCCGCTTGGAGATCTCGGCGTTGTGCATGTCCGGCGAGCGCATCATGATCTTGCGCCTCTCGATCTGGGACCACACCATGAAGGCGTTCATGGGCCGCTTGATGTGGCCGCTGGGGGTCTTGCACCAGCCCGGGTCCCCCAGGCGCGAGGAGGAGGAGGAAGAGGGCGAACCGAGCTCCAGCTCCATCCCGGACTCGGGGCTGCTCGCTTCTCTCTGCACCATCTCTCGCTTTCTCTTTCTCTTTCTCGTTCACTCTCAGCTCGCTCTCAAGTCAACAAAGCAACAAAGTCTGTACAACTTCTTCGCGTCTCTCTCTCTGTTTCTCTTTCTCTCAGCCAGTCCAAAGTTTCAGCACAAAAACTTCAACGTCCCGAGGAGGAGGAGGGTGATGATGAGGAGGAAGATTGGCTGATCTTTCTCCCCTCATAGCCCCCGCTACTCGTCCTGTATCTTTATTTCTCTCTTCTCCTCTCCTTCTCTGCTATTTAGTCTTGTCTAGCTCACTCACCCCCTCTTTCTCTCACTCTGTCAGGCTCATTCACTCTTTCTCTGCCTTTCTCGTCTCCCCTGCGCCTCCGCTCTTTATTCCTCTCCGGCGCCACGCCTCCAGCCAATCAGCGCCTGTCTCCGACCTGCTGAAGCGACGAGGCCACGCCCCCTGCTCCTGCTGATTGGACGGGGAGGGGAGGGGGGGATAAAAGGAAGAGGAGGGGGGGTGGAGGGATGTTGATGGGCGCGTGCGAAGAGGGGTGTTTGGGTCTGACCTCATTCCAGCAGCACGAGGAGGGCAGTGTGGGGTTCAGAGAGGCATGCTGTTTGTTTGTTTGTTTGTTTATCTTTTTTTGTTTATCTCAGCAGCGGAATGGAGGATCAGAGCTCTGATTGGTGGCTTAATGGAGGTGAACAGTTTAACAATTAGCAGACTAACAAAACACTAATAACACACTCATAGATAGATAGATAGATAGATAGACAGATGAGTGTGTACAGTGCAGTACTATGCATAGTGTATATGTAGAATACATGATGTGTGTGTGTGTGTGTGTGTGTGAGAGTGTGTGCATGTGTGTGTGTGTGTGTGTGTTTGTATTGGAGGGAGAGAAATTGACAAAGTACATACAACCTCTGGGCTCTGTCCTCATTCCCTCTCCCCTAAAGGCTACACTTGCAGTCTACGTCTCCCCGGCAGACTGTTTTGAGTGCAGACCAGACGCCTTGTGGTGCTGCTGTTGGGAAGCCTGTGGAGAGAGTGAGAGAGAGCCAGTCCCACACATTGCTTTCCTTGCCTGGGATGGGAGGAGTCAGTCAAAAGGCAGGCAGGTTTTTGTCTGCAGCACATTAGGGCTCTCACTTATTGCCATTCCACATCAGTCCGAGAGACACCATCTCTCTTCACCTGCACTCACCGCAGGGGAACAGTGTCTAATCCTGCCCTCCACGACCTGGTCACTGTCTTGCTTTTGTTTTGTTGTTTTTGCACAGACCATCATTATCTTCCATCATCATCATTTTCATCATCATCATCATCATCATCATCATTATCTCAAGCTTCCTTTTACATTGTAGAATGCACTTTCTGGCAGTGGAGGATTTATTATCCTTCAAAACCTTCCTCTGAGGAACTCTTGGCAGCATTTATGCCCACTAGATGGCAGAGTGAAGCCAAGAGCCGCACCGCAGGCTTCTGTGTTTCAGGTCTTTGTTATTACAGCAGTGGAGCAAATTACATAATGCCTCAGAGGTTTATCCAAAAAATGCTCTGTATCAGCAAAGCGACGTGATGTAAACTGTGTGTTGTGGGGAAAAATTGCAAAACAACAATGCCACATAACTCAATACTATAACTCAAATAACCAGTTTGTTATGATTGTACTTTGGAGAAAAGATCATTAATGCTAAAGGAATCTGACTGGGTTCCTCTCAGAGTCCAAACACAATCAGTCCTGGTGGAACATCAGTTTGGTGATGTGTATGCAAAAAAAAAAAAAAAAAAGATTTGTTAATTTTTTTTATTTGATATTATTAAAAAAACACACCATAATAAATGAAAACAACAATCTCTCACCTTTTCCATTCATTTTAATTAAAATGCAGAAAAAAATGTCCCTCCCTTCCCACCTCTCTCCCTTTTTCCTTTTTTTTTAGACCTTGTGCTGGCACGTGGCGAGCGTACGACCCGAACACCAGCAAGTCAGCGCGAGACGCCGCTTAGCAGGCGACTGAATGTCTCAACCTGAGCCAGGTGCTGTTCATCCAAACAGACACATGCAGTTATTGGTCAGGGAAACTCTGCGTGAACTTATTGCTATTTGCCATTGTGGTATTGCACAGTTTAGTGGAAATAAGGCTCTGGAACAACCTGTAATTCAAGTTCAGCTAAATAAGCCCCTGGGTTTATGGCTTTATGGGCTTTCAGCAAGTGCTTTGTTAATTTAAGAAAAGTAACTGGGTGGGTAGGCTCTAACAATCTCAGATTCTGTCATAGCAGGGATTAAGTTTAACATTAATGCACAGCATTGTGAAAAACTTGGCGTAAACTTCACATCACTCCTGGGTATTGTGCAAATGTGTATAAAACCAGTGCTGCACAAAGTGTGGCCTATAGTACATTTGATATTTCATTTCTGATTTCAACCAATCAGAACATATTTTACACAAAATATAATTTATAAAATTCATATTTTAAAGCATTTGAGCTAAACATATAGTGTTAAGTTGAAAACCCCAGAATATCTTTTTTTTATGGTAACCTTTTGACTCAGACACCCCTGGGCTAAATGATATCTGTCCCGTTCTTCAGCTGAGAGCACACTTCAATAGATTCCTTTGCCTTTTACTTCCACTCACTGACTACTTACGTTAGTCAGACCGCAAGATCTATAAAGCACGTTTTCCGAGCTCCTCATTAGCCAGTTTTTTGACCACTGGCCTGCTTTTGTTCAGATATTGTGTTTTAAGACGACGGAGCACATTGTATCATTTGGACCGACTGGTGCTGGTAGTGCCAGTGGTACAAGTGGATCAGGAACAGTTATTAGGCTTTTATGTCAGTGTCACTGCAAGTCTGAAGGTGTTCCACAATCAAAAAATCTCCATTCAAGAGGATGAAGATTGCTGCATGGGAAGAGCTGCGTGAGAAGATGAGCCAGCCTCATACTCCAGCATGATGGAGCGACAGGGTAGAAGTCTCACAATCAGAGCGGTGTCTAAAACATAAATAAGAGAGGAGAAAAAAAACAGGCATAGTACATAAATCTGTGTCATTGGCAGACAAAGGGCAGCACTTTTTCTGTGCTATAATGAAAGTATTGATTGATATATCAAGGAAAGCATATATAAACAGGTGCACCGGCCCTCCTTATCTTATCTGCAGACCAGCTGCTTGCTAATGCCTGGTTAATCAGTTACAGGCGCAGCTCTTAGCAGCTCTAGGAGTTTTGTTTGTGTCAAACTTTGATTTCAGAAGTTAAGCCAGGGCACCCTGAACATCTGCTCCCCTCTGTGCTGAACGGAAGGGGGTGGAAATGGGGATATTCCAGGAGATGCTGGTACGAGGACAGATTGGGTTACAGAAGGGCAACGTTTAGAAGCCTGGAAAGACTAATGTATCCAACAGGTGTTGTGGTAGTTCATTAGTGACTACAAAAGTATTACAGCACTCAATACCTGTGTTTCTGCCTGGCTGGATATTTGTGTGACAGAACACTCTCACAGCAGACCCACTGCTGTGCCTGATACACACCTGCTGTGTTGAGAATGGTCCACTATCCGATTGATTATGGACTGTCGCCAGAAATTGACAAAAGATAGAAGGTGTGTGATGGCCTGTAACTGTACACCTATGCAGCTGAGGTTGGTGGAGCAGGAACTGAAAGTACAGGAGAGGCATTTATAATAAAGTGGGTATGGATGGTTATGTGCAGCACAGTGCACACAGCAACAAGGTCCTGGGTTCAGTTCCCAGACGGGACGGTCTTGGTCTTTTCTGTGTGAAGTTTGCAGGTTCTTCTTATGTCTGTGTGGGTTTCTTTCAAGTGCTCTGGCTTCCTCCCACAGTCTGAAGATATGCATGGCAGATGGAATGGAAAGTGAAAGTGAAAAAGCACACAGCACAGCACAAAGTAAACCACAAGGAAATGAATCCTCTGCATTTAACCAATGCACTGATACAGTGCAGTGCAGCAGTGGGCAGCTATATCCTGCACCCGGGGAGCAGTGGTGTGGATGGTACCTTGCTCAAGAGCACCTCAGAGCAATTTATTGGTCTTGGAATCGAACCTACAACCTTCCAATCATGGGGCCTAGTCCCTAACCACTCATTAAGTGAATGAGTGAGTGAGTGAGTGAGTGAGTGAGTGAGTGAGGATGTGTGAAAGGATGAGTGTAAAGGCCTAAAACCCTGGAGTTGCAACATCCTTAAATGTTAATGCCGCAGCTCTTGGGCTGATTCTGTTTACACAGACAGAAATCTCCAGAGAGCAGTGGTTCACAAACATAACCCAGGGCCTTGTTAGTCCCAGTCCTGTTTGAGTGATGTCTGGCTGCCTTGCACCCCAGGGGAAGGTAGGAAACGGGGACGGACATTTTTCTGTCAAATTCATGCAGAGTTTGTATGAATGCAGTTGCTTGGGTTCATGAATTCAAAGGGCATACATGAACAGGTATATGTGAGTATTAGAGTGAAAAGAAACAGTCTTCTCAACTCACGGCTAACCTGTGCAGTAACGCAGAGCAGGATGTGGCCAACAGAAGGAAATGAAATATTTGGGCTTCATAAGCTCAAGAAAGACACCAGAGTGACTGAAATGTTTGGACACACCACTCACTACATTTGTAAGTATTTTGCACAATTGTAAATAATGAGGACATCAAAACAACACACATGAAATTGATTAAGATAGTAATACAATCATAAAAAAACATTGAAAATTATAGCTAGCATTCAATGTAATATTAACACTAGGCTTTAAAAACCTGTTCTTGCAAAGGATCACTTTACTTCTCAAGTAATCCTTAATTAAGGTGACAAAAAGTATGTAATTCATCCAGAAACAAAAACGATCAGCATGGCTACATGTTGCCTGTAAAATTCAAAATAAAAGGAGGAAAAGAAGACTGTCGGAGCATTCATGCCTGCATTCATGACACATTTTCCAGATTGACAAAGTGACAGAACACCAATTACTGCCAAATGGCAACCTCTTCACACCTGATAGGCATGGGACAGAGTTGAGATTGTGCCTGCAGATAAGGGCTGTGGTGTGTTTTTGTCTGTGTGTCTGCAAATAGTGGGAGGAGGGGGGTTGTTTTTTTTTTTTTCCAAAGAAGGTTGGTGCCATTAATGGTTAGAGATTGTACTGTGTGTGTGTGTGTGTGTGTGTGTGTGTGTGTGTGTGTGTGTGTGTGTGTGTGTAATCATATTTACAATGGCTTTCCATGGGAAAAGCAGATGAACACATTTAACCTTTTCAGTTTTTTTTCTCTTATCCAGCTTTACTCTCTCTGAAGTCTGTACAAAGACCATATCTCACCACACATGCAAATGTCACCATATGCTATGTCATACCATTTCTTCTCTGAGACACTGTACTGTTGAGGACACCTGTCTCATCCCCAGTCCTCCAGGATCATAAGCACGTTGAAATTCAGTGAAATGGCCAAAAAGGCTATAAATATCGTTGCCCTGAGCATTTTGAGGAAGGAGATGGGATTTAAGCAGCTGCAGCTGTGCTGGGACGATCAGACTATAACGGAATGAGGGTAAATGGCATTTATGATCCCAGAGATGAAATAAAAAGAGAAATCAATATAATACATAATGGAAAGGATCGCTTTCTTTGAACACCTGCTGTTCAAACACCTCTGATATAGAACTACACAATCTTACTGATGGAAAGTAAGTCGGGCAGTGGTGGCCTAGTGGTTCGGGCGTTGGCCACATGATCGGGGGTTCAAACCCCTTCCCAATGGGTTTCCCTGAGGTACCCTTGAGGAAGGTGCAGTTCCCGTCCCGCTCCTCCCTGCGATGGGCTGGCGACCTGTCCAGGGTGCGTCCCCCGTCCTCGCCCTGTGTGCGCTGGGTTGGACACCAGCGCAACCCCGTTTGGGACAAGCGGCAGAAAATGGATGGATGATGGAAAGTCAGTCGTGCTGATTTAAAATCATATTGTTTTTAATGTTGCCCTCACTCATAAATTGACTATGCTTACGTGAAACTCTGTCTACTAGACTGAAAAGTTATAGTTTGTTAAAACATGCTGATCAGGTATATAAACCTTAATATTGTGGAAGATTGTGGGTTCGATTTCCTCACCAGAATGTTGCCCGGAGGTACCCTTGAGTAAGGTACCGTCCCCATCACTGCTCCTCGGGTGCTTTCAATAGCTGCCCACTGCTGCACGGTGTTTGCATGGGTTAAATGCAGAGGTCCAATTTCGTTGTGGTTCACTGTGTGCTGTGCTGTGACCTCGCAATGACAAGGGTTGTCACTTTCACTTTTTTCACTTTCACTTAATATGTTTCAAAAAGTCCAGCCCAGATCAAACGTAGCTAATAAAAATAAAGCAAAGAAAACATTAAACGCTGCAGATGAATTTCAGCAGATTATTTTTTAAAAATTGTTTTTTATTTCAAATGAATTTTAGCTGGGTAACTCAAAAAAAAAAATTCTATTATGAGCAAGCCTGATTGGCTCTGGCTTCAGGAAGGATCAATGCACCTCAGGGCAGGTGGTGTTGGCAAAACCACGCAGGGTGATTGTGGCAAATTACAGAGACATATGGCACATTAACACCCTTACCTAACCAGAACACAGGAGGAAAACCTCCTGCACTGACCCTCACAATCCAAGCAATTACCCATCAGTCCATGCCAGACCTACATCCAATGGCAGCAGGTGCATACAGGTTTTTTCCAGGGCAATGCCAACCACCGAACAGGAAAAGTTAAGGACAAACACCCCATCTATCAATACATCACTGTCAAGGATGGAAAAAGAAACTAAAAAAGTTCTTTATGTGAGAGTTCCTGCAGCTAAAGTAATAATCCACGTCAATACAAGCAAAATCACTGATAAAAAAGAAAAAAAAACAAGGTCACTTTATTGAAAATAATTACTTCAGTACTGGCCATAAAGAGAAAGGCTCAAGCTTCACTGGATTAAAGGAGATCTATTTTACATGCTTCAGAGTTCCAAAAAGACTTCGTTTTTTATACTGTGCATCTTTCTCTGTCATGTTTTTATCCTCAGTCTGAAATGGTCTGTTAGAGCTCCTTTGTCTTTAAAGCCTTTCTCCTCTGTAAAGCTTGCCAATAACAGCCCAGTGTGCCCTGATTGGCCAGCTTGTTAGCACCTAGTTTTTGCCCATTATCTCCCCACTTGATGAACAAGTGCTTTCACAGATAAACCCACATGGTTTAAGGAAAAGTCTTAGCTGATTATCAAAAGGAAAAGATTAGTAGGGGTTGGCAAGTTAGAACTCAGCCTGTGACTAAAGTTCCTTACAGGCAAAAGCATGCAATGAGAGCAGCTGGAATTAATTATTTTCCAATCCATCCATCAGAACTGATATTAGAGCAAATGTCAGAAAAAACAAACCTTTTTAAATTTACTTATAGATGAGTGTAAATACAATGGAGCAAAAAAAAAAAGAGTCGAGAGAAGATAAGCCTCCAAAATAAATCTTATGTCAACTATAAGGTCCTGCAAATCACTGGTATTCCCCAGTAGGTCATCAGCAGGATCTCTAGATCTTCTGTGGGTGGTTGCAGAGATGTGAAAAGATGTGCGGATGCTGGCAAGGCAAGATGGGAAAAAAAATATCTGAAGAGAAAACAAGGGATTGTCTGGTCACCAACAATGGCGTCAATTTATACTGAAATTTTTACATCTCCAATTAAAACAACTGATTTTGGCTTGCTTCACTCAAACAACCAGATTTAAACTTGCTTCCTCAGTAGGGAGTTGCCCCCACATTGGAAGATTGAGGGTTCAATTCCCTCACAAGTAGGTTACCCTGAGGTACCCTTGAGCAAGGTACCACCCCCGTCACTTTCAATAGCTGCACGGTGTTTGCATGGGTTAAATGCAGAGATCCAATTTTGTTGTGGTGTGCTGTGACCTCGCAATGACGAGGGTTGTCACTTTCACTTTTTCACCACTAAGACTGACCCTGACCTGAGAAAGGGACCACTTCCCACAAAGCTATTAAGACTGCTTTCAAATGTTATTTTTTAAGGGGCTTGTCCCAAATCAGCTCTTCTTACCAACAAAAAGAGGACAAAGTGTATTCAATTAAGAACAGGCGGTGGCCTAGTGGTGAGGGAGTCGGCCACAGGATCGGAAGATTGTGGGTTCAAACCTCTCACCAGTAGGTTGCCCTGAGGTACCCTTGAGCAAGGTACTGTCTCCGTTACTGCTCCCTGAGCAGCTTTCATAGCTGCTCACTGATATTGCACAGTGTTTGTGTGGGTTAAATGCAGAGGTCCTTGGGGGCAGCAGTGGCCTAGTTCCCCTGCATCAAAAGATTGTGGGTTCGATTCCCTCACCAGTAGGTTGCCCTGAGGTACCCTTGAGCAAGGTACCATCCTTGTTACTGCTCCCTGGGCAGCTTTCAATAGCTAGGTCACATGGTGTTTGAGTGCATGGGTTAAATGCAGAGGTCCAATTTTGTTGTGGTTCACTGTGTGCTGTGCTGTGACCTCGCAATGACAAGGGTTGTCACTTTCACTTTCAGTTATCTCTGTCTCATTTACAATGCTTTTAAACATGTGTAAATGAGAAAACTTTGTCTTTGTCAAGGGCAGTTTGTTGTTGGCGGAGGCAGCGTTGGACTCGTGTTCAGTTTGTGAGAAGTAAATAGCCATGGGAAAGGGGAAAGGATGGATGTCTACACCCTGAAGCTTATTATTTAGTAATTACGTGGTAAATAATTTATTCTGAGAGATGAGTATTAAGGTTTTAAGAATTATTGTATCAGACTGATATCAGTTTCGCAGATGAACACTCAATGCATTGCTTGTCTTAATAAGTTAGAACTGTTTTGTACCAGCTGAGTAGTGGGGAAACTGACCAAAGGGGAATTAGCCAAACTGACCCATCACTTCCTATATCAACAGATGGAAAATCACACCAGAAGTCAGGGAGTGGAGAAGACCATGTAAGCTGAAATAGAAAAGATATACAAGAGTCAGGGGGGGTCTCCCATGGACAGGATAGACTGATATTTTACAAGATGGTATGACTGACCCTATTCTCTCTCTCTCTCTGCTTTTCTCTTTTGAAGTATTGTAGTCTAGAAGGAAGTGGTGGGTAAAATGTGTTTTGTGAGCACACATTTGTCTCATTCAGAGATTTTCTCGCTGCTGTGGTACAACTGGAGAGACTACATCTTTTCTAAGGAGCTTTGATATTCTGAAGGCTATAAAATTCGAAAGGGCATTGACCTTTACAAGGAATTGCAAGCAAACTTGCCCAAGCTGAGGCCAGATGTGGGCTCATAATATCTGGGGACAGCCATGAAAAATTGTGGGCTAAATGAGGGTGCGACACAGACTTATTGGAAAGGCTGGAACAAACAGCATGCAAAATCTGTGACCCAATTAAAAGTCTTGCGCAGGAAGAGCTCAGAGGCCAGTGGTGTGCTTGTCAACATTGGTGGGCAACAAAGCAGAATTAAAATATGTTAGCTCCCCCTTCTCCACACAAGCCTCTAGTTAAGCGTTGAGATGTTCTCCAAAAGCCACATTACCTGTTAACTTCAGAAGATATCACATTCCAGAGCTACTAATTTAAAGTTTCATGATACTGATTTTGCAAAACATCTCACAAAACTAAGTCATAGTGTTCTTAGTGTTGTGGGCTAATAGTTAGGCTTCGGACCCCTTGACTGAAGGATCGTGGGTTTGAATCCCAGACCAGTAGGTTGCCCTGAGGTACCTTTGAGCAAGGTACCAGCACTGCTCCCCCAGACAGGATGTTTGCCCAATGCTTGAGGATGGCTCAAATGCAGATGCGTTTCTTTGTGGTGGACCGAGTGTGGTACTGTGGTTTGTTCACATTGACAAACAGTCACTTTCACTTCACTTGGAACACTTTCATTGCTTCTTTTCTTGTGTCCAAACTTCATATAGAACAAACCTCCATGACGTTGTGCTTGTGAGTGCCTCTACACAGATCCAAGTGGTTTCCTAGCTGGTCTAATTGTACATCTGTTAATCTGTAGACTCTACTCCTTTGTTCAAGGCAATTGGAGGAGAGGGAGACGAAACTGAGGCTGGGTCTCTGACCGCAGACAAACATGTTAGAGGGTAGCAGAATGGTCAAGCTGTGGCTGAAGAGTTCACAGAGAGGACGACCTCCCCACGCTCCATTTCACACAGGGACACATGCACACACTTAGACTGGGAGGGGGAGCTGAGTGATGCCACCATTTGTCAGTTGACCACCAAGTCACTGAGCTCCAGTGGCAGAGGCAAAGGCAGTACTCTCCATCTCTGCACACATGCACACATACACACACACACACACACACACACACACACACACACACACACACACATCAGCGGTTCACTTCTGCTTTCGGCAGCCAGGGAGAGAGGGATACGATGCATCTCCGCCTTGTCTTTACTTTTTCAAGCCGCTCTTCCACCCCGCCTTGTATGGGTCTCTTCGCCTTCCTTCACAGGGAAATTAAGAAGCCAGGAAAAAAAGCCTCGGATCGTATGTCTTGAACAAGATGGAGTAAAGCATACTTTGCCAAGATTTGATGCATTTGCAGTGTTCGCCAAGGGTTTTGTTGATGTACAGCTGTGGTTACCAGTCGTCACCCTGGAATAGCCCTGTCCTGCACACTTCTGTGTTTCCTGCTCTAAAATACCCAGTTTAACGCTAGAAGGGTTTGTTAATTAGCTGATTAGTTGGATTAGTTGCGGTTGCAGGAAAACACAAAAATGTGCCAGTCAGGGGTACTCCAGGTACTCTTGCCACAGAAAGCTTCTTCTCTGGAGCTTCACATTTCATCTGGAAAGACTGCTCCATTTGGTCTTCATTTCGATGAGATAATTGAAGGCCTGCCCTGCCATGCTGTTCACTGCAATTGTCCTGGCGTTCTCAGAATCCTCTACAGCAGAGAAGCAAGCATCGTTGGACTGGCTGACCTAAATCAATTCCAGTCCTGTCTGGATGCTGAGACAGAGAGAGAGAGGGAGAGAGAAAGAGGGAGCGAGAGAGCATCAGCAACATGGCCAATAACTGGCACAGCTCACTTGCTCTCTCTCTCTCTCTCTCTCTCTCTCTCTCTCTCTCTCTCTCTCTCTCTCTCTCTACTCTCTCTCTTTCTCTTTCTGCCACCAGCCATCGTGTGGAGAATCCCAGGGACTGCATGCTTCCCAGCAGCCGCTGAGGGGACGTTGCTCATCTGGGGGAACTCTTCCCTGCAATTGTCCCATCCTCTGCCAGCCAGTGACCGGCACTGCATTTTTTAAGGTGGATTAGTGTCTACACTGAAGCTGTCATGGTCAGCCTCTGTTGGGGAGGCTCGTCGAGCTGCCTGAGACGCTCTTGCCCGCCTCTGTGTGTGAGGGCGAGTGAGGATCTGCTAGGCAGAGGGAGCCGACGTTGCACACTACAAAGGGAGTGGCTCTGGTCTTGTCTGTCATGGATTACTGTACAAGGAGCACCCAGCCATCTTCTGCAATGCCTTCTTCTTCTTCTCCTGACTTTTTCTGACACATTCGATCTCTCGCTGAGAGAAAAGACATGTCTGCGAATGTGGCATGTGCGCTCCAGCAGAGGTGGGGGTTTGTAGCTCTTGCCGTTTTTGATTCTACAGAGCATGCCAAGCCCTTAAGAGTGGGGATAGACCTGAACGAGGACTAATTGAAGGAGCTGAAAAATGTCTAGGGTAGAGGCAACCACATGATGTAATGATTCATTTAAAGATTTGCATTCACTTTTTAAAATGCTGCTCTGATGCAAATGCCATGGTTTCTCTCAAGCTAAAAACAAAATGTTGCTGTGATTATTGATTGTCTTGTAAAGGCTGAAAGCAGATTTTTTTGCACCTTATGAAAGAAATTCACCTGTATTTCATGTTTCATGCATTTTCTCATCATGCATTGCTCTCTGCTGGTTTCACAGGACATTTCTAAAATGTCAAATAGAGATTTTCTTCGCCGAACAGCAGTCTTGAGAAAGCGACAACAGATAGTTGTAACCTTGTGCTCACATACATACTTAGAAGCATTTCTTTTGTATGTATCCACTCACTGTATGATCTCCACTTGCAGTCGTATGCAAAAGTTCCGACTTGTCCAATCAAATGACAGGTTTTATTTATTTATTTGCTGAATTTAATTAAAAAATAAAATATCAAATGTGCTATAACACCGGATGTGTGCTTTTTTTTTACAGGGAAAGTTAATAAATCATATAACTTGACCAGGGACACCCAAACCTTTGCACACAGCTATACTTACTATGTAAAACACAATGACGGAGCATATCTGATGTCATGCACATTTGTCAGCCACCCTCACTTAGGATGGCTATGTCATGATACTTTATTTATCATTAATTTCTGACCATAAAGGACTGCTGCTGTCAAGATATTATTTTGGTGGTGGACCACATTCCCAGCTGTGAGAATGTGGTGGAATTTGGTAAAGTTGCACCTTTTAAACTTTTCACATTCAGGTTCTCACTCACCTAAAAACACCCAGACAAGGTGGACACTGAACATTAGTCTGAACACAAGTCTGAAAGGATGAAAAACAAAAATTGTGTTAAAAAAAAAGGTAAAATTCTGTATTTCTGTGTCAGTATATACCAGACCCGTTGGGTGAACATACATTTTTTTAGAAGTAAATGCAGAACTTGGTCTGTGATGCTGAGAAAACTGACCACTAATTAATGGCCAGCTAATAGCTTACAAAAATCAAACATTAGTTCCAGTCTGTGCAGCAGCAAGATTGATGGAAGGGCTTTCTTAAAAAGTTGTCAGCAAGTGTAGATGAATTAGATGAAACCTCCAAAGCAAAGACCACCATGTTGAGCCTTGCAAATCTCCAAAACCTCAGAAGGCAGGACGCTTTCAGAACAAAGCCTGGCCATGTCCCCATACAAAAATATTCAACTCATTCACCCGTGATCGCACGGCCATGACTGACATATTAACTAGTGCACACAGGGGCTGAAGACATTAGCTCGTATGATTGAGTCTGGCTTCTCCAGCTCACATTCTCCACGCTCAAGTAAATGCCTCTGTCCTTTCCGTCCTCAGATCTGCTGCATTAAGCCACGTTTCCATTGCCAGCTTCTAAAATGACTGCCATCAGCTGGGTGGCAGTGCATGTCGCTTTCTGAACCTTTTGCCCTGCCGCCAAATGAGCTCTGTTATGTTCCTATCATGCAGCCTTATGTCTGACTCATTACAGTCTGATGCTTTTTTATTAGCTTCCTTCCCTCCACCACTGGCAAATTTATGGCCATTTTAGTCTGGCAGGGAAATTCAGTTAGTCAGAAGTGGCGGGCAGCATTGTGTTCATGCTGCTAACGTGCTACGAGTGAATTTGCAATGAGAGCCGGACTGCATGTTCAAGCTCATTTAAATCAGCCTTGCTGTGAACAGGTCCTTTAATTCAGGATGTGGCCAAGACACCTAGTAAATGTAGGCTTTCTATTGTGCTTCTAATGACGTGCTGCCGTCTTTTGTGCAAATCCTGTTCAAATGAGCTACGGTTTACTTGGGGCACTTTATTAGATCATAAAAAGGGAACATTCAGTAGCTTTCAGTTTACTGCAATATACCTTCAAAAGTCCATTTTGATGGTGTAAAGATTCACAAGTGTTGAAGATTAGTGTGGGCAGGTGGCATACCACTCTCCACCTAGCAGGGACACGGATGTGTGTAAAAATTCCAGCAACACAAATGAACCTGATACTGATACAATCACAATAGCTGTTTTCTGTGCCACTATCATGTCAATGTTGCATTAAAGATGTACTACCAGCCAGATAGTACATCTGCGATGTTCCTGTGGTCAGAAAGTGATATTTAATAAATGGGTTGGACGGCATGGGGCAGCGGTGGCCTAGTGGTTAGGGTGTTGGCCGTGTGATCGGCGGTTCGAACCCCTTCCCGATGGGTTGCCCTGAGGTACCCTTGAGCAAGGTGCCATCCCCGTCCCGCTCCTCCCTGCGATGGGCTGGCGACCTGTCCGGGGTGCGTCCCCCGTCCTCGCCCTGTGTGCGCTGGCTTGGACACCAGCGCGACCCCGTTTGGGACAAGTGGCAGAAAATGGATAATGGATGGGTTTGAAGGCAAAAACAATATATGTATGTGTGTTTATATATAGTGGCTTAGGTCATGTTTTCCTTTGCCATTAAAGTTAATTTTTTTTTTCTGGAAGTTGTGTGAATTCATTCCATCTAGAACTTTCAGTGTAGTTCCCACCTTTCTTGCTTTCTTGCTTACTTTTAGCCAACTGCACATGTACTTAAGTGCAGGCTTATGAAACAAGCAGAAAAATTATTTGCTGCCTCTGAAGGTCAGTAGCAAATTCCAGCACCTCTCCAGATTTGTTCCTTTTTATAGTCTAACATGCCTGCAATTAACGAACCAATTTTTTTGTAGCTGAAGTGTTTCCTTTTTTCAAGAACCTTTAATAATAAGAGTTCATATTTAAGATCAGATCATTTATTTATAATGTGGTTTTATTCATAGTCCTTTTTTTATCTGGAGGATATTTATTCACATTGGAATTGGTAGGTATCCACTACACAGTTCAGTTTAATCTCTTGCATTTTAGTTTAAGAGATAAATCTGGGGAAAAAGAAGAGAATTGCACGTTAAATGAAAAGGTAGCCTAAGCGTGACTTCACTGTCTTCCCCTTTGCCTGGAAAGTTTAACTCCTTTCATAGCCAGAACCCATACTTCCATGCCTATGACCATTTTTAAGACACTGAAAAATAAGGCTTTTGTTATTATCAAGCTCACTGAATGTACAGCCAAAACCTTGTATGTTATGTAAGGAACCTCAGTAGAGGAATGGAGTTACTCAGCCAGTAGATCTGTATGTTACACAAATGTCTTCCAACCTCCTGCCACTACATTTGGAGTCATTAACATTTTATGACATTTCCCTACAAATATCTTTTTCCACATCACATCAACAGTGTGAATGGGTTTATTTGTTCTTATATCCATGGCAATAATGCGAAAGATGTTGTTTGGCATTTGGAGAGCACAGCAAGCACGATTCACGTTTTAAATGCTCTGCTAAAGCTGCTTATAGACCTGTCAGGTTACGGGTTATGAGTCAAAACTGCTTTCTTTTTTTTCTGGGAGAAAAGTGCAAGCCAGTTAAGCTGTTGCGAAACACAACAGGAAAAACATGAACAATAATGTAGCTTCAGACAAGAATCTGAATCATGCTTCCTTAGTCTGAGCCGTTCTGCTTTAACAGCAGTATGTTCCAGGACTTTATGTCTTGAGATTCACAAATGATCAGGCTTTTTCTCGCAGGAGTCACTGATACAGCCAATAAAAGTGTGGTATAATATTCCATAATTGTTCACAAAAATCCTCCTAAAAGTGCATTCTGGGGACTCTCGAGTGTCATAACAGTCTAAGTATTGGCCTTTTCATCAAGAATCCAACAGAGCATAATTGGCCTCCTTCTCTCTGGGTGGGTAAGGTGGCCCTCCTTCTCACCCCATCACGCAGCGTGATGCAAGCTGGCTGTTAGTTGATGCAACAGGATTGGCAGTTAGTGTTCCTTCGAGTGTGTTTAACTGTCCAATGATGTGCAAGTCGCACTGACAGTTCAGAGGATGCACAAGCTAGCTTTCACCCCCCTAATGTGGGTGGCATTGTCTGATAGGAGGAGACTGTGTCATGTAATTTTGATAAAGAAAATAATTACATGAAGTTGAAGGCAAATTATCAACAATAAGAATAAAAACAATAAGGATGCCTGTAAGAGTTTATTATAGACACATAGAGGATTTTGGGGGACTTTATTTATATTTGAGAAGAATATTTCTGGGCATACAGGATGTGATTAGTGTGTTTTTTCTCACCTACGTTGGTTGTTATTACAGATCAACCTCTTTATCTTCACTCACACTGCTTCAACAGTTTGTTCCCAGCTGTGTGAGTAACATACGGCTCATGGCAGTGCAGGACCTTCTGTTTCACTGTTGCGCAGTAAGTTGAAAATAGAGCATGAGTCAAGCCTTAGTGGACAAGCAGTGCCCACTCCACAGTTCCATAAGCTGCCTGTCTCATCATGACACCAGCAGCTAAAGAGTAGTTTCCAATCCTCATCCAGAAGTGGCCTGTGTTCTGAACATTTTTGCGATTTTTCCATTAACCCACTACAACCCATAAAGTTGTGGGCAGCGGTGGCCTAGTGGTTAGGGAGTTGGCCCCGCATCAAAAGATTGTGGGTTCGATTCCCACCCATGTGGGTTGCCCTGAGGTACCCTTGAGCAAGGTACCGTCCCCATCACTGCTCCCCGGGCGCTTTCAATAGCTGCCCACTGCTGCACGTGTGTGTATGGGTTAAATGCAGAGGTCCAATTTCGTTGTGGTTCATGTGTGCTGTGCCGTGACCTCGCAATGACAAGGGTTGTCACTTTCACTTTCACTTAAAGGCTGGAAATACAGCTGATCAAGGGAGTCAGATGTGTTGGAGAGGGACAAACATCTAAATGTGTTGGGCAGGAACCAGGAAAAGTGTAGTCTGGCTAAAAAGGCATTCCTTATATGTGGATTATTCCGGTGTACTACCAGTAACAACACTAATACTGAGAAATGAAATGTGCTGTGGTTAGGAAGGGAATCGACTCCCATTTAGGGTTCACCACAGTGAATCCTCTGTATCCATTTCTTCTGGTCCTCTGCATGTTCCGCTTTCAAACTGACCACCTGCATGTCCTCTCTCACCACATCCATAAACCTCCTGTTTGGTCTTCCTCTTTTCCTCTTTCCTGGCAGCTCCATCCTCAAAATCCTCCTCCCGATATAACCCTCATCTCTCCCCTGAACATGTCCAAACCAACGCAACCTTGCTTCTCTTACTTTGTATCAAAAACGTCTAACCTGAGCCGTCCCTCTAATATACTGATAGAAAGTCTGCCACTCATGCAAAACCACAACTCCTCCCTAGGCACCCTGCCATATGGTTTCTCCATAAAAGTCCACAAAGACACAATGCAACTCCTTCTGACCTTCTCTGTACTTCTCCATCAATACCCTCAGAGCAAACATTGCAACTAGTTCACTTTTCCTCCACTCTTTATATCATTGTGCAGTCTTCCTTCTACAGCTTCCACCATTTGATCCTCGACTACACCATTTGACCGTCGACCCACTTTCCTCCTCTTCTTGGCCTCCAAGATCATCCTACAGACCACCATCCCATGCAGTCTCCAATCTCCTTCAGACTGACCCTCCTGCAAAGGATATAATCCACCTGTGAGCATCTTCCTCCACTCTTATACGTCACCCTGTGCTCCTCCCTCTTCTTAAAATAAGCATTAACTACAGCCATTTCCATCCTGTAAGCAAAATCCACAACCATCTGACCATTTAAAGTTCATCATTTACCATGTTCTCTCTGGGTTTGTTTCCATCACAGACCAACTGTTGAGAAGTAGCCTTTATGGTTTCTTTATTGCTTTTTGGAATAAATTTCCATTTTTCTACATTGGTTAAACAAAGCAGATCATTTTTATATCGTGGGAAGGGTTCATGATGAAAGGATTAATAGAAATGCTCCAAATTAACTTTGGTAAATTTATGTCCACATGCGTTTAACCCCATTTTTCAACCATTTAATAAAGGCTTAGCTCTGTGCATAATTGGCACAATCACATTGTCATACATGACTGAAAAGCTCTTGTGAATAGAATATCCAAATGTGTCTGTTTCCTTTGTACTGATGATAATTTTTACACAAATGGTGCATGTTTGTAGGGATCTCACTGGGATCACTCCATTTAAATGGACCATTTTTTCAACCGTTTTTAAAAATAGCTTTCCTCTACTTTCTATTTTTTTTTATCTTAGCTCTCACTCTAGCCCTCAGATAACTAACTAAATGAAATTTTAGAAAATTCTAAGCATATCTGAAAAGATTTTGCAGAATATCCAAATATATAGCTCTTGCTGTGTATGTATATATATATATATATATATATATATATGTATACTGTATATATACATCCGAAACTATTTGAAACAATTTTATTAATCCATCGCACATTCCAGTGATTTCCATCAGTGGTTTGTAGACCTCGATCCCCTGTGTGCTAACGCTCATTGGGTTAAACACATTGGGTTAAACACTGTAAAAACTCATATGTGCTCCAGGTGGCACATATAGTCATTGGAGGGAGTTAAGCACTCTCTTCCTCTGAACTCTCCCTGACCTCCTCTGTCCGCTTTTCTCCAGAGGTGGGGTAAAACGGGGACAAGATCTGAAGGGACCTTGATGGATTTTGATGGCGTTTAAACCCAAAGTGTTTTGAGGGGCCGAGGGAGAGGGATGGCCCTTCTGGAAATTGGATTGCAGCTGGCTGCGTCCCCGGAGTCGCTGCCATTTAATTGGATGTTGGCCTTTTGTTCACACATTAGCATCCATAATGCAGTTTCGCTCCGGACTTTCTGAACATCCTCCCAACTTCTCAAGGTGACATATCCCTGAAACTCTTTTAATTGTACCTCTCTCTCTCTCTCTCTCTCTCTCTCTCTCTCTCTCTCTCTCTCTCTCATTGCCCTCTCCTGCTAGAAGTATTTCTTTTCTTCTTTCCTTTTTGAGAGTCTGAGAGAGGCTGGAAGGCATAGGAGCTCGGTGATTCAACCCTCCCCACCCATCCACCCCTTCAACACCTTCTGCTGAACTCCTCTCTGCTTGAGTCTCATTAGACTCCCACTGCGTGACTATGAAAAAAGCTGGCAGTAGTTAAAAATAATAGCCTGGCTTCCTTAAACTCACCTTCCAACGATTAATATTTCTTTATGAATAGTCTTTCATGTCAGAGCACAACGGCAGAAAAGTGATTTTTTTGCTGTGAGACTCGTTTACATGTTTAAATTTTAAATGGATAAAGTGGGAAATTTCCATTCTGATGGAAACACTGGGGAGAAGAGGCAAGAAAATAAATAAAAGAGAAGGAATAATTCACACTGTAAACCACCATGTTGAAATTCATTAACTAAACTGGAGAAAAGTTATATTCAGGAGTAATTCAAAAGTGAAGCAGCTTCTGTATCAGGCAGCGAGTTGGAAGCAGGGCTTTTTAGATCTCATAGTGGTTTGTTAATCTCATAGTGGTTTGTTAATCTCTGTTAATTAGTCTCCATTTTTTTCTAAATTGATTAAATAATGTTCGTTTTGAGTTATTGCATGTGGTATCCATGCAAAAGCTTTATTTTACTGGTTACAGTTCAGCCACTAGAAGTAAGATAAATAAATGTTTGTGGCCATTGATCCTATTCTTACTGGACTGACACACACACACACACACACACACACACACACACACACACGCACACACACACACACAGTCTGATCTCTTGAAATGGTGATTCTGATTATTCATCACATCACATACAACTTAAATATAAAATGTAAGTTATATGGCATTCAATTGATTAAAAAAATAGAAAATTGGATAAAAAAAAAATGAATTATAATTGCTTGAAAGGTTAAATTGTTTTTATGTAATATATTTATAAAATTATATATATATATACAGTACTGTGCAAAAGTTTTAGGCAGGTGTGAAACAATGCTGTAAATAAAAATGCTTTCGAAATATAAATAATGATTGTTTATTTTGATCAATTTACAAAATGCAAAGTGAGCGAACAAAAGAAAAATCTAAATCAAACCAATATTTGCTGTTACTACCTTTTGCCTTCAAACCAGCATCAGTTCTTCTAGGTACACTTGCAATAAAGTCAGGGATTCTGTAGGATTATAGTCGGTGGTTCGATCAAACCAGTTTTACCAAACAGGTACTGATGATCATCAATGTCACACGGAGGTTGAAACACAGTCGTTTGGAACAACTGACCAGCCGAGTTCCTTCAAAAACTGTGCAAGTGTACCTAGAAGAACTGATGCTGTTTTGAAGGCAAAGGGTGGTCACACCAAATATTGATTTGATTTAGATTCTCTTTTGTTCATTCACTGCATTTTGCCGATTGATGAAAATAAATGATTAACACCTCCATTTCTGAAAGCGTTCTTTGTTTATTACAACATATATATATATATATATATATATATATATATATATATATATATATATATATATATATATATATAATGTATAATGTCATGTGGTACTATTACATTCTAAGGAAAGGTGATGAAGACATACCCTTGAGGGTGCTATCAGTACGTTTGTATCTTAATATAATTTTTTTTTTTGCATATAAGATTGTTTATTGGGTGCCATACATCAGTTGTTGAGATGCATCTGGGAATCTAGCTATAATACTGTCAAAAATAACTTCATGATTATGCAAAACACAATGGTGTGCTATCAAGAAAATCCTTAAAATAGATCTAAAAAAACACGTCAGATTCAAACCTCATAAAAGTAGGAATCAGATCTTATTAAACAAGATCCAGCATTAATGTAATCACCCTGCTGTTGCGGCTGGAACTCTCAGAATAATAACAGCCGCAGTTTTCATTGGTGGTCTACAAGGAGTTGTTCTGTGGGAGGATTTGTCTGGTGACATAAAAAATCTGGTATAATTAAAATTCTCATGGCAAAGGTCAGTTCATGGGCATAGCCAATAGGTTAACAAGAAAAAAAAATGGAATAAATAATTTATTATATTAATTAATTATAAATAAAATATATTATTTATTAATATACATATTTACATGTTGATATCCAATATCTTTACAGTATACAGAGCACAGAGGAAACTTCTCATTAGAACTGTTATCCAAAAATTGTCCCGAAACATTGTGACATTTTGCACTTCTTGTAATAAAATTACATTCTAGTGTAAGAAATCTGACAAACTGCATGGTTATTTCTAAATTAAACAAAACCTTTACACATAAAACATTGCTATATTAGTGGCACAAATGATTATCATGTGCATTATTTTATGACTATGAATTTTACAAACAGTAAATAATCATGCATGGAATTTAATAATCCCAAAAGCAACCCAAAACTAATCAAATTTACTGTCTCCAGGACGAGAGGACCGTGTTAGACTGATCAGCACTATAAGGCATTGGTGGAACAGCTTTATTATATTACCGCCAATGTGAAATAATAAAAGTTTAGATTTGCAATTATGACTGAGGTGCTTTGAATTCTGAATATTGGATGGGTCTTTGTGGATTTGTTAAGAGCACAATAAAAACATAAAGATGGCCATATTAATGTGGCATTAATGTTGCCTCAAGATTGTTAGTTTACTCAAGTAAATGACACGAAATCCAGTTTTGTATCCCTAAAGGGGGCTGACTTTGGTCTTGAGGATGGTCCCCCAAGAACAGCAGCATTGAGCTGCACTTTTGCTCCCCTGTGACTCATGATACGCTTATGGCAACCAGGACCTCCAGTCGAACAAATTAAACAGCTTGCAGTGTGCCCTTAAAACCAGACTCCTGAAAACGTCACCAGTGTCTCTACAGTGTCTCTGGAAAGTATTCAAAATCTGTGTGACTTTGGTTTTAGACTGCATGGAATTTCATTTTAATCCTATCTGAGAAGAGCATGTTGGATAGAACACTAACTATCCAGGGGGGTTATTTTCAGAGCTAATCCTCAATTGGCAAATACTCAGAATATAACATTTCTTATTGCTCATTTAATAACCAGAGCTATTAATAGGAAGTTTACCCCTTTTAGTACTAGTGACTGACTCCACTGTTCTAGAAAGGTTAGTACCTTGCTCAAGGGTACCTCATGGCAACCTACTGGTAAGGAATTCGTACATACGATCTTCCAATCCAGAGGCCTGGTCTTTAACCACTGGGCAACTACAGCGTCTACAGTGCTTAGGCTAATATGTGGCTATGCTAGGGTGTCCTAAAGTTTCTAGACATTACACACAAGCAATATGTGTGTTTGCTCAACAGAAAATCTGTGCCAGCAGTGGATTCATCATAAAGTAGCTGCTGCTCTAATCAGAAGAGGATTATGGATAATATTGAACATTCAAGAGTAAAGGAGCCAGATTGTCTTTCCCAGCCTTTCATTTCCTTAAAGTAGAACTACAACATCGCTAGAAAGATGATAGACTGAGCACTAAATTGCATAACGGAAAATCCCAATAGAACCCACAATATGGCAGAGTTAATCTACATAGACGTTCAAGTGCGGTGATCAATACTGGATGACCTGCTTTTCCTCGAATTGTTCTCCACATTGCCTCATCAGTCACAGATTTTATAGAGATGAGGCAATATTCCAATAATTGGATCAAGGCTCCAATAAAAAACCTTCACAATATCTGTGATGCACTTGAGGTGCAATACACAGAAGCTGCATACATTTACCATGCTCAGGGGAAAGAGGAAACAGGGGGAAGGGAGTTATATATGGTCTTTTAAAAGTTAATCCTTGTATATGCCTTACCTAGGTCTCCTGTTCCTTGGTCTTGGTTTAAAGCAGCTTTAGGGCTTCTGTACAGCATGGTGCCAAAGTGTAATAGATTCAACGCTTGTAATAGAGTTCAAAGCTTTTATCACAGAAATGGTCCCATAAACTCAGACTCCTCATGTTGTAGCACAGCCTATCAAGTGTAGAGGACACTGTATACAAAACCCTTGGTACATGTGACAATCTATGGTGCAAGTGGACTATTACCATAGTGGATCACAATGACATCAACTGCGGTGGGATCTAACATTGACTAGCTTAGGAAATATGATCCAAAAGAAGAAGAGATTTTTGCATCAATCTGCCAGAGGTTTAGTCAAAGGTGGGCAGTGCCCTTGTAAAATCAGGCTAATCCTCACTTTTTCATGCAAACGTACAGATTCCAAAAAAACCCCCAAAAAGGACACTTAATTGTGATTTTTCATTCAAAACAGTGCTGATAATAGCCTCAGTTGTCAGTAGTTAACTACATGTTCTCATGTCATTCTCATGTCTTCTATGAAGGCAACATTATTTTGATGACCTGTGAAACTCGTTCAATCGCATTGCTTTTTGATTTTTTATATCTAAAGTCCACTATGACCATTACTGTGGCGATTACAAAGGCAGTAGCTGAGTTTTGTATGTTTAACAAAAAAGCCTTTCATCCCATTGAACTGACTCATTGTTAAGGAAACACAAAACCAAAGAATACAGTTCATTTTGTGCTTCTACACCAGTGATCACTAACCTTGGTTCCAAAGATGTACCTTCTTGATAATGTTGGCTTCCTCCCCAGTCACCACCTGTTAGTGAACTTCTTCAGAAGCCCTTGACTAGATGAATTAGATGTTGGTATCAAGTGAGAGTGGGAGCATATTAGATGCAGACGAGATCTCATCTCTCAGGAAAGTATGTGCAGATTGATAAAAGATTCATGTTTGTTAAGAACTATGAACTATGTATGAACAGTATGAACAGTAGAATATAATGCAATGGGTTGTTCTAACAACCTGGGGCAGCGATGGCCTAGTGGTTAGGGAGTTGCCCCAGATTGGAAGATTGTGGGTTTGATCCCTTCACTAGTAGGTTACCCTGAGGTATCCTTGATACCATCCCCATCACTGCTCCCTGGGCACTTTCAATAGCAGCCCCTGCTGCACGTGTGTGCATGGGTGAAACGCAGGGGTTGAATTTTGTTGTGTTGTGCTGTGCTGTGCTGTGTTTCACAATGACAAGGGTAGTCACTTTCACTTTCAAAGTACCTGACGTTAGAAGTAAACCCTCCAATGCTAATACAAGAGATGATGTATTTTAACAGGAAGCAAAGATACTGGTGATTAGAACAAGATGAATGCAAAAAATTTATTAGAAGAAAAATGAATCAATAAAAAAAATATTAAAAGTGTTTGATCCTCTTGCCCTCAGGATGCAGAGGTTTGGGTTCCCCACTGATGTCGACCTTGATTTCGGGAGCTTTGCGCTTTAAACCAGTACTGCAAGCTTCGTCCGTCTCTGGGACATCAGTCAGTGGAGGGAAGAAGAGCCTCTCCCATAGCTGCTGCTTAATTTTGCGTCCCAGAGCCAGGCTGTAGGGCCGCAGTGCTCCATTTCTAAATCTGAGCATGGTTTCCACCACAGAATGGTAGATCTGCTGGTACTCGCTCACACTGAGTCCGTGTATCAGCAGTGGCTCATCTCGAACAGGCAGATCTCCGGAAGAGTTCTGCTGCTGCACTTGTGCACCTGCAGCAAGCGGACACTCATCAGCAACAGCAGCAGTGCTCAGGCTGAACCTGTCCACCAGAGCCTCAAGCTTCTCCTGAGGAGCCTGTAAATCACTCTCCTTCTCCCTCCTCATAGAAGCCTTAGTCCAGAGAAAGTAAGAGTTATGTAAAACTCACTCTACCAAGACAAGCATTAAATTCACTTCTGCTGTATTTAATGTAAAGACCATTACAAAAACTCATCTTTCTATTTTAAATGTAATATTTAAAATGAAATCAATATCTATTTTAAGCAAGAAAACACATGCAGGAGAAAATGTATCCCATTTCTGCCACATTTAAAATCTAAATTCTGTTCTCAATTTGGACAGCATGCCTCTCCCATTGAAAACAACTGGGAAACAGGCCTCTTGGGTTGCCAGAACCACATACAGTGTGAATCCCCCCAAACCTGCAACAATGAAAGTATCTACAGTGGTGCTACCTACCTCAGCCAGACTGCATGAGAAATAAAGTCTGGGGGAGAATGTGGCCTGAGAGGGCCCTGGAGCATCAGTGCAACCAGAGGGCTCATCTCTGTTGAGGGCCACAGAAGGAGTGGAAGAGAGAGACTTTTTTTCAGGCCTTCCCCTTTTTCCAAAGGATACCACATAGTTGTTAAAGCGGGTAGAAGGCACAGTAGTGCGTCTCAGACCATAGTGTTGGATGGGAGGTCTTGTCACATTGTCCTGAATCAATGAAGTCAAAAGATGAAATTAAGGCCTTACGTTTCAAATTTTCATTGCAGCTATGTTTGTCAGCATATTTCAACTCAGCACACGGTGCCTCACCTTCTCCATTATAGTAATGCAGGATGGACAGAAGGATTAAATCAAAATTGTCGAGATAATCAGAGAGAGATGCAGAAAAGTGTGTCTAGTTTTGTTCGCAGTTTTGTTGCTCTGGTTTCCGTTTCAAACAACAACTAGCCAAAGCTATTATGATGTCATCGGTCCATCAGTGGTGGCATCTTTTTTTGGAATGTTGAATTACACAACAGCTAGATGCAACCTCGCAATCCGATTGGCTGAGAGGCATTCTATGAGAGTCAGTCTCTCCTGATAAGGGTATATTAGTAATAATAAATATAAACACAATTATCTTATATTTTATACCACCTATATAATTTATTACTTTTATAATAATTAGTATTAGGAGTATTAAATAGTATTAAACAACACATATGAATTGTTTAATATGTTGTACATCTGAAAAATAAAAAGATCAATCAATCACCTTGAAAATGATCTGAAAGTGACTGGATTACAGGAGCTAACCTGAGCAGATGTTCTACCAAAAGGCTTTCTGCAACATCTTCCTTTCTAGCGAGGCAGGTTAAAGGTGTGCTTTCTTATTATTCCAACGGAGATCAAGCTGTGCTGGAAATCACTGCTTATCTGGCAGCAACAGGAAAGAAACACTTAATGAACAGGCAGTGACCTCCTTCACACAGATGATCATGTATCACGGTCATGTTTATTAGGTTTCCCAGTGCAGGGGTGTGTTGCATTATATTGTCTCTTCTCCAATTAAAACTAGCAGAAAATAAACATTTTAGTCTATCTTTCAATTATTCGAAAAGAAATTGGAAAAAAATTGGGTCAAATGATTTCATGAGAAAAAATAAAGACAATGTTAAATGACTTTTGTTATTAATATAATTTTATGTCATATTTGAGGCAGAGCTGGAGGTGTCAGAGTTAAAGATGCTGAGATTACTGTTGGGTGTGACGAGGATGGACAGGATTAGAAATGAATATATCAGACGGACTCCTCAGTTTAGACGTTTGGGTTTGATGCATGTATGTTTTTCAGTGCGACCTCCTTGCGATGGTGGAGGGAGAGAGGAAGGGATGGTTGGATAGATGGGTGGATGATGGATGGATGAAAGTATGAATGGAGGGAGGGTTGGATGGATGAATGGATGGATGGAGGGAGGGATGATGGATGGATGGATGGTTGGTTGGTTGGATGGGTGGCTGGATGGATGGGTGGATGGATGGATGAATGGAAGTATGACTGGAGGGAGGGATGGATGGTTGGATGGAGAGAGGAAGGGAGGGATGAATGGATGGAGGGAGGGAGGGAGAGAGGGGGGTGGATGGATGGATAGATGGATGGATGGATGAATGGATGAAAGTATGACTGGAGGTAGGGATGGATGGGTGGATGGATGGATGAATGGAAGTATGACTGGAGGGAGGGATGGATGGTTGGATGGAGAGAGGAAGGGAGGGATGAATGGATGGAGGGAGGGAGGGAGAGAGGGGGGTGGATGGATGGATAGATGGATGGATGGATGAATGGATGAAAGTATGACTGGAGGTAGGGATGGATGGGTGGATGGGTGGATGGATGGATTGATGAAAGTATGACTGGAGGGAGGGAGGGATGAATGGATGGATGGAGAGAGGGAGGGGTGGATGGATGGAGGGAGAGAGGGAGGGGTGGATGTATGGACAGATGGATGGATGGATGGATGGAGGTATGACTGGAGGGAGGGATGGATGGCTGGATAGATGGTTTGATGGAGTGAGGGAGGGAGGGATGAATGGATGGAGGGAGAGAGGGAGGGGTGGATGGATGGATAGATGGAGGGATGGTTGGAGAGAGAGAGGGATGGATGGATGGATGGATGGCCCTCATGCCCAACCACTGTCTTATGTCTTTGCTCATCATAAACAATAAGCAACACTCTAAACTAGTGATGCCCCCAAACCCAGTTCAGGAACTTAGTGCACCATTAATGCATCCTAGAATTATTAAGCAAAAAAAAACTCACAGAAAGGAGAAAACTGTCTCCACCACATTTATAATATTAAAAAGGTAGTTTAACATTAGGTCTGTCCTCAAAAAGACCTTAAAACACAGAAACTCACACTGAAGTGTCTCTTTCTATTTCAGCTGTCAAGATGAACTTCCTGCCAGGCAGCATTATTAAGCCTGTACATTATTTATGCAGAGAAGACTCCCATTGCCTGATTTCACTCATAAAATGTTAATATATTCATAAGGAAATTGTTCTCTTTTAATCTTCGACTGAGACACTTATCACAGAGCACCACTTGATTCTCTGCACTACTTGAATTACCGTATTTACAAAGCTGGCATTTCAGCATTTCAGATGCTAATATCTCACAGTCCAGCTTGGCTGCTTGCATCGGCCGCTTATCCCAGATACAATTCCAGAGATATGACATAAACAAATATCGAACATTTAGGTCACTTAGCAGCAATCATATTTCTAAGCTGCTTTCATTGTCTTCTGAGAGAAAGATGTGTGATCCCACTGGCCTCCTTCATCAATAAAAAATCAGGAAAATAGAATATTTAATACTTTTCAGATTTCAAAGGCCAAGTTCAGCTCATTTTCAAAAGATTATGCTTTCAAAGGCCTCGCCTTTATGATATTATGAGATGCAGAGAGACCACATCAGGCATTCCTTTAGCAGTCAGAGAGTCAAGGCCACGGGGACGAGATGCTGTTCACCAGTGATCGAGCCATAAGAAGCTGTGGGTTGCTGAACGTTTCCTGCCAGGCTTAGCGTCTCGCTGGACAGCCCCGCTGCCTGTTCCAGGCCATTGGGCAGGCCGTGTAATGTTTCTTCCATGGATACACTGGTTATTAAATCCTAAGGAGTTTTGATCTGGAAAAAATCCGGTTTAAACCAGAGCAGTCTAAGAAAGCTGAAAATATCTAAACCCTTAAAAAGCCAGACCTCCTTATTCATATTACTCAGTAACTGCATAGAGGACAATGTAAAATAGCTGAGAACAAGTCGTAATGGTGCATAATAGAAGTGTGGGCCCAGTGTTGAATGCTGGGCTTTTTAGATTAGAAAATTATCACAACATACTTAAAAATAAAATCCTTGAATATTTTTAATTGAAAAAATTAAGCTCTTGGCACAGTTCCAAAGTAACGCTGCCCGAGATGCTTTAAGGTGGAAAAATATGTAATAATAACACAGACAGATGTTTTCCAGTCCGACTCCAAAGCTTGGCTAGCTGAAAATTACTTTTTCGGCAGTTGCTATGCAACTGGCGAGGCGGAATAAAACCCTTGTCATTTGCACAGCCAAGCCAATATGATAAAATAAGCCAACACCCAGTTAAGTGTGTGAGAGCCATGCTCTGTGTGATTACATCTCCTCCCTGGGAGCGAGAGATACCAGCCTCCATCCAGGCAAAATGCAGCAGAGGGCACTGGAACATTTAGCCATCCTCTCAAGCACTTGATGATATACAGAAATATCTCCTGCATCCAGGGCTTTGAAAGAATACATTAAACAGTAGCTAAAGCTACGGCTCCTCACATAAACGGCATCGAACGTCTTTGTGCTAAATTATCCCTTTGAACTAGGATGCATTGTTAAGCCTAAGCATTTATTTTTATTTTTCAGGGGATAAAAAGGGTGAAGGCTGAAAGTTATATCCTTCACACACTCGTCTGAAACGATCGTTTCTGTCTTTACCCTCTGCTTTCATTATACATCAGCCAACTTCTGACCATAGGGCTTCTGTTGAACAGATACTGTTTCGATGTTGGCATCGGCTCAGCAGTGCCATGTTAGTGTATGACTGTGTGTGTGTGTGTGTGTGTGTGTGCGTGTGTAAATAACACTTTATTTGGGTGGTTCCCTGTAGATCATTTTTATCTTAGATTAGATTCAATTAGATCAGATTGGATGTCTTTTAAGTATTAAGTACAGTATAAAAATGATATTAAATAGTTATAGTTATAAGACATTTCCCACAATACACTCCCAATTCAGGGCAGCGGTGGCCTAGTGGTTCGGGCGTTGGCTGCATGATCGGAGGTTCGAACCCCTTCCCAATAGGTTGCCCTGAGGTACCCTTGAGCAAGGTGCCGTCCCCGTCACGCTCCTCCCTGCGATGGGCTGGCGACCTGTGCAGGGTGTGTCCCCTGTCCTTTGCCCTGTGTGTGAGCTGGGATGCGCGACCCCGGATGGGACAAGTGGCAGAAAATAACTGACACTTTCAATTCAAACAAGGGTTTCAATAAAGTTAAAAAATTATTCCAATTGTTTTACACAGCCATTGTGTGATATTGCATATACAGTGTGTAACATTCAGTACATGCCCAACCCTGAAGGATGTATTGCTCACTTATAGGCACTTAGTATCATTTCTCCATTTCTGTGGAACAAATGTGGCGAGTGCTTTCAAAGGTCTTTCCAATAAATGCCGCAAGCTCATTCACACAGTTGTCGATAAGGTCATTGCAAGTATGATCGCATTACTCATAAAGAACAAATATTCAAAGCTCTCTCTTAAGTCCTACACACTCATGTGTTTAGTATTCCTGTATACATCCTTGTTCCATGGGTATATTTCCCACTGTAGGTTAAACACGTGTACACAGCAAACCCAGTTCATTAAAGAACAGAGGCACTGAGCTGGAAACAGATAGAATGAGCCTGGAACTGCTAGCAATGATCTGAAGAGCTGGTAGTTGAAGGATGAAGTACGTGATCCATCAGCAGGTATAACGGCAATGGAAGTCGAAGGGAAACTTCTCAGAATAGCAAGCCAGTGCTCTGGCCGCGAAAAGACTTACCAAACCTTCCTCAGCTGAGTTAACACTCACTGTGCCTCACAGTGGGTCCTGATGGTGTTTTTAGATGCAGCTGTCACAGAGCCAGTGCAACCTTTTGGGCTTTCAGGAATGTGTTTAGGTTTGGGACGCTTCCTGCGTCTTGTTGGTAGCGCTTCTCTGTGATCCAGCACTCATAAGGTTGCATTACACTGTCATTGTGTGATTCACATGTACAGTATGGAACACTAACATAAACCCACATGAACGTTTCTAAAGGGGTTATTTGTCATAAAGGCTGCTTTCATCATTTTTCATATTATTAAAAAAAAAAAGGGATGTCAAGGTTTTATCATCCAAATGGGGCAGCGGTGGCCAAGTGGTTAGGGAGTTGGCCCCAAGATCGGCAGGTCTTGGGTTTGAATCCCGGACCAGTAGGTTGCCCTGAGGTACCCTCGAGCAAGCTACCGTCCCCATCACCGCTCCCTGGGTGCTGGATATAGCTGCCCCCTGATACACTAAATGTATGGGTTAAAAGCAGAGAATGCACTTTGTGGTGTTTCACAATGAAAATAGTCACTTTCACTTTGATGATTTATACTTGTCAACCTTCACAGGACTTCAGTGAGTTTGTTGTCAATTAATGAATAATTTTTAGATGAAATAATTAATTAAGCTAGTTAGTTATTAATGTATTTAGTTAGTTCATTTTTGATGCCCCAGTCCGTGACCAGGAAAAGGTGGTGATAGTGTCTGTGGAATACAGAGCTGGACTTTCAGGTTCATATACACTGAAAGCAGTGGCACCGGCACTGTTTATCATTGCGGTAATTCAATATTTGCACCAAAGTTAAGTTCAAGTGCTTGAGGTGATGCTGATTTACATTCTGAAGTGCTCCACACAGCAGATGCCATGAACCAGGCCTAATGACTTTCACCCTCTGAGTACTAACATGCCTGTTCAGACTGACATGAACAAAACATCTTAGGAGGATTAGGAACCTAATGGATTTGAGAAGAGGAACTAGAGAGCTTTCAGCTTTTGGTAGTGTGTTTCTAGGTGTGTACAAACACACACACACAGGAACAGAGTAGGTCCAGGAAGTCACTCACGAGTGTCACATGGTACCTTAAAGAAGAGACTGAGATGGGAATATGTGCATAAAGATGGTCTGTTAGAAACATGTTCAAATTCAAGCAAACATCAAGAGTGAAAACCCATCAAAAGGTAACTCTGATTCCAACATCATGATCAGAACATATAAAGGAAAACAGGTCCAGCTGAGAAAAATACACACAATCTGTAAAATGCAAGACAATTTCTGCTCCATCTGAACATCCGACTGACAGCAGTGCACACAGAGTCTCTGGCTGGACGTACGTGTGGAAGCAGCTCGCAGTGATGAGACATCTTCTGGAACACCAGTTGACTGGAGCGTAACCAGTAACTGCGGAGAACCAAGAGAGCAGAGCCAAATAGTCATATATCTTGCTGCAATGGATTCCCTCTTCCTCTTTGATGGACAAAGGCTGGTCTGCTTTTAAATCATGTACGGCCACCACAGTTTCCAACCTCCACTGAGCATTTATCATGACTAGCTCTCAGCTACGCTACTTAATTCCTCAAGCATCTACATGCAACCGGCCTCCCAGGCAAAAAACGCTGGCATGTAGCAATTCATCACGAGCAATAAATTAGTAAATAAAAACACCAAGTGGTAACTAAATAAATGAGATTACTAGATAAACACATAAAATAGCAAGTAAAAATCTGAAACATAGTAAATGATATACGCTTACATCTATTCATACTTTTAATGATCAAAAAGAGTTTAATTAAAAAAATGAAATAATAATAACTAGGTATGTTTAGTTCAAAAATTATATAAAAATAATAAAACATTTGTATTTTTTTTTTCATTAAGAAATTATATATATATATATATATATAGTAAAAATTCAACTGATTAGATGAAGCAATGCTAATTTTAGAGGATTGAAATCATGTTGATTAAGGTGCATTTTTTAATAAAGACCACGGCAGCAATAACTGCTTTTATTTGCGAAACATGGAAAAGCAATATATGGGGAATATTTGAGCCCAGCGCAGATCATACAAGCATATTACATACTGATTTTTGCTTACACGGTTTGTAGTGAAGGGTTTTGGATGACTGACCATCAAAGAGCAGGAACATGTATGTTAATTTGGAGAATTTAGCTGTTTGACTCAAAAGTAATTTGATTATTTAAGCAGTTCATTGGCTGGTGCTCAGTGTGGGTGCAGGATGCAAGACACAGCAGGCCATGGAACAAATTGGCAAGTGCAAAAACAGATCCCTTTTTTTTTTAATGGCATTGACCTTCACAGCCAACCCTTGCAAATGAAGTTTTTTTTTTCTGTGTTAGCACCATAAATGAAGTATTCATGAATTCCATTTGCAAATGCAGGGTGCCACTGCTAATTATTTCACAGAACATCATGCTGCTTCATTCCTACACGATACCATTAAATCCTTAATCTTTCATTTTCAAATGTTGCTTCTGAGCATCAACAATTTACAGTTCTGAAAGGCTTGGTGCATTTTGGAATAAAAAGTTCAGATTCCATCAGAACAGTTATTAACACTAGGCTGGCATTTTTAATTACATTAAATTCCATATCGTCGAGGATAAAAAACATTAAGGAAAGGAAAAGTTCAAACAAGCCTTGAGATGGTGCAGGAGTCCTAGATCCATAAAACCCAGCAGATCTTTTTAATGGGCTGTGGTGACTTAGTGGTTAGGGAGTCGCCCCGGATCAGAAGATTGTGGGTTCGATTCCCTCACCAGTAGGTTGCCCTGAGGTACCCTTGAGCAAGGTACCGTCCCTGTCACTGCACCCTGCTGCATGTGCGTGTGTGGGTGCTGCGTTTCACAATGACATGGGTAGTCACTTTCACTTTAGGACACTGTGAACCTACACAGCACTGCTCTTCTGCTCTTCAACGGGCTTAAACAAATCTCTTTAATAGACTTTAAGTCCGAATGTGGATGTGTGTTCATTTGAAGAGCAAGATTAACCTTTAAACAAATGGTGATACACTTTGAACCTGTTCCAGGTGTATTTATTCAGTCATTTGGCTTTTGGGAACAGTTTTATTAACACATTATTCAAAGGTGCCACAATCATCCCATCCTTCCAAAGCTCTGTTTTGTCTGTTATGATGGGCTAATAAAAGTGAAAAAGGACATCGTGATCTGAATAGAGCAAAGTATAATGTGTGTAGAGTGAACGTGATGAAGATTAGGTTACATTTTTGAAATGATTAATGTGGCAAAGGGCATATTACCAGATAGTCCCACACCAGCACCAACCAACACCAACGTAAGGTTAACCCTATATATTTCAGTAAAATGTTCCTCAAACATTTTTTTGGGGGGGGGTGGTTTACCATCTATTTAATGCAAATCATTGTGTCTTTGTGTTAAAATATATATTGCATTTTTCAAAAACACACTTAGTGGCATCTCTTTCAAATATTGAAATAAAGAAAGAACCAAAGATGTTTGAATCTTTCAAGGAACAAACTCCTACAGAACCTGCTTAGTAGTCTATATATCAAAAGTCCGAAGCCAAAAGTGAAGGTCCTGCATTGTAAAAGACATGCTTATAAAAATGAATCATCAATAACTGGGATTGGAAAGCATGGGGTCAGTGAAAAACTGCCAGGAAAGGATGCATAAAGACAGCGCACCCCCAGTTTAGTGCAAGAAAAAAGGGCAAAGAAGTGCAAGATCTTCCCCAACTTTGTTAAATATTACAGAAAGTGCTGCTCTTCCCGGCAGCACAAAATATTAAAAATTAGGCTGTCAGTATTTTTGAAACTGATGTTCAAATAAAGTTATTAAATAAAACCTTTTTTGTTCAACATCATTAAAATAAATTATGCATCTCATTCATTTAAGCCCAAAACGTCATTCAGCACTCTGTACAGGTGATTTTACACACTCGGGGCTGCACAGACCCTCTGCATATGAGATTAGGTAAAGGTAAAGGGACGGTCTGTGAGCAGGATGCCAGTGTTCGATGCTGACAGCGACAAAAGAGGAGCAGCAGCAAACTGGGAGGAATTTGACATAAGGATACTTTTTACTTAGGCACAAAAAGACCTTTGCTTTATTGCTTTTGAACAATTACATAAGGAAGAACCCCTTGTTTAAGAGCACCGATACCTTTTGTGAAATGTGAGGGACGATGTTCAGTCATCTTGACATGTTTTCGCATGGTGGCCAGTGATTATGGTGCTGAATTCAGACGTGCTGGACCTTTGCTTTCCTGTAAAATACATATAAACTGTTCGTGAGACCAAATTAAATCAATATTTTAGGAAATTCATTCATTAGTGAGCGTAATATTCCTCTCTGTTTTGGAATTATTCTTTGACATTAATGAGACAGCAAAAGCAGCAGTTAGTCCCGGTAATTGCCGAGCACTAACTAGAGCTTGTGTCACTTTCTTCACACGCTAATAATCTCCACATGTTGGGAAGACTTCTGCTCTAAAACAAACCTTATAAATTCGCTCCGCTCCTCTCCTTTGTTTGCCTGGGTTTCCAAAACCCCTTATAGATCCCAATTAAGTGGTCCCTTATCACTCAGTCAAGAAACGGATCTGCAACCTTTTCAAAACACATGTATTTTTTATTTATTGTCTCATTTAACAGTATGAAATGCCTAAATTCATTTTAGAAATGAAACTAATACATTTCTTACCCCATTCAACTTCAGCCAGAACTCACCTTTGATATTATCAGCTTGAGGTCCCAGCACTTAGTTTGTCAAAAGGAAATGCTGACTTACATCGGTGCCGACCCCAGGAAGTAAAAGTGCCTGTTGCATTTCTATCTCAAGCACCCGACTGCCAAAACACTTTCATCCATGGCATCGGCTCCTTGCATTTTAATTAAAAACATTTCGGTTCATTCACTCTGCATATTTATGAAGGCAGCAGGAGGCTGGGTGAATCTGATGGGCTCAGTGATCTCCTTTCCAAGAGATTCAAGAAAGCTGTTGCAGTGGTAGAGGAGCCTGTCAAACAGGCTTGTGTATTGGTCTTGTTTGTCATTTTAAGCTCTGAAATTCAATCTTGTTTGCCTAGGCCTTTAAAGCAGCTTTTCCATTTAATTGGATTGTGCCCTACTGAATATTTGCCATGCAATGCTATGATCAAAAATCCCCACCTGGTAATGTGACAATGAGCTGGCGGTGCTTATATAGCAGAGTGTTATATGAAGAAATGACAGATGTGAAGATCCATCACCTCTTCAGTTGGAGACAATTTTATTGTGAGACCTCCACCATTAATAATGAGAACTCACATCCTGATTTCACTGTCTCTCTAAAAGCGTTTTGATAACTCCACGACAAGGAGCTGTAGGTGGAGCATTTAGTATTCACTGCTGAAGATGTTACATGTGTTAAAAGGGGGTTTTTATTTGTTTGCTTTTTTTGTTTTTTGTTTTTTTTATATGGCCTAGTGGTTAGGGAGTTGGCCCCAGGATTGGAAGATTGTGGGATTGAATCCCTTACCACTAGGTTGCCCTGAGGTACCCTTGAGCAAGGTACTGTCCCCTTCACTGCTCCCCAGGCGCTTTCAATAGCTGCCCCCTGCTGCACGTGTGTGAGTGTATGCGTAAAATACACAAGTAATTTCGTTGTGTTTCACTGTGTGCTGTGCCGTGGTTCTCAACGACAAGAATGGTCACTATAGTTATATATTAATAATAATAATTTGGCCATGCATGTTTTTAAAGTTTCCATCTATTCCATCACTCAACATTGGACTCTTTTCCTGTCACTTTTATCAGCCTTTTGCTCCAGTTGTTGTCATGACAACCCTCATCACACTCCAACCTAGGGCAACCTTGACTACACGCCTGTATTATATTTACATTTAAGGCATTTAGCAGACACTCTTATCCAGAGCAACTTCCATGTCCTAATTACAGGGACAGTCTCAAGACTGTCTTGCTCAGGGACCCAGTGGTGGTAGCGCTAGAGGTGGGATTTGAACCTGGGACCTCTTGATCAATAGGTCCATAGGCAAGTATCCTACCGCTGGACCACCACCACCCCTTTATATGACTTGTGTACTCTTGCAACAGTCTTCTTCTAATCTTGATCTAATCATTATCCATGATCACAGATAACACTACACATCACAGAGATCCAATATTGTGCTAAAGTCTTGAGTCATTCTTCATCCCTTCATATTTCGCTTCCAAAGACAACAATTTTCTTTATATTTTATATATTAATGTATCTTGGATGAACAGCTCAGCAAAGTCTTGTACTTGACAAGATTCAGAGTCAGAAGCAGTGTGGGATCATCTTGAGAGAGAGCAAAACAAGAGCCCAAATCCAAAAAAGAGAGTTGAAATGTCCTTGAAGAAGCCTGGAAAATAATTCCTGGAGAAATGTCATGAGATGTGAAGTATGATGAGGTATAATGACCATCAAACCAAGTAGTGACTTTAACGCTGGTTAGAATTGTATTAACTTTAAGTTATAGTATATTTGCAAATACTGTGCCATGAGTAAATCCAAAATGTTAATAACCCTGAAACCTGAATTTTTTACAAAGGAACTGAGAGTGTGAACATTCTCAGGGGAAAATGTCCGCAAGTTCTCAACAGGGTTTAGGTCAGGAGGAAGGATGCCATGTCATTGTTCTTTCATCTTTAAGGTTTTTACTGGATGACCTGCATAAAAATCATAGCCTTCTTGAAAGATTCAGCCTTTTTCCTGAACCCCTTCGTGAAGAAAGTGTTTTCTAAAAACTGGCAGTAGCTTTGGGAGTTGATTTTGAATCCATCTTCAATCCGAAAAGCTCCAACTAGCTCATCTTTAATAACACCAGCCAATACCAGTACCACCTCCACCTTGCTGACATCTGAATGGAAGTGGAGCTCTGTGCTCGTTACTGATCCAACCACGAGCCCATCCATCTGGTCAAGAGTCACTCTCATCTCATCAGACCATGAAACCTGAAAAATCTGTCTTGGGATATTTCTTTTCCCAGTTTTTACATTTCAACTTATGTGTCTTGTTCAGTGGTGGTCGGGTTTCAGTATTCTTTACCTTGGCCATGTCTCTGAGCACTGAAGACCTTGTACTTCTGGACACTTCTGGACAAAATGACAGCACTGGAGGATCATGGGATCCTGGTAGCTTCACACTCATTCTTCTCAAATCTTTGGCAGTAAATATGTGCCTTTTTTTCTTGTGACCCTGTTGACGATTTGCAGCAAACCGTTTGATGGGTCTGTGATCACGCCCCAATATCTTAGCAATTTCAAGAGCACTGCATCCTTTTCAAAGACCTTTTACAGTTTTTGACTTTTTAGAGTCAGTTTTATCTCTTTTTTGGCCTAATTTGCCTGAGGAGGAAAAGAACCTGCCTAATAATTCTGCACACCTTGATATCGGGTGTTGATCTCCTTAGGCCACACCCTCCCTCATGACACAAAAACACATCACCCGATGTGCTTAAATCCAATTAGCATTCAAGTTTATACACTTTGGAGTTGGAATATATGCATAAAAACAAAGATATGGTCAAAAGAGTGGTGAAAGCACTCTTGGTTTCCATGTGTGATAACACAGATTGATTGTTGTCAAGTAATCATCCATCCCAACCCGGGTCACATGAGTAGCTGGAACCCAACCCAGGTTGCCAGTCCAACAGAGAGCAAACACACACAGTTGTGATGTTTAGCACTCCACATGCACACAAGTGTGTGCTGTAATTACATAACGTGTCAGAATTTATGCATAGGCAGCGGTGGTCTAGTGGTTAGGGACTGGGCCCCAGGATTAGAAGGGGTTTGAATCCCAGACCAGTAGGTTGCCCTGAGGTACCGTCCCAGTCACTGTTCCCTGGGTGCTTTCAATAGCTGCTGTGTGTGTGAGAGTGTGTATAATTTAAATGCAGAGGTGTAATTTCATTGTGGTTCACTGTGTGCTGTGCTGTGTACTCACAATGACAAGAATGGTCACTTTCACTATATACAGTATCTCACAAAAGTGAGCACACCCCTCACATTTTTGTAAATAATGTATTATATCTTTTTTATGGGACAACACTGAAGATATGATACTTTGATACAGTGTAAAGTAGTCAGTGTGTACAACTTGTATAACAGTGTAAATTTACTGTCCCTTCAAAATAACTCAACACTCAGCCATTAATGTCTAAACCACTGGCAACAAAAGTGAGTACACCCCTAAGTGAAAAATGTCCACATTGTGCCCAATTAGCCATTTTCACTCCCCGGTGTCATGTGACTTATTAGTGTTACAAGGTATAGGTGCGAATGAGGAGCAGGTGTGTTAAATTTGGTGTTATCACTCTTAAATACTGGCCACTGGAGGTTCAACATGGCACCTCATTGCAAAGAACTCTCTGAGGATCTGAAAAAATGATTTGTTGCTCTACATAAAGATGGGCTAGGCTATAAGAAGATTGCCAACACCCTGAAACTGAGCTGCAGCACAGTGACCAAGACCATACGGTTTAACAGGACAGGTTCCACTCAGAACAGGCCTCGCCATGGTCCACCAAAGAAGCTGAGTGCACGTGCTCAGCATCATATCCAGAGGTTGTCTTTTAAAAAAAATAGACGTATGAGTGCTGCTAGCATTGCTCCAGAGGTTGAAGGGGTGGGGGGGTTAGCCTGTCAGTGTTCAGACCGTACGCTGCACACTGCATCAAACTGGTCTGCATGGCTGTCATCCCAGAAGGAAGCCTCTTCTTAAGATCAGGCACAAGAAAACCCACAAACAGTTTACTGAAGACAAGCAGACTAAGGACATGGATTACTGGAACCATGTCCTGTGGTCTGATGAGACCAAGATGCACTAATTTGGTTCAGATGATGTCAAGTGTGTGTGGCGGCAACCAGGTGAGGAGTACAAAGATAAACCCTTTTGAGCATCTGTGGGGCTTCCTCAAACGGAAGGTGGAGGAGTGCAAGGTCTCTAACATCCACCAGCTCCGTGATGTCATCAAGGAGGAGTGGAAGAGGATTCCAGTGGCAACCTGTGAAGCTCTAGTGAACTCCATGCCCAAGAGAGTTTAGGCGGTACTGGAAAATAATGGTGGAAACACAAATTATTGACACTTTGGCCACATTTTTCACTTAGGGGTGAACTCACTTTTGTTGCCAGTGGTTAAGACATTAATGGCTGTGTGTTGAGTTATTTTGAGGGGACAGCAAATTACACTGTTATACAAGTTATACACACTGACTACGTTACATTGTATCAAAGTGTCATAACTTCAGTGTTGTTCCATAAAAAGATATAATACAATTTTTTTTAAATGTGAGGTGTACTCACTTTTGTGACATACCGTATGAAACAGTTGAAATGCAGACTTTAAGCTTTAATTCAGTGGGTTGAACAAAAAGATTGCATAGAAATGTGAGGAGCTAAAGCTTTTTTTTTTAAACACAATCCCTTCATTTCAGGGGCTCCAAAGCAATTGGACAAATTAAATAACTGAAAATTAAATGTTCATTTCTTAAACTTGGTTGAAAACCACAATGCCAACCTGAAGTCTTGAACTCATGGACGACATCAGATGCTGGGTTTCCTCTTTTTTAATGCTCTGCCAGGCCTTTACTGCAGCGGCTTTCTGTTGCTGTTTGTTTGTGGGTCTTTCTGTCCGAAGTTTAGTCTTCAACAAGTGAAATGCTGCTCAACTGGGTTCAGATCAGGTGACTGACTTGGCTATTCAATAATATTTCACTTCTTTGCTTTAATAAACTCCTGGGTTGCTTTGGCTGTATGTTTTGGGTCATCATCCATCTATATTATGAAATGCCGGCCAATCGATTTGACTGCATTTAGCTGGATTTGAGCAGACAGCATGTCTTTAACCACCTTAGAATTAATTCGGCTGCTTCTGTCCTGTCGATCCATCATCGATCTTCTGTCCTGTCGGTCCATCATCGATAAACACTAGTGTCCCAGTGCCATTGGCAGCAATGCACGCTCAAGCCATCACACTGCCTCCGCCATGTTTTACAGATGGTCATCATTCTGATAGAGGTTGATCTTGGTTTCATCTGTCCAAGGAATGTCTAGCCTTTCTATTCTTGAGGCTTATGAGCGGCTTGCACCTTGCAGTGCAACCCCTGTATTTACTTTCATGCAGTCTTCTCTTAATGGTAGACTTGGCTATCGATATGCCGACCTCCTGGAGAGTGTTGTTCACTTGGTCGGCTGTTGAGAAGGGGTTTTTCCTTCATCATGGAAATGATTCTGCGATCATCCACCACTGTTGTCTTCCGTGGACGTCCAGGTCTTTTTGCGTTGCTGAGTTCACCCGTGCTTTCTCCTTTCTCAGGATGTACCAAACTGTAGCTCCTAATATATATTATATATATATAATATAACTCCTAATATTGTAGCAATTTCTCAGATGGGTTTTTTTGCTTTCGCAGCTTAAGGACGGCTTGTTTCACCTGCATGGAGAGCTCCTTCGACCGCATGTTGTCTGTTCACAGCAAAATCTTCCAAATGCAATTAGCACACCTCAAATCAACTCTAGGCCTTTTATCTGCTTAATTGATAATGACATAATGAAGGAACTGCCCACACCTGCCCATGAAATAATGTTTGAGCCAATTGTCCAATTACTTTTGGTCCCTTTATAAAGAGGGTGGCACATGTTAAGGAGCTGGAACTCCTAAACCCTTCATCCAATTTGAACGTGAATCCCCTCAAATGAAAGCTGAGAGAATTATGTAACTTTAACTGGAATATGTTTCAGTAAACAGGTACAAACACAAAGCTTGTGTCAGTGTCCAAATATATATGGACCTAACTGCACATGAGCAACTTTTATCCAGCAATAGCTGTGAATACATAACAAGCAGTTATATTTTATTTGCGCTTTATTGAAGTTATACTACACAATTTTTAATGACATAACATTAACTTGAATCAAATATGATCTTTGTTCTTGATTCTCCAACACCAAATGTTTTAAGACCTTTAAATTCATCACTGAAGAAGGTGATTCCCCCTCTACTTATAGTAAACATTCTGCCATTGGAAGCCTATAGTATCTATATGAAGAGTCATAGGTGAACTGCCACCCTGTGCTGCCTGCCGAATCCACAAATTAAGTTGATAGCTCCATCGTGAAAGGAAACAGATGACCAGGCTCAGAGGAATGAATGGAGAACAGGGTGTGGGTGGAGGGAAGAAAGCGTGATTAAAATCTCTAGCTTGGTATAAAGATCAGAGTGACAGCAAAGTGTGGCCTGGCCTATGCTCCTTGTCACCTCGGATCATTTGTCAGAGGCAATGTCCATGAGGAACAATAAATGAGTGGGGGCCTTCTATCTCTGTCTCCTGTTCTTGGCTTCCTAAATGCCAGTAAAGACCAAGAGCTTCACACATACAGGGAAATGTCAGTTATGGGAAAGGAGGTCAGATGTCAGAGACAGCATTTTTCTCTTCCTTGAGGAATACAGAATTCAACTAGAAGCACTAAAACTTACTGGAACCGCTTCGGGGTCAACCAAAACTGACTGCCGAACGCAACACTGATCTTTAGGCCAATTACCCCAAGTGACTTATCTCACTCACTCATTCATTTTCTTAGCCACTTGTTCTGATCAGGGTCCTGGGCAGTGCTGGAGTATATCCCAGCTTGAAAGGTATGAAAGGCTGGCAAGCACCCTAGGGAGGTCTTCAGTCCATCACAGGGCAGACACACAGACATAAGCACCCCCCATCCCTCCCACACACACACAGTCACACCTAGGAGGCAATTTAGCATCTTAATCCACAATGTAATCCACCTGACCTGCATGTCTTTGGACAGTGGGAGGAAACCAACACAGACACAGGGAGAACATGCAAACTCCACACAGAAAAGACCCGGGACAACTCTACTAGGAATCAAACCCAGAACCTTCCTGCTGTGGGGAGACAGTACTGCCCACTGTTCTGCCATGCCGCCCAGAATGGATAACAAAGACAAGATTCCTAACATTAGCTTTTCTTAGGATTTATTTTTCACTTGAGTAAACGATTACCATGTTATTATAATGTTCGTTGTAATGCTGACTTGAAGAATTTAAAATAAAAATTTGCAGTTCAAAATAAAATATTTGTTTTTGTTTTTTTTTATTCATAATTGTTTTTTATTTCCAGCAGGGTTCAGTTTTGCAAACCTACATTTGTTTGTGCTAACACCTAGCCTCAGACAGGTTTTAGGCATCAGTAGATATCAGAGATGAGAAGTAGCTAAGCAAAGATATTAGATATAACAAAGATATAACAAAGATATACATTTTCAGCTATCTCTACTTGAGTACCATAAATGCATTAATTTTTCTACCTGAGCTCCACACAGTTGACCCTAGCTGCTGCCATCCAGTAGTTTGCTGAAATAATGCAGATGATTCATTCAGACCCTCTGGAGCTGACTGGCAGGGTCAAATAGGACTGGGGTCACAGGGTCAGTAAGCTTTACCATCATCCCAGGGCTCATCTGAGGCTCATAAGAGAGTTGCCAGATGGGAGCCTGCTGCCCCAGTGCCCATGTGCATGGAGAGCCATGTTCTGACTGATAGAAGGGGACAGTTCGGTCTTATCTCTTGGCATCATGCCACCCTGCATGCTGCATCACTCTCCCTAATTCATTAGCCAGAGATGAACTGACATGATGGCCTATGAGGGTGAAGCAGATGTACGAAGAGAAAAATGTAGCATCAAAATACACAATTAATGAGTTAAGTTTAAACACTTGTAACAATGAACCCAAGAGATCAAGTCGACAAAGTGATCTATGGATTAGATGCTGTGAGATTTTTCTGACATCGTTGATCTGCAGTATTTTGTTTCTGACGGAAATATACCCCAGGCAGTATAACCAAAGAAGATTGCACGATCGCGCTTCATTAAAATGAAGTTCTATAAACAGATATCGCAGGAGGATTTTTGCATTGACTTATATGTGCCAGAGAAGTTTGCCTGTCAGGTAAGCATGAGGAAAAACACTGGCATTATTAATAAATCGCTATAATTCATTTAGCCTCACACAGCCTCTGAAATATTAACATCCAGGCGACATGAATGTAATTTAGCAACATATGGCACACTCCTCACCAGGTCAACATACAGCAGCTGAGATTTGGCCCTTCTGTGTGAATTTGCGCAAAAACACCATCCATCTGTCCCAGTTGCACAAGCCAGTCAGAGCATAATCTGAGAACAAACACCCACTGACATATGAGGGAACTTAGAAAGGTGGGCATCAGATATGGCATTGGGTCAAAGGTTACAAGGTTGCCGTTGGAAAGAGCAGTTGGAGTGGGGGCGGTGGTTTGCAGACAAGGGTGTAGAGGTGATTATGGTGAATCCAGTCCTGTTCGGTTGGAGCTTTATGAGAAATGTTTGTAGTGTGTCAGTCCAAGCCATCTCACTCTTTAGAGGATTTAAAGTGTCTAGAATGAGCTGTGGGGTTTTAATGTGTTCCTAAACCAAACCATAGACCATCAATTATAAAGCACAAAAAATAGCAAATATTTTATTGTATTCCAGTGCACTTCTATGTCAGGTATGGAGTTTCCATTAAAGATGGCCATGGTTTTATCCACCATTCCCTTCCAATCCCTTTTCTATCCTGTTCCCTGAAGAGCATCAGTCAAGACACCGATCTTTTTGATGATCTGATGACTCTGAGTTTACAAAATATGGGACAGAGGCTTATGTTCCCTTAAGCGGCGGAATTATGCTCCTGAAAGCTCTTATGTACCTGCACTACATGGATTGACCTCTGATGGCTGCTGGGGCTTTTGGAGCATTTAGCTGTTGTGGGCAGTTACTCATGCTTGTGAGATTCCTCGAAATCCCATTTAGACTTGAATTCAATTTCAAAACAGCAAGTACATGGTGCATTACACAGGGCAGCGGAAATGTACGATAATTTATTACCTCGAAGAAGGTGGGCAAGCTGTGGAGTGTATGCATGACTTACTGAGTAGTATTATGCCGAGCATTAAATCAGATAATGGAAGCACAACCAGCTGACTTTTTCCAAATCACTTTTTATTTCTCTTAGTGAGGTTAAAAAGTAAGAGGGTCGTGTCATTCACCTCGTAAAGAGATCTGCAGAAAGCATAGGCATAGTATGCTGAAATACAGTATTGTGTACATCCTCCCATCCATCATGTTAACTGCTTATCCTCACCAGGACCGTGGGGGCTGATGGAGCCTATCCCAGAGCTCATAAGGCGAAGGACAGAGAAATGCCCTAGACAGGGTGCCAGTCCATCGCCGGGCAGACACACTCACACTGAGGGGGCAATTTAGCAACTCCAATCCTCCCATCAGCATGATGCTGGACTGTGGGAGATAATGGGAGAACCCAGAGCAAACCCAGCATACACACAGACTCAGGCCGATCCAGCCATGTACATTTTTGCTCAATGACTCTCTGAACACAACGATCGATTTAACTTTATTTTTCTGTTTTTAAAACCATATTGAATATGGTTTAATACTATATGGTGCAGAAATGACCCCACAGAGATTTCCATACCCTGACTGACGGCCTCAGCGGAAAGTTTTCACTTGAAAGGCAAAGTTCTCAGAAGAAAGGCCTGACTCTGGGCTCCATCACACTCTGTGTAAGGTTGAAAAAAAATCCTTTCACTTAGAGTACATCAAATGTGCCAGTGCTACGCAACTGCACTGAACTGGATGGGTTAAATTTAATATTTAAAACCTCAGTATGCAAAAAAAAAGAACACAAGGAAGGGGTTCTCTTATGGAAATGAATGTGGCAGATGTATTGGCAGAAGGATTACAGAGGCAGGCGGCTTCAGCTCTAGCTTTCAGCATCCTTGAAGGTCCCAGCTCGATCGTGGGGGAGGTGCACTCATTTCAGGGGTTTGATCAGGAAAGGGGAGCAGTCGTAAACACACCCACGCACACAGCCACGCGCTCTCTCTCTCTCACACACACACACACACACACACACACACACACACACACACACAAGGGAACAGAGACAGTGAATGTGGGCTAATGGGAAATGATGGAATCCTTCATGTGTCCCAGAGCCGATTCCTGGCCTCCCCTGCCTCAGCTGCCACGGGTGGCAGCAGATCTGAAAGGTCTCGGGATTAACTCAGAGCCCCCTTGGCAATCATTAGGCATTCCCTTTAAACCAAAAAAAGAAAAAATACCACAATCATTTCGCCTCATGTTTGTAAATTATTCAAAGCAGAAAATTTGGAGTAAAATTGTGGAGGGAGTGGATTTGGAAAGATGGGGGGTTGGGGGAGGGGGAGGGTAGTAAGAAGGAGCGTAACAGATAAATAAAATACAAGGGAAAAAAGCAGGGCGACATAAAAGGATTGCCAAGCACAGTACCATGAATGCAAGGGGTTTAGACGTAGAGCAATGACAATTCGTCTCTAGGATTCTCATCCCCAAAAGTATGAAATCCAGGCTTGTCATGTTGTAATAAGTGTTTACCACATGCTGAGTGCAATTAGACTGGGCTTAAAGGCCTGGCTCCTTTTCCTCTGTTCCTGAGCCTCATGCTTTATCATAGATGAACATATTTTGCTCGCTTGTTTGCAAGTCTCCACCAAGGTCTGCTTTTAAGTGAACTCCATTTCCTTTCAAGGTTCTTTTGCAAAGGCATGACGGAACAAACATTTCTGATGTTTCAAATCTTCTGCTTTTTCATAAAAAGTCTTGATGGAAAATGGCATGGATACCAAAAGTGGACAGCTTGCTGAACGATAGGCTTGTACTGTGTGTAATGATTGAGGATTATGAACGGTTTTGCAGTTAATAGAAGAAAATAGTGAGTCAATGAACTCATGGTCAGCAATGAAACAATACACTAACACTGATCTGATTGTATGGTGTAAAAGATACTCGTATGCTATGCATACCATGTTTCTATAGGCTCTAAGCACTGCACTGCATCACAATAGAGCAGTATAGACAGTTCATACAGATTGTGGTGAGAGAGGACATGCAGGTGGTCAGTTTGAGTGAGGAAGATGTGGAGGACAGGAAGAAATGGAAACGGATGAACCTCTAAACGGGAGCAGCAGAAAGAAGAAGAAACTTCATACATATGAAGACTAAATTAATTTCTAAAAGGAGATTTTCTTTTTTTTGTTCCTTTTATTGTCACTAGGGTGTAATTTCAGTGGTGCAGTTTAGGTTTCATTAGACATGTTGGCTGAAGATGTCTGTCTCATGTCATCATCATGTGGTCAGGCTGGGCTTGGGCAGGAAGTTTTCAAGCTATACTAAGGTTTAAATCAAAATTTCAAGTCTAAAGCTGTCATTTGTCCAAACGAGCAGTGATTGGATAGAATTTTATGACTTAAATGCTTACAAATAAGAGGGCAGATTAGATGAAGTGGTAATATAGTGATCGACACTTACTGTTGGTTTCATTACAACCCCTTATTTCTTACTCAACAGCTGACAATCAGTTTGAGTAAATGATTTTCAACTTGACCGCAAACAACAGCTTCACCCACTAAAGTTACTGAATCCTTTAAGGTGATTTACAGAATCACAGGAGCAAAGAACAACTCAGTTCATCCGGAGTAACGAGGGCAGTTAAACAGGTAAATAGCACATTACAGAATTGTCCCAATCACAGTCACTGAACAACTGCCCAGCTGAACATCAGTTCAGCTTTGGGGATCAGGACTAGTGTCAAGCATGATCAGATACCAAGGCCTGGATGTGTTAGAAGGTAGATAATGCGAAATCATTTTAATGCGTTAATGAAAAGGAGCAAAGATTAAAAAATTGTAAAAAAAAGGAAAATGACTTAGTGTGTAATTTACTTCATAAAATATAGAAAAGTCAACACAATAAAGCAATTCATACATACAGTACTGGGCAAAAGTTTTAGGCAGGTGTGGAAAAAATGCTGTAATCAAAGAACGCTTTCAGAAATGGAAGTGTTAATCATTTATTTTCATCAATCAACAAAATGCAGTGAATGAACAAAAGAGAATCTAAATCAAATCTGTATTTGGTGTGACCACCCTTTGCCTTCAAAACAGCATCAGTTCTTCTAGGTACACTTGCACACAGTTTTTGAAGGAACTCGGCTGGTAGGTTGTTCCTAACATCTTGGAGAACGAACCACAGATCTTCTGTGGATGTAGCTTCCTCACATCCTTCTGTCTCTTCATGTGATCCAGACACACTGGATGATGTTGAGATCAGGGCTCTGTGGGGCAGAAGAACTGATGCTGGTTTGAAGGCAAAAGGTAGATTTTTCTTTTGTTCGCTCACTTTGCATTTTGTAAATTGGTCAAAATAAACATTATTTATATTTCTGAAAGTATTCTTTGTTTGCAGCATTTTTTTCACACCTGCCTAAAACTTTTGCACAGTACTGTATTTAATATTAATTATTTGATAAGAGAAATATGTCCGCTAATGCCTGGTTTCTAACGGTAAACGAAATAACTCACCTTTAATAAACACAGGCGTGGATTAGACTGAGTTCAGTTGAGGGTGAGGTTTACCGCGTGTGTGAATGACTCTTTTATAATCTGTTTCTGAAATGAGTACAAAACAATATCTATTGTCAAATAATATCTGAGGAAAATAGGAGCCACTAATTGACCTTGACCAAAAGGGAAGCAGTGTTTTTTTAGGTTTTATTAAGGACATTTGGAGATGATGGGACGGCTGAAGCCATGTTCAAAGAGAATTTTCTGAAGCCTCACAGTTGGATTTTGGGAAAGAAAATTCTCAAGCTATTTTGAGGTTTAGACCAAAGTTTAAGGTCGAAAGCTGAGGTCTGATGTTTTGAGAATGTTCAACCCAAATAATAGCTGGTCAGATTGGTCTTGTGGTCAGAAACTGATTCATGATAAATAGAGTAGATGATGGATGACAAACTATGGACTGTAATCGTGTCCCTATTGCATAAAATGGACCTCTTATAGAGGTGAAGCTCAAAGTGGTCAGCGAAGTCAGAACAATTTGAGAATTTTGCATAAAATTTTGTTTCTGGGGCATGTAATTATTACAGCTACTATGCCATTACCAGAACCATGACCATGACCTACAGTATGCTCAAAATGTCCTTCCCAGTTTCTTTATGCACATTTCGATTAATGTGAAAGAATTCACGAGGAAAAGTGTACATAGCAGTGTTCAAGCTGAGCGATGCTGCGTCTGGGAGATGTAAAGCTCCATCCTGCTGGAAACAGTAGGGAACATTAATCTGCACACTGTCACAAGGAATACAAAAAGCAACAGCTCTAATAAGAACACCACCAAATAAGATTTCTCCCATTCTCATGCAGACAATTGCTCACCAGGATGTGTTGCTCATTTATCCAGCTTTCAGAAGAATACAGAAAGCAGTGAGATGATATCTGAGCAAGGATGCATCATGAACGTGTTGTAAGTCAGTACTAAATTTAAACTCTTCTTTAACTAGCAGAACGTTCATTACATGTATGGGGCAGCGGGTTTCTAGTGGTTTGGGATTTGGCCCCAGAATCGAAAGGTCATGGTTTTGAATCTCAGACCAATAGGCTGCCCTGGGCTACTCTTGAGCAAGGTACCATCCCCGTCACTGCTCCCCAGGGGGTTTAAATATCTGCCCCCTGCTGCACATTGTGTATGGCTAAGATGCAGAGGCTGCATTTTTGCAATTTTGTTGTGTTTCACTCTGTTTCACAATGACACAGTCACTTTCACTTTCCACCAGGTGTTCAGCATAGTCACTGGTTTATCTTTTCCTAAATCCACTGCTTTTCTTTAATCCTCTCTTTACACTTTAACTCTAAGGTGCAGTCAAGAGGAGGACGTTAAATGTCCTTAGTGTTTTCTCTTAATGCTCTTTGAACGCTCACCCTGATCTTTAGGGGTTGGACTTGCATTTCTGGAAAGCTGATTTGAGACAACTGTACAAAAAGCTGCATCAGTCCATGATTAGAGCCACTCATCCCAACCAGGTTCACAGTGGGTGCTGGTGCTTTCCCAGTGCTCATAGGGCAAAAAGCAGGAAACCCCCCCAATAAGGTGCCAGTCTAAAGCAGGCCAGATACACAGACAGACATACTTACACTGCTCCTGGGGCACTGGTGGCCTAGTGGTTAGGAACTGGGCCCCAGGACCGGAAGGTCGTGGCTTTGCATCCCAGACCAGTAGGTTGCCCTGAGGTACCATTATGCAAGGTTCCGTCCCCATCACTGCTCCCGGGGCACTTTAAATAGCTGCCCCTTGCTGCACATGTGGATTGAAAGCAGAAGCTGTGTTTTGTTGTGTTTCACTGTGTGCTGCGCTGCCTTTCACAATGATAAGTAGTCCCTTTCACTTCTTTTCATGTCTAGGAAGCCATTTAGCATCTCCAATCCACCTGACATGCATCTTTGGACTGTGTAAGGAAACCTGAGCCTAGATAAAGCACCACAATACAAATAAAAAAAAACAACTAATTGTCTGAATTACAAGCTGAATTGCTCTACTTCCAAGCATCATTCGATGAGAACAAAGGCTTGGTCTGATCTATGACAACCAGCCTCAGTGGTGATGTGCTTTGATGAAATATAGTTCAGTGGGAGAGCACATATTTTCACCCAGCCTGTGTCTTTTTCGTTTATAAGTAATGGGACACGGAGAGCTTCATAAATAACCAAGGCTTCTTTCCACCAGAGAAGAATTACACTCACACTGTGTCATAAATGTTATTAACCAGGTAACAGTTGCAACAGAGAAAGCATGCTGTGTCGGTGTGTGAGTTTCACAAACAGCACCAGCTGGACTCTAGAATTTCACTGGAAACTACCAGTTGGCGCTCTAAAGCTCCTCCACTAAAGGGATGCATTTTTGTGCGAGAGCATAACTGAGAGTGACTTGTTTGCGAGCTAGAAAGCTGTCTGTCTACGTATCAAACGCAAGCTTCAAGCTGCTGCAGCTATGCAGAGCCCCGGGAGGTTCCCAAAGTTTGAAAGGAAGAAAAAAAAACAAAAATGTAAGTTCGAGTTAATGCATCGTCTAGGGGCTTTCACAGCCTCCGTTGTGAAGTTACTTTGAGGTGATGTTTAAATTTTGATACTATCTCCCCTCAAGTCAAACAAATTATATCAACTTCACATGGCATGAGGCATAAGAGAACGCACTGTCCATGAGCTTTTGAAATCCAACACATTCATTATTTATGTACACACGTGTGTGTGTGTGTGTGTGTGTGTAAAAACAGAAAAAAAAATACAACTAGAATTTCCTCTGCTATCATATTCCCTGTGTCTTGCAGTCTGAAAAAAATCTGCAGTTTATGTAAATGACTGAATTATTAAGACCTACTTCAGTTTTCTGATGTGGCTTCCTCAGAGTGTTTGTGAAGGGAAGAGAGACAACGGAAACATAGTGACCACATAGTAAATCTTTCTTTTCTCTCTCTCTCCCACTTCTTTCCCATTTCTCTTGTTGCTAATTTAACCTGGCCAGCCCAGTTGACAGACACACAGTACAAACTGAGCGCTCATGTAGCAGCCACAAAGCCCTCAAAAGCCATACGCCCCACAAATGGTGCTAATTAAGTACAGGAATAACTCTTGCCTATGTGGAGACAGAGCCACTGTCTAGTCAGACACACTTTTATAATTAGTGAAGATCCCCTCTTGGCCCTAAAGTTCACATCATTGAAGGTTGGAGCCATTAAAACCCAAAGGGTTGGTTTTGCTTCTGAAAAAGTCAGACGAATGATGGGAAAAGTTATACCTGTGCCAATACCATTTTTATCTTTTGTAGCAACTTTATAAATATTTTTTCATTTCAACAGTCAAGCAGTGAACTGTATGTTGAGGGGCCATGATTTCCTAGCATCCTTAATTCTGATTGGCATTTTTAGGTGTTATGTTTCAGGGCAGGTTAAAGATAATCCATTCTTAATGGTTAAAACTCCTAAAAAAAATAAGTTAAATTCAGGGTCAGGCAAATGATTACAGTCTTACAACTCTATAACAAAGATTAAGGCAAACTAGTTCAATATAAAAAAAACAACTCAATTTTAAATCCATTTACTTTCTTTATTTGGGAACCGTTTTTTTTTTTTTTTTAGCACATGGCACACATGACAAATCACAGCAAATTTGTAGAACCTTAGAACCCACTTGGGCTAAACGATCTTACATACAGGAAAGTGATCTGTCTAATTGTCTTTCTACCATGAGACGCAACATGGCGGTGCCATCTCCATCCACCCTCTCCTTCACGGTTGGAGAACTTTCAGTGAGTGCGTAGGCGCACGATGGTGGATTCGCCTGGTGTAAAGAAACCAAGAGGTCAAAGCAGACCTTGGCAGTTAGTGTGCCAAGCACGGAGATAACAGGAAATACCAAGTGGTATCTGGGCCAAACTGGAGTGCTTGTTAAACTTAAATTAGAACATTTAAACCCTACCTGATGCAATGATGATCTGATGATCTGACGTTAACCTAAAACAGAAGCCGTGGGTTATGTTTCCCAAAAGATATGTATCAAGCTGTGTTGCAAATTCCATGTTGTAAAAGAGAAACCATTGCAGTGGATGAAATATGTAGTCAAAAAACTTATAAAAGTTAAAGTTAAAGTGTGCGGAGGATGCTTATGTCTGTTTCTTATCAATGAGTTTTCTCAAACTCAGTAAGACAGTTTAATGTGTTTTTCAAAAAACAGTCAACCTTACTTACTGAACTGCAATACGAACACTTTAGTAATGAGCAGACTCATTTCTATGGATGAGCAAAAGATAAGATTTATTAAGAGAGACTAGAGAGCGAATGAGAGTAAGAGGGAGAGGGAGAGGGAGAGAGAGAGAGACACAGAGAGAGAGAGAGACTGAGAGCTCCTAAATTGACTGGAAAAAGGTCAACGTAGGGGTCAACCATCAGCATTATTGAAAATGTCACCAAAATGAGACAGACAGTTTCTATTCAGTCGCACAGAGCAAACGTACAGGCTACGTATTGCCTTAAAGTCAAATTTAATTGGAGAATTCCCCAAGTAAATAAGAAAAGGTGACATTTTGCCTTCTGTCCAGGTCCAGAATGCTAAAACGGCTGCTGGCCTCAAATGTCAAGGTTGAATAATTTGAGCCGATATTCTGACATTAAAGTTTCCCTTTGCCCCAAGAAAATCACAAAGGTCAAACCTTACATTTGATTCAATTTGTGTCAACAATTCGCACAAAGCCAACAGCGAATTTCGTGATCAAAGTTAGTTGGTCCGGTGGTGTTATATCTGGACAAACACAGCAGTGTGAAGGGTTGAACATTAGGAAAATAAGCCACCCTGAGCGTCTAGGACGAAGAACATGTTTCTTTCTGTGCAAAGAACTCTTATCCCTTCAGAAAACACACTGATTAGAAGTAACAAAGGAATGATCCAGGCCCAATCGTCTCTTTTCAGAAAAGAGGCCTCATTGTCCAGAAGACGACCTCAGACAACACATCATTAAAGCCGCTTGGCTGGGTTTCCAGGGTTTAGATTTGGAATATCGTTAAGGCTCTCATAGCTGTTCATCATTTGCAACAATTGTAACATTAATGCTAATCATAAGTCTTGTAGTTGTGCTGAGCAAGTGGTAGGATAATTGCCTCTGCACCAAGGGACTGCAGGTTTGAATCCTACCTCCAGCACATTCACCATTGGGCACATGAGCAAGACCCTTGAACCCAAGTAGCTCCAGGGAGAGTGTCCCTCTAATTGGAAATTGGAACTTGCTCTGGATAAAAGCATCTGCTAAATGGCGTAAATGTAATCCAGCAAACACTGGACTTCTACAGTAAATAAGGCATTCTTTTTTAAGGGTGACCAACTAAGAGAAAGAAGAAAAAAAATAATATAAATTGTTTTAAGGTCATGGGCCACCACTAAGCTATTTTGAGATCATTTTAATGACTTAATTCAAGCTCATCTGACACATTAGTAACACCAAGCGCAAAATTAAAACCTCAAAATAGATTGAAGGCAATAAACAGTCAGACACCCTCGAAATTAGACACACTAGTGGTGTGTTAACTTATTCCAATTAACCAACGTGCTTGATTAACAAACACAGACTTAATACCTTTGATTGTTCAACGATCGGTCGCATTAGGGATAATTAGACATCAAATTGCTTTCTTTAGCACAGACACTCATAGCAGAACAGAGCTTTGCCAAGACACTGAATAAATATGATTGTCCACTGGAGAGGGGTTTGGAGAGGCCGGCTAGTGGGGTTTGGCCGTGAGGTCATCTGGTAAGCCTTAGGACTCAGTGGCCTGCCACTCGATGGAGTAATTACTTATGCACAGCTTGGTCTGAGGCTGTTGATTACAGAAAAGCACTCACAAACATTATGGAGCATAAGAAGTTACCACAAATGAGGTGAGAAGGGGGGCTTTTAAGCCAGTTAATTAGGTATAATGATCTTTCGGGAGGCGAGGGAGTTAGAGCAATAATAGTCATTAGACATCAAGCTTTATTGAGAAGGGGCTGAACTTTTTCCTTCAGGAAAATTCTGGGAAAACAACATCACAACATCATTTCACACACTAAAGCCTGTCTCAGTGAACTGAAACATCCAAATGAGTCTTTGGTTAAGAACATGTTCAAAAGTCATTCACAAAAAGTAGAGAAAATGTATTAAAAATTGAAAGTTTATATTAAGCAAAGCAAACATTCAGTTTGCAAACTGTAATAGTTCTATTTCCCAAGCATGAATACTTCTCAAAAAAGTTCTTTACCCTTAAACCTAAGAACTTATAAATATTTCATGCTGAAATTAAGCCTCAAATAATGAGTAAAGTAGTCTTATCAAGTGTCTAAGATGTGAGACTTGTGTACCAATGTATTTTATTTTTTAATTTAGGACTGTATATTAGGTTTTTTTTTATATTGGAAAATCGTTTTTGTCCCATATATAAGCTTTACATCTCATTTTTAAAATATTTTTTATTTGTGCAAATGGCTTTTTTGCTTCTCAGAATTCTTTAAATAAAACTTTAAGAAAAAAATGTAATTAATGAAGGTAATTTTTCTTACAATAAATACACCATCACAGTGCTTTGGAAAACCAGTAATCCTAGCTAAGAAAAAAGATTGATCACATTTTTTCTGCTATTTTTCTGCTACTAAACTTGCGCTAAATCTGCTATTTTGAAGTGCAGGGTAAAGTATTTCTTTCTGCCTTATAATCTTCTTTCTTTTATCTGTAAAGAACAGAATAAACAGTTCAGTTTTAAGAATAATAACAGGGATCATGTTTTCTGTTTTTAAACAGATTCAGAAACGGTCATGCAGAATTAAAAGCAGCGTCTCTTTTAAAAGGTGAAATTAATAACGGGTGTCGTTTCTTCAAATGACTAGATTTATCCAAAACGCCACAGACGGGACATTCACATTCTCAGTAATTAAAACTAGATTAGACTTATTTAGAAACAAATAAGTATGAGTAAATTGGGCTCGATAAACTTTCACAATTCAGAATTACAACTTAATGGACATGGAAACCCTAAGAGCCGAGGAGCCTAGTCGAACCCGAGCAGCACCGTGATGGTACACAATTGAACGGCCTATTTGGAGCCTTTTTTAAGGTTCGACCTGTAAAAGGACTTTGCAGCAGTCAGTGAACCCAGACTTTATTCTCTATAATGCTGTGCATCGTGCAGGCTGTTGCAATTATTGTGATATTTTGTTACTGAGCCTGGGGCTTTTCCACTGGCATCAGGAACCACACAGTGCACCCAAAGCACAAAACAAATAACTAAAAAAATATTAAAAAATAGCTTCTTCCAAATTCTCCATTTCTGTATTTCGATCAGACACCAGTGAGGCAAGTAGCCCAACCATGGCAGAAGACTTCATGCTTTCATGGCTCTGGGTCGGGTCGGTTTGATTAATTTAAACTGAAAACATCTCTTCACTCCATGGTTTGGTTCCTGGTGCTCGTGGAGAAACCCCATTAAACGGAGTCTAAGTTACGAGGCAGACTTTACAGAAGTCAGAAAACCCATGATCCAATAAATGACTGAGTGCAGTAATTTCCTGCCTTGTTTGTAGAACCACCGTTGAGGCTTTTGCTTCTACCTCCCCAGTCTTGCAGCTCCCTCCTGCTGGTGTACTGTAGCCCGTAGCCCGTCTGTTGATGAACAGTTTGTGTAATTTATTCTCATTAATGATCCGTTTCTGACCACAGAGTGGGTAACAGGCTGATCTTAACCAGCATTAACATGTACATGTGTAAAAACCCCACAGTGTCTGATACATTACACCCACACCAGCATCACACACTCTCCCATGCAGTGGAAGTACTGGGTAGGGTTTTAGTGGACTGGAAAAAAACACTTTTTTATCATTAAGTAAAGTTATTTTTTTATTTTTCACTGTGAGCAAAGAATATGCTGCTTTTTTAGGGGATAACTACCTTATTCAGTGTCACTTAGAAATCTAACCTTCTTTTATTTAAATATTGTGAAAATATAATTATGTTGAATGAAGAATTTCAAGAGATAGCAGTTCTTGATCGTCTTTATTTCAAAGTTTCTTAGAAACACTTTTTAAAAGCCATTATGAAAATAAGATTGAAAACGTTTTGAACATGATGAGATTGAAATGTGGCTGAAAATAAAAATGTGTAAAATAGTTTATATCAAGCAAAAAATCCTGTCCAAGCAAATCAGTAAGATTGATTCAAAATCATATTTCAAGAAAAGAACTTGTTCTTCCTAAATTGCTCAATTTTGTGCAAATAGAATTTATTTTTATTCGGTAAAGCATCTAACATTCTGTTTCCTCGGCACAATAATAGGGTTCTGGTACTCAGTCTATGTGTAAGTCTCTTTTTGAAATTAGACTGATCTGAAACTCAATTTGAGAATGAATTTGAAATCTAGCTTTTAGACTTTTTGGGAGATGTGAAGAACCACTTATAACTATAGTGTAAGAAAGTAGAAAGTAGATCTCGCTTACCACTCTGAATTTTCTGCTTCTATAAGCTCTTTCAGATCATTCTCTCTAGTTTCTGAGAATGTATTTTTATTTATTTTTTTTTGCCCTGTGTTAACTGTATGAGATATTCAAGCAACTACATATGACTAAGCCTTTATAAGGCTTGAAAGGAAGCCAGCGCTGGCCTCAGTCTTCAGTGAATTTAATCCAGTGCAGAGATCAGCAACAGCAGATCTCCTCCAGAGAGATGAATCAGACAACAGCGGTGGACAGTAATGTATGAAAGGCCAAATGTGTTTGGATGAGGAATGCCTGCATCCATGACTCAAAAAATGAATTAAGGCTGAAAACAACAGTGGGATTTCCAGAGCTCGGACAGTAAGAAGTGCTTTGGTATGCTCTACAGATTCCATATGTGCTAAAAATGCATCTGCCTAAAAGACACATAAGGTCCTTTAAGGTTTTCTGCGCTGTTCTGTTGAAAACAGCAGTTCAAAGCAGTTATTCCTCTGCTGCCGTTACTCCCTTGAGGTTGTCTGTAATTTCCAAGCACACCAGGCAGATATATTGCTGCTGCAAGGAGGGGAGTGAATACCACCACAAATCTTTTGTTTGCTTCGGGTGGAAAACAACGGCTACATCTGCTGGAAGTGGGACAGAGCTTGTGTTTACAGCGAGTGCAGTTTATACGTCCACAGACAAAAACTGCCCTACAACAAAGCTTCATTCAGCCTTTGCCGCCCTGAACAATGTCTTTCAAAGAAAGCTTTGAAACGCTGCCAGGTCCGTGTTATAACAGAGTTACAAAGCAAAAGCTAATCTGGAAGCTCATAATGCGTCTTTAACCCATTAAAGAACTCCACTAAAGACTGCACCAAAGTGACTGCACTGAATCTTACATACAAACGCATAAGCCTTTAATATCCTAGCAGCTTGATGAGAAGCTATTTTGGGAATATAATTGCAAATCATGGCAAAATAAACAGATTTGCCATAGTTCAATGCAGGAAGAAATGGAGAAGTTCAGTTTCCTTAATGTTTGATGATCAGAGAGTCTATAATTAAGTAAATTAATGAATATGTAGGCGTGCTGTAAATCAGAATCTTTGTCACACAGAGCATAATGCAACCATATGAAGATTAATGTGCCTCGTCATCTGTGACCCAGTCAACCGCCGAGCTGTCGCATAATCTTCTGCGAATTTCCAACCTTTCTACCCAGATGCTTTTAAAAAAAAAACAACTAAAAACCATGCAAGCAAACAAAGATCCAGTCTTTGACACTGCTTTGTGGACACTATTGTCATTAGCAGTGTTTTGATGGCTTTTCTTGCGTAAAGATGCAGAGAGCATAGTGCAAAAGAATAGAGAAAAGGCATTTAACTGGTTTCTCAGAGTTCATTTAGAAATAATCACAGCTGACTACATGAGATTATACAAAAGGGCCTCAAGCATGATCAGTATAGGCCTTTATTGTGAGATGTGACCTTGTTTGTGTCCTGAGACATCGTTTTTGGAAGGAAATCAAAGGCCTTGCAATATTGCTCCTAAATGCTGCTATGGTTAAATGGACAGCGAAATGGTTTTGTGTCATGTGCTGACATTTTTAAGTTACGGCCTTTCTACCTCTGCTTTCAAAAGTGGAGAAACTGAAACCAATTGACCCTTCTTTGTTAAGCATGGCTAGTATGAAGGCATCATGAGCAGCGGTGGCCTAGAGTTTAGGGACTAGGCCTCAGGATCAGATGGTCACGTCCCAAACCAGAAAGGGGTCTTAAGGTACCCTCACTGCTCCCCGTGTGCTTTCAATAGCTGCCCCCTGCCTCACGTGTGTATGGGTAAAATGCAGAGGTTCATTGTGTGTCACTGTGTGCTGTTTCACAATGAGAAGAATAGTCACTTTCACTTTTTCAGTTCTATAAGCACGTGGGCTCCCAGGCAGACAGCACCAGTCGGATGTCCAAAACAATCACAGACAGTGATGTCAGTGAATCAAAGTGCGGACTTGTTTCCTACAGAACATTTCCAGAGAGTTCAGTGAGATACCAAAGTGCTTTATGACACAAAGGATGTCCATTGATTGAGGCTAAACTGGTTACATAAGACACAGAACATGAGATTTTAAAACATCCAGAGTGGTCCCTCCAAAATCCCAACGCTACACTGAATTACTCTGTGTTACCTTTTGATCTGTATGAAGCACCTTCACCGACACGGTCAGCTTTCACACAGCAGCCCAGCTGAGACCGGTAACCCCTGCTGAGAGTGAGGGCTGGGGATTAAATCTGAGAACAATGCTTGCTTTTGCCAGGGTTGGTCAGGGGCAGCTGGTGACACTGATGCTGGTGCTTGATAATTCATTAAGGCAGCAGTTGCCCTGCTTAAAAAAAATAATAGAATAGAGTTAGATTTGGTGATTTTCATAACTAAGAAATGGGGTGGAAAAGTGGCAACATTGTCTCTTAGTTTAGAAATGTAGATTTAACCTCTTAGTTACACGGCAAGGAGTTAAACTCTGATTAGGTACCTCAGGAAACATCACCCCACCAGCAGGCACTTTCAAAGCATGACATTCACTAAAAAAGTGATGCTTAAAAGATGGCAAAATATGACTTTTAAATCATAAAATATGTAAATACTTTCACACATCTCATGCAATTAAACATTGATTACGTTCATACATGTATAAATATTTCACAAACCCAGGGTCCCTCAACTTTGGATCAAGACAGAGTTAAGTGACTTCGAAAGATGGTCTATTATGGAGGCAGGAGCAGAAGCTGGAGCTTCAGTCTCAAAGGCTGCTCAACTGGCTGAGGTTTCAATAGGAACCGTGACGGTAAACAGGGTTCGAAACTGTGATCAAAATGAGTGACATGAACATTTAAGGAGAGCTTGGAAGCAGGTTTGAATAACATTTGAGCAATTTCACAGGAGAGCTCCGGCCTGTAAATTTGTTAACATTGTTTTTCATTAAAACTAAATTGATATTTAAATCTCACCGAGTTTGAATGTTCTCTGCCCAAATGTCTTTTTTTTTTTTGAGGGTTCTAAGCCCTCAAACTGTTCCTCGGGTGATCGAGAATATTATTCCTTGGCCTGTGTTAACAAACAGTTGGCCCACAACTGAAATGGGAAGGATAATATTTTAAGGCTGCAGAGCATAACTCTGTTTAAAAAGCACCGGGCACATTAAAGAGTTCAGCCATGTAAAAATCACAGAGACAATGAAAAAAGTGATACGGTCAGGTGACTCATCCTTGACCATTTGCTCCATAAACAGGTGAGCTCATGTGTGCTGTACACCAGGAAAACAACTCAGACTTGAACATTTGATCTAGTAGCTCTCTTAACCAGCTGGCATGGTCTGGTTTCAGCATAAATTCCATCTACAGGCACGAGGGGCACTGAATAAGTTGATGAACATGAAAATAATGTTAATTATGCTTTTCAGAGTCACCAGATCTCAACCCAGATGAACAACTATTAGAGATCTGCACCAATTTCTGCCAGCAATTTCCAGTACCGTGATCAAAACACAAGGAAGAATTATGTTCCTAAGGCCATCAAATGATGTTCTGGTGATTCCCACTTTTGCTTAAAAAAAATGTTCTTTTGTTATCTAGATTTCCATCCCAGGAAATAGTCGGGGGCCAGCTGCAGAGCTGCTTGCCTGAAAGACATTTAGCTTCTTCATTACACAATTTACTAGATTTGTAAATGGAGGGGGTACGGGCCCCGTATTGTGCTTAGTAAACCAATTACTGTAGCCAGCACATCAGTCTGATTAATGCTGCTTTTGGCCTCCAGTATGAACAGCAGGTGCAGGGCTGACACACTTTTGAGAAACGGCAGATGATTAGACAGATTAGACAGAGGGTGAGCGCATGTGTTTATGCATGTCATCTGTAGTACATCCTTATGGATTTAATGACAAATTTACTTTGCCTGGATTGACATAATCACTGTTTTGAGACATACAGCATGCTACCTTTTCTCCATCAACTACCTAACGGCTGACTAAGATTAATCTGCTATTTAATTGACACAGCAGTCCCCGTATGCATAGGTACATGGAGAGAAATAAAAGTTAATGCTGTCAGACACAGAAGCAACTTGGAGAAGGCTAGGAGAGCCAGTAAAGAAACAAAATTATAAACCCCTTGATTCATGGTCAAAAGAACCACATGGGTGGCTGCGCATTTAACCCACCATTTTTCAAAATACTGGGATGACCCACTTAATACAACAATGAAACCTCTGTAAGTTTGTGTTCAGGGAGAGGACAGCTGCAGCTAATCTGATAAAGATGAACTAAATACGATCCCAATAATGCGTTTCTCAGAGCTCAACCACACTATGTAAGATGTACTATATGTCAGTTTCAGAATGTCTCACTAATACCTTGCTTAAACTACAAGTCCATTTTTTTTTTAGACATGTTAACAAATATCACAGCCCATCTCAGTTAAACATCACAAAGTCTTAATACTAACAGTTTATGAACAGGTTTATAGGGTGATGAGCATGACATAGGGTTTATATGGTCATTAAAAGTTGGTTTTAGCAAGTTAGTTAATGTTCTAGTTGTCTTTTTTGACCCACAAGGTCAGAGGCATGGCCGATCTGAATTGCCCTTGCATACAGGGACATTTGAGGGAAATTGATAACACTGTTGTATTATTTTGCCATGCACACATTTTTGTGTGTCCACAGCAAACAATAGGCAGATGTTAAAAAGTTGGTTAGTTTGTCCAACCAGTTGAACAGTTTAACAGCTTAAAAGTTATGGAACAGGCTGTGTGAAAATACCCCTACAGACGGGCACCTCTAGACCCAGAATGGCTGTTTTCAATAATCCTAAACCCATTTTCTTCTTGCTGTGCCAATAACATCCAAATAGAGGGCAAGCTGGATATGATAGAGGTCTAAAAATAGGAGCCAATGGTGAAAAAATGAGACGACAGTATATCACATTCCTGCCTATTGAGAGTGTTTTGTTCAATCCTAAATCTCAAATCCTGCATATCTCTTTGGTATCCGTTTCCGTGAGAGTTAATTAGCTTAGTGTAAGGTGAACATCTTTAAGAAGGAGGATTAAAAGGGCATTGTTTTTGTCAAATCCAATTAGATTTCTAATTAGTGATCTAAAGGCTCCCCTGTGTGAAGAGTGTTGCTGTTTGCCCTGCAAAATCCACAAATAGATTTGGTGAACCCAATGCTGCTACACTGCAAATGAGAACATTCAAAGGACTAGCTGGGAAGGAACCTTTGGTTGTTCCATGAAAAGTTGGCAGTGTTCATAAAAAGGTCTCATCAGCAGCTGGTGGCAAAGAAAAGGTGGCAAATTAAGTCTAATCAATACATCCCAATCAAACTGAGCCTGCCAATCAAATCAGCATTGTTTGGCCAAAGTTCAGCTGAGCTGGCCAAGTTGGTCAATACTAAATTTCAGACTCTTGACGGCCCCGGGGCTGCCATCTTGTGAATAGTGAGATGTTCGTACAATGGCTAGCACATGGGAAATATTGATCTCATATGGGAAAGAGTGCTTCAAAGGGAGCTATCCACACTGCTGAGGCCATGAGCTCTTTCACAGACTCACATACACACAGCCAGAGACAGTAGCCCGGTCTGGAGCATCCACTTCAGAGAGGTGAGGTTGCTTTGTTCTGAGGGCACCTTAGTCAGCTCATTACTGATTCCAGGAGATCTCCAAGACCCCTGCTTCCTGAAGTGAGAGGAGTTCCTGCCAACACATGGAGCTCCCAACGACAGCCGAGTGCAGGCTTCCATGCAAGAGATCAAAAAGCGTCGGAGACGAGAGATACATGTTTCAAACTTTGGTGGAAAATGTGCTCTCACTTTCATGATGTTGGAAAAAGTGCATCAAATTCAGTCGATCGTGAGGTTAGAACTGACTGACTGAGGCTGAGCCGATCTTCCTTCAGAAACAATCATGCAGCACTTAAAAAGGTCCATCAAATATAATCATCTTTCATTTTAAAGGCGGAAATAAACTTATAATTCTTCTACACAACTGACCAAAAAATGCTCCACGGCTTTTTTTTTTTCAGGCCTTTATAGGTTTCTGCATCTGCCGGATAAAACATTGCACACTCGCTTCTGTTCATCTGATGCCAAACCCGAAGCAATCAAGCATTCTCTTTGGACTGCGGTGTGCGTTTCTATTGAGTACGAGTTTCATCCCATGAGCTCTGCATAGATCAGAGACCAATGTGCTGCTTTCATCTCAGAAATCAATGTTTGTACTTTTGTGCTGTATTGAAAATGTATTTAGAGTTTAAACCATTTCCTCCAACCTCTCAACTAACGGCAGTACTTTCCAAGATTCTTAGGACATCAGGCTCCTTGCATTGCGGCCAAATTTGTTTTGAGCTGAAGAAGTGGAAAGTGTACAGCTAGGGAGCAGTATCGCAGTCTCTATCTGACTTAATAATAATCAATGGTCAGTAGAACCTCTGCAAACTGCAAAAACACTACTTACAAATGCAAGAGGTCCAGCAAACCAGAACTCTGCTGAAATCCATAATGGATGTTGTAACCTAGCAGCAACACTGGTGCCACTTGCCTATGAGTGTAATTGCTTGGGCACAGAGCCCAGACACCCCAAGCGATTAGATAATCATGTAGTGTGTACAAGAGAATGAATATAAAAAAAATAAATAACAAAAAAAAAAAAAGTATGCACTGTGCACCCACATCAATTACAATCTATTACATCAACCTGTAAAGCAGAAAAGAGAAACAGTTAGCACTGGAGCGCACAGCTTACAGATGGCAATAATTTACTACAATAAAATTTCACTGACAAATATGAAGTTAGAACAAATCAAGATATCAGTGTGATCACCTGTGATTTAAGTATTCAATGAAATTCAGAGCAGTGGTGAAATTTCCTTTTCAGCCTTTCTTGCCTGAGGAAAATTTGGTCAGTTCTACTATCCGATTATCACTCTCTGCTCCATTAAGTTGGAATTATACCAATCAGCCATACTATTAATACTACTTGCCTAATTGACCTTACCACCTGCCTGTAGATCCTCCTCAGCTGTGATGCTTAAACAGCTCATCAGTTCATACCATGAGGTCTCTGAAGATGTGCTGTGGTATATGGCACCAAGACATTAACAGCAGATTCTCAAAGTCTTGCATGACCTCCACGTATCAGACTGTTTGCCTGCATTTCCACAGATGCTTGATCAGAATGAGATCTGGGGGATTTGGAGGTCTAGTCAACATTTAACATTTTGTAATGTTCTTCAGACCACACTGACAACCTTTACAGCATGGCAGTGCACATCATCCTGTTGTAAGCAGCCATTGAAATTAGTTAGAACATCCAGGTGAATATCAGGACACAAGGTTTCCCAGCAGAAAACTGCCCAGAGCATCATCTTTGCCAGTTTGCCTTCTGGTTCCATGTTTCCTCAGCTGACTAATGCAGTGTAATGCAGCCGGTCATTTACATTATGTAACAGAAAACAAGATTCATCAGCTCCTCGTCCATTGCTAAACAGTTCAGTTCTCATGTGCATTGTAGGTGTTGTTGTGGAATGGGAATCAGCACGGGCTCTGCAGCTGCAGCTGTCTATCATACCCATCATTTTATCATAAACATCTTTTGAATTTGTGCTACAGCTGATCCTAGACTAGATAGTCTAGTCTTCATTCCCCATTTTCCTCAGTGAGAGTTGGACTTGACTCTAGCACCAGTTATTCTTTGGACTCCTTTAGCTTTTGGTGTGTAATAACCACTGCATACCAGGGACAACCCACAAGACCTGCCATAATGGAAATGGAACTGGTGTCCTAGTTATCACAATGTTACTCTTGTCAAAGCCCTGCACATTAACACACACCGTTTTCCTTCTGCCAACACACCAGCTTCAAGAACTGACTGCTCACATGCTGCCTAATATTGCCCACCCATTAACAGGTCACACTGTTATGAGATATTCAAATGTAACTTTACCCATCAGTGATTTTAATGTTATGGCTGATTAGTTTATTTATGAACCACGAGAGCACGGGCAGGCAAATGTGACAGTTTGGAGGTGACAGCGAGATGGGCTGTGTTAACATGTTAATGCGCAACCACCCCAGTGCAGCAACACGTCTTTAGAATGTCAGAGGGAAAAAGGCATCGTCAAGGCCCTCTGACAGCATGCAAAAGCCATTAGCCCGTCTCAAACTGACATCTCCCAATCTTGTTATTGTGAACTGACGCAATGAGAACGCAATGCTGTCGCTCCCATCTACACTCCCTCTGCAGTGCTCGCACTGATAATAAGCGAAGAGGGGACCACATATTGCGCCCCTGCTGATTCACAGCTTCTCCAAGTGGGGCCCCCTATTTTAATCAAAGAGCAACCACACAGGTCCCCGGTCCCTTGACAGCCATCCACTGCCTTTGCCTTTTCTCTCTCTTGCACTCTCGTTCTTCCACTACCTCACCAAGCCCCCTGCCACCCCTCGGATGAGACAGTAATTCAGACGGCCATACTGTACAGGAGGGGCGATTACACCCATCAGTTTGGACAGCAGTTCACATGCAGGCGTGGAAAGGAAGAGGCAGGTCAAAAAACATTCAAGCATATAAAATCAATCTGGAGCAGAAGCACACAACAACACCCCAAGCAGCACCCCTGAGGAGCACGGGAGTCTCTGCCGAGGGGAGTGTTTGCAGAGACTTGCTCGTCTTGAATGCTAACTCAGGACTAGGCCTGCTGAGAGCTGGGTTTGGGGAAACAGTGGGATGACAAGAATAAAACAGGAAAGGTGCTACACATAAAGAGGACGTTTGGTTTGTGGGAAGTGAGGAAGCAGAGGGTCTTTGCCAGTCTAAAGATGTGACCATTAAGGATGTGAGAGAGCAAAAACAGCTAGTATTGAGAGCAAGTTGTGACAAGTTGAGTCTGAAAACGGTAAAAGGGATCCAAATAAATCTCACATTTCTTTCCCTTTAATGTGGGGCATGATGACCTATGAAGACATCTGCTTATGAGTTTGCCAATATTATTGGGACATACTGGTGCCACTGAGTCCTGTAATCAGGGGTATGGATGTTGGGCAGTCAAGTAACAATACGATGAAATTCCTGATTTAAATGCTGTAAGGCTAGGTGCATGGCGGTCTGCAGAAATCTGTTGCTAACAAATACTAGTTTTTATTAGACAACAGTGGCCTTTTCTGTAACTTTATACAGAATGCAATTCATTTTTTGTTGATTTTAAAATATTTTCTAAAGATTAGCCTGTTTGTATGAATATTTTTCGTCTTTTATATATAATAGAATCACAAATAAATCTAAGCTATGTATAATTAATAAATTGTTTGCATGGAAGAGTGATCTGTATGTTTGTGGATACCAGTGGATCTGTGCACATTGCTGAAACTTTGGACTACAAGCCCTGTACAATCACATTCATTTACATTTACTGCATTTAGCAGACGCTCTTATCCGGAGTGACTCATGTCCTAATTACAAGGACAGTCCCCCTGGAGCAACTCGGGGTTAAGGGTTTTGCTCAGGAACCCAATGGTGGTAGTGCTGGACGTGGGATTCGAACCTGGGACCGCTTGGTCCATAGATCTATAGCCAAGTATCCTACCACTGGACCAATGTCTAAATGTCTTTATAAAATAAAAAAAAAAATAAAAAACAATATTCAGTACTCTACAAATGTCTTGAGTCAACCCTCATTTCTTCCTAATTTGCTTTCAAATGGCTTTCTTGTATTTTAAATATTTTAAAGAATAGTTCTCTAGGCTTCCTGAAGGGCATACAATTTTTTGGCTCTCATTTTCAGCTGAGTCACCTGAATTATCAGTCCAATCAGCTGACCAGTTTCTGAGTGTGGGATTATCTTGACAGAGAACAGAACAAAAGGAGGCCAACATCCAAAGAAGAGTTTTTAATGTCTTACAAGAAGTCTGAAGACCTATTCGTGAAGATGACTTAAAGAAACTACAAGAAAGCTCACCTAAGAGAGTTCGGGTGGTGTTAGAATTATACGTATATTATAATAGAATTATATATTATCATCTTTCTTTGAATGAACCTGCATGTCTGGATATGTTGCTTCATGTTAAGCTGTACCTGTTGACACAGAAAAACCCGAAGAAGATGCAAGAATGTATACGCACACACCTGCACAAACTTTCATTTTGGTATCGGGGGGTCTTCTGGCACATTAACTCCTCTCTCGTCTCATGCAAGCCAGCAAAGTCCTTATCCATTGTTTTGGGATCCACCATAATAAACAGCTTTGGAGGGATTTCTGCTGATGGGACATTTTCCAGAACCAGACCCCCTCCACACACACACACACACACACACACACACGTAAACCTGCAGTGTGTAGATACACAAGCAAAGGAATCATGCTTTTCTCTGAAGTGGGTCTTATCAGAGGTGAGCCGAAACAGGAGGGAAAGTGCACTGCTCCCCCTCCACTCGGCCCAGAGCTGTTGAGAATGTCCTGGCCCCAAATCAAACAGCAAGCCCATGACTAACCTGATTAACAGTGTCAGAGGGGCAGGAGTCAGGCCCGTGCTGGATCAAGTAAGTGTCGACAGAGGGAGGGAGATTATCCGCTCCTATTAGAAGAGGAGGGAGGAGTGGGTGAGAACGGGAGGAGGTGTGAAAGAACAATCTTGCTTTTGTCCCATTCCTGATGCCACCTGGTACAGCGGGAGGGAGGTGCGAAGAGTCGGGTCAGGGGGTTTGAAAGCATGCCAGGCTCTCATGTTACCTGTCCTGCCGATACCACCCAACTTTCACTGCATCTCAGAGCAATCAGTCTAACAGAAGACCGATTTCGAGATTTTTCTTAGTACTATGCCACACACATGAACCCTTCGAAGAACAAAAAGAGAACCACCACACATCACAAGAAAACATGTTTTGATCTTCGGGAAGGGAGCAACTTCCTTTTTTTCATCCGTTCATTCCAAATGAAATGAGAAGTGATACTTGTCAGCGTAGTGTAATTTGGCAGTTTTTTCTAAACCTATTTAGTTCTCAAGGTCTGTACATACAACTTCTACTTTGAGACATATTTCTTTGGTTTATTACATCCTGAGGCTTATTATTCAGTTACTAAACAGAGAGCAGCACCTGAGTTACAGTCAGTGTGTAATTCAGGCTTGAAGCCACTGGTCCTTGTCTTTTGTCTAATGTAGAAGAAACTCTTATTGAAAATCAGTTTCAATTAACAAAAAAATATAAAAATATTTGGTTGGTGCCAACCTACTGACCTTTCAGCCATAGAAGAGTATAAAAATAATTATAGAAAAGCCTTGATGCTTTTGTGTAAACCACACATCTTGAGTGACAGCAGTTCATCCAGCAGTGCACAAAGGAAACATCCTTCTGTCTAAATACCTTCACAGCTTTACTGTCTGATTATTGTACGTATGGCTACATAATGGCACTGATGTTCTTTTCTAGCATTTCTTCTCAACAAACGCTGACCGTCAGTCTGGTCAGAGAATCAGAGTCTCAAATCTTTTCCTCTTAACTCTTTTTTTTCAGAGCATCCCTTTTGTCTCAATAAATGAACTCAACATGTCTTTTTGATGACAAAAGCCTCGGCTACCGCAGACTCCGACTCCCTCGCTGTTTTCAATTAAAGATAAATAAAAATGAAGAGCTTTACCATACTCCTTTCTGCTGCATCATCATAACCGCTCTTATTCAGCCTCTCCCTTTTGGAAAAAGGAGTCAGGTACCAATCAGCCCGCTCTGTGCACTTTTCAGTCTTAATGCAGGGGCAGATAAACAGCTTGAAACCACTCTGACAGGCCGCATTACTCTACCACATACCAAAGGGGATTTTAATTCCAACCTGTGAAATCGTAATTGCCTCTCTCACAAGCAGTGGAGGATTGTGGGTAAAAGGCACTGTAGGATTCTGTCAGCACTGTCCTATATGCCCCTCAATGAATAGTTCCTGTGTGTGTGCGCGCGAGAGAGAGAGAGAGAGAGAGAGAGAGAGAGAGAGCGCACTAGAAAGTGGGGTTGACACTAAATTAACTGAAGATGTCAGGAGACTCTTTGAGAGCAGGGCCATGGCACATGACAAAACAGGATGAATATCTCTTCAGGGTGCGTTCCAACTTCTTTTCCTTTTCTGCTTGTACTGTTTTTTTTATTTATTTATCACTTCTCTCTCTCTTTCCCCTCTTGCTGCAAGGCAGCTACTACAAACGATTTCCATTTGAAGCCCCCTGCCTGGCAAACTGTCACTGAGCTCCCCTTCACTCAGCCAACTGTATAATAAAAGAATAAATAAATTCCAAGAGAATAAAAAAAAGAAAAAAAAAATACAACATAGCATAAGGCAAAAAGGTGATTGGTAGCTAATTAGTAACAATAACGGCAAGCAGCTTTAACACTGGGGCTGCCTGTCATGAAGGCCTTGAGGCGTCTGCCAAAAGAAGAAGACAATGTTTACATAGTGCTGTGGTCGGTCTCTCTCTTCATTAGAGAGAAATGACAGACTGAGAAGCAGGATCTCAAAGTATCACCAGTCACTTGCTGACATGGTTTGCTAAAATTTTTGAGAAAAAACCTCCCAACAAGGGATCAAACTCATCCTCCCAAAAGCTCCTACAGCAGACCAGTGGGACGAGAGAAGTTCAGGTCTCTGTGGAGTGGCATGAATAGCAAGGTCAGAAGACATTCTCATTTTTCTGAACCAGTAAGAAAACATACAGCAGATTTGCAATGAATCATTTCCCAGTCCATTTTGAAACTGGAACTTATATTTTAAAGAGAAACCAATCAAAGAAAAGTATTTCCGTTAAATCTGCAAAGACAAAGAGGTCATTCTTCTTGTCCAAAATACACCAAACAATTCCTTGAACATTACTCTCTTCTGCTGGCATGCTTAACGGTGATTAAGCCTGAACGTCTCATTCCTTTTTCTGGTAAAAGGCAGAATGGTACGGTGAATTGAGCAAAGGGAATGTTGTGGAAGACTAAAGCAGTTAGCCCAGTTGCGGTCACTCCAAAACAGGAACGACCATCAGTCACTCTTCTGCCTGCATTTAATTTCACCCCCCATTATGTCCTTGTAACATCATTAAAGCATTCTAAATAGTGTAACTTATCTTCAATTAGTCCGAGTTGTCTGTCATTAGGCCAGATCTGGATGGAGAGCTAAGTGCCACAGGAGCAGTTTGTCGGCAGTAATTAGAAGGTCTTACAGTAGCTAAGCAGCCTCCAATCACATGCTTGGGTGACTGGGCTGTAATAAAGTGTTCAATACCATGGAATCTCTCCAGCTAACTCTTTAGGCCAGTGTTTTTTCCTTTTTTTTGTAGACTGTGGGTTTTCACATCGTAGGGATGAGCGAGCGGTGAACGAGTTGCATTGATGAGTATACACATATCAAGCACGTCATTAAACCCATCTGCTTAATACTCTAATAGGTTCCTCTCATGCCTCAAAGATGGTGCGAACCACTGAGTAAATGCTGTTTTGGAGATGCTCTGATCCAGCCATCTAGTCCTCATAATATGGCTCTCATCAGAGTCATTTAGATTTCATTTTCTCCCATTTTTCTTACAAACTGAACAGCAACATTATGAAGATACCTTATATTCCACCACTAGACAGCGACAGGTCCGAAACTTCTCCATGAACAGTGGCATATTCTGAAAGGGAAAAACTTTGCTTCATCATGTTTTTCACGAGATCAGTGTCAATTAGGTTGCAAAACAACTTCCTGTAGAAGTTCATAACACCTGAAAACCAGCTTGCTACAGAGCAGGCCGAACATAGTAGGGGTCAAACAGATGAGGGAGGCCTGAGAAGAATCTCAACAGCTTGACATTCAGTTTAATGATTACTTGCAGGTATTCCATGTCTCTGACAGGAGCTTGTGTAGAAGTCAAATGCGTTTGCATTGATTTTTACATGTTAGATAAAGATTTTATGACAAAGACGCATCCAAACATTGTGACAGATGTAATTGACAGTCTGCTTTCAAAAAGGTGGACGCTGAAAGAATATCATTTAACAGCAAGGAGCAACATAATTCTGGCTATTTTCAGGGTTTTTCCAGTTTTTGGTCTCTGTTTAAATGGGAGATATGAACAGCTTGCTGATAAACCTTTTCTGGAGTTTATTTTCCCCAAAACGAGCTCATCAGCACGAAAGTTTGTTGTTTCAGAAAAGTTATAACTGCAAACTGCAACTCTTTCTCTTGGCAGCTGAGGTATGCAAGCACAAATGACGCAAGAACATTCGAAGACTTTAATCAACAACCTTATTACTGGAATGAATGTTTGCTTTGGTCCTCCCTCAAGGGTTTTCAAACACCATAACTTGTTCAAAGTCAAAGACAAAAGCTTAAACACAAGCAAGGTTGGCAAGTGACCAGCACAGTCAACAGCGGCAATCTTGCTCACAATGGATCCTGGAAATCCCAGAGTGTCGTGCGACCACAGAGGGGTGTGTGTGGATTAGATAAAGAGTCGAGAGCCTCCAATCCCAGACACAAGGGCCACCCAGCTGAGAGACTGTCTGCAAAAAGCCATGTAGACAGCCGTTTATGAACAACCGTGCCAAGTCAGTTCCCAACAGGTTCAGCCACTGAAGTTTTTAATAAAATAAAACCAAAAAAAAAAAAAAAAAACCCTCGGCTTCCATCCGAGTGAAAGGAGAGAAATTCTGCAAGAAATTCAGCTTCAAGGCTCATAATGAGATTTCACGGGCAACGTCCAGTGATGGAGTTGCATCGAGGCGTCTGTTCCAGCCCATCGTTCATAGTCTCAGTGCGGTGGGTTTTGAAGAGAGCTTTCGTTGTAACAAATGACATTTCTGTCTCATGGAAATCAGTTTGATTCACACTATGGTACTGATGCACACAGTGAGGGCATTGTGTCTCCGAAAGAGCAGATTTGAGGCATCAAGTGAAATTTGCATGAAAGCATGCGTATCTCAAGATCTTCCATAGATCATACTGACTGCAAGGGATTTTGAAGGGATGACGCAGCTCTTCTTTTCCGCTCAGAAGACCTCGGCCAATTAAGTAAGCACAATAAAGCACCAGAGCGCATAAAAGAAAAAAAAATAATGACACACGCATATATAAAACAGTGCTGAGACGCAGGCTTTGCTTATGAACTCATATCCCTCAGTCTGAGCTGACAGAAGCTCTCCACACAATGCTATTTGCAGGAGTGAACTTTCAGCACTTCCAATAAGCAGCGCGAGCCAGCACCTCTCGCATGTCGGTCTGAGGGGTTACAGAGAGAGCTGCCTTCTTTACAGGAGTTGGTCTCACACATATGTACACACATCTTTGCAACAATAAACGCTGGAGTAGTCTCAGTCCCAACACTGCCATCCCTGCTGCACACCAGTTCCCAGTTGGCTGTGTTTACAGAGAACAAAGGGTGTTATTATATTCATTCACATGTCAACTTGTCAATCTCTCTGCTCCTTCTCTGGCTTTGGGTGGAAAAAACTGGCAAGGCTGCCAATTAAGGGCAATCTCCCAGCAAAAGTGGAAAGAGTGGTCCCTTGGAAATCCACAAAAGCTGTCACTTGTGGATGATGGTGGAAAAAAAGGTTTCAAATGAATGATAATGTGTCTGCAGGTCTTGAACAACATGCAAAAGAACAAGCAGTGGGTTCTGTGCAGTAATACAGTAATACAGCCTGGAGTCACTGAAGGCTGTTACACTGCTATTCAACATATTTAATACAAATAATCAATCGTGTAAATATGTCTGTATATCTTGCATGATATCAAGCATTACAGATCTTAATTTCATGATGTCAGATATTCCTCTGGTTAACACGATCATTGAAGGAGTGGCAGAGAGAGTTATTTGGGTTTTATTTTTTGAAAGTTATACCTTTGTGCAAAAATGTATTTTTAGGATCTTGCCTTCACGGTGAGCCGGCTAGAATTAGGAAACACTTTAGGGCCATCTTGCTTGTGACGGGCTTGTATATTTATAGCAGACTTCCAGTCCAATGTAATCATTTGCACAATAAATATTGCTTTATTTTGCTATCATGACTGTTGATAAAATTATTACTATTGTTTTTTTGAAGACTTCATGTGATCAAAAATAACTGAACTATAGCCAAGTGGGATTTTCGATTGAGCTGAGTCTTTTGATTTTACTGTAATGTATCGTTTTGCAATTACAATAATGATGAAATGATGAAGACACCGAACTGAACTGAATATTCTTTTTTTATATTTAAGACAAACAGCTGGTTTTATCTAATCAGGCATTTCCTTAACTACTGAAAACCTCAGAACATCATGCAGTCGTTGACTAGGCTTAATCCCTGTCTGCAAACCAACCCTCAGTGGTGTAACGCAGACTAGTAAAACCATTACAAAACTATAAAACCATGATCTGAGAGGAACTTACTATGAAACACTAATTGGCCAGATAACATACAACAACACTGATTCTAAAGCATTATTTATTCTAAAGTAATATCTACTCCTTCATCTTCTCTGTCCTTTTCTTTCTCTAGGAGATCTCACCATCAGTCTTCTCTCATCATCAGTCTTCTCTCATCTGGCCCGTCTGTATTCTTTTCAGAGGCCTGGATCCCAAGAGAGTGTGTCTGTGGCAAACTTGTGCCAGCCCCCTGTGGTTGGGAGTGAGGACAGCTAAGTTTACAGCCAAAGGGTGTCCCCATGCTCAGTAATGCTCTCACAGGACCTGTCATCCTACAAAGCCAGTCAGACAGCATGGAGTCCTGGGATCCTCCATAGATGCCTCAAGCGGTTCTGTCTTACAGAGATCAAGTCAAAGTGCAGTGTCTTTGGGACATTGGGGTAAAGCAGGTCAAACAGCAACAAATAAATGTGTTGTAATTGAGATGATGCACGATTCCAAATGCTGCAAGGACTAAAATGCAAAAAGCTGTGGATAAAATCAGCTGCCAACTGACTTAGACATTTGAAATCCCTTTAAACATTTATTTTCTATATTTCACACCCAATTTGTCTTTGAAATGATAAGTTAGTCTAGGATGATACTTTTCTTGAGTGATACAGTGTAAACAGAAGACAGTAAGGAACGGATTTCATGATGATGCAACAGTATGGAATAATTCAAAATGAACCCGATGATGCGCCTAATGTTAATATTAATAATCTATTATTTAACTTGCTTGCACTTTGCATTCAAATAACCACTATAATATTTGAGATGTAAGGAGGATAAGACTAGGAAAAATCTTAAAATATAAGAAAAGGATTCATTTTACAAAGCTTTGTAAGTAGAGTTAGTTATTTACACTCGTAACCAAAGCAACTTCCAGTGGCAGGGCTAAGAAGTGTTAAGAAGACAGGGGATTCCCTGAGCATTGTCCTGCTGGGAAATCTTGGGCCCAAGCATCCATGTAGATGCTACCTACCTAACGCGGCAATGCCATTTCCTAAATATTAGCGGCCTCTTTCTTCAGGACCAAGTGCCACACTGCAAACATGGTCCAGAAATGGTTTTAGAAGCATGACAAAAAGTTAATGGTACCAAATTCCCTATTCCCAATTTCAGTTTGATCAAGGATCTGTGTGATGTCCTGGATAAAGTCTCATCCATTGAGCGTCCACTCTCCAACTTACAGGAGTTAAATGATCTGCTGCTAATGTTTTGCTGCCAGAGACACAACACACCTTCAGAGGTCTCGTGGAGTCAATGCTTCGATGATCCGTAGTCATGTGTGTGCAAACACACACACACACAGAGACACAACATGGACTGATATATAAACACCACGGACCTTGCAAAGCAAAGCAATGCTCTTCTCTGAGACACTGTAACCTTCATAATGTTTTCAAAGACTTCCATGGAGATGTACACAGTTTTTTCCTTAGATATAATAAAGCAGATCTTCTGCTGGACTATAAACACATTCTAACATTCAGAGCCAGGAGGAACCGCACTGCTCTACACCCCAGTTATACACTGATTGGACATTTTATGGCAAAACACACGCTGAGGCTTTGGGGAGAGACAAAATCAACAAGTCAGCCTCCCACCGCTGAAAGCACTATGAGAAGAACATTCCAGAAGCACTACCAAGGAGACAGGAGTGTGTGGAGTCTTGTTTAATAGGGTTGATTTGTATAAAGGACAAAGATCAGGGGAAAAAACTGGTTGCTCTTGCCTGCTTGCCAACAATTAGACACACAAGCTGAAAAATGAAATTAAAAACCAAACAGAATCCGGTCGTGCTTTTATCAAGCTGTCCTTGTAGCTTGACTAAAATCTTACATTATAAAGAATCCTAAAGTGCCTTTAGCACAAAGGACACTGACTGAAAACAAGTCTAGCAAAATGAATAAGACCCCTTTTTATTGAATTAAAGCCTGAATTAAAAGTAAACAGCACATTCCATTAAATAGCTGGTGTCCTCAGTCTTTTGGATAAATTCCAGTACTCAAATCCGGGTGCACCTCGGTTTGTCCTTAACTTAGATCCTCCACAGCTGCCGCAAGGTTGCTTCTTCCAGCGCTCTCACTTCAGTGTCAGTGAAGTTTCTCAAAAACAAAGAATACTACAATAGCTAGAAGAGCAAGGACCATTGAAAGCACCTTGAGTCCTTCACCATCCACTCTCCATGACCGACCAATCATCACTGTGGATGCCACTGGGCCATGGAAGCCATTCTGGCAAGATTCCTTCAATTCCTGTGAAAACAAGAAACATAAAGACATGTATTTAAAATCTAATCAAAAAAGTCACAGCTTAACCTTGAGCCCGCTCGTGTACATAGAGGACATTACACGGTCTTTTATGTCTTTATAGGACCACCCAGTTCTGAATAGCCAATAGAACACAAGTAGTGAGGAAGAATGGCAGTTAATGGGGGGGGAAAAAAACTAAACTCTAAGTAAATGTGATCTATGCATTAAGATAAACATGCCATTTATGGGTGTCTGGTTTGAATAAATGATATATACTGTATTTACTCAGGTATAAGCCGCACCCCTGATTTTGCATTGAAATTTGGTCCAAAATGTATTTTTGAGTGATATCTTGACATTACATTTAGGCAAAAATGCTAATATGTGTACAAAGACACCATTGACACCATTTCTGACATTTTTGGGAAACAGCCATTGGAAATTGACTGTCTATATCACATAATTCAGAAATACTGGGATTTATGGTAACCTTGTTAAAAAAAAAAAAAAATTCACACGGTGGCATGTGCATTTCCTGGATTGAAATCTACGAAATTAAAGTGATTTTTTCTGGATTATGCTGAATGACACTTTCCGATTTTTACAGGTAAACGTAGTACTGTGTATTTTACTTGATAGGAAAGCACCAAAAACGTGTATTCAGTAATAATTTAGAGGATAATTGCCTGTAAATGTGAACATTTGCTGGTCTCTATGCAGAAGTGCCCATCACTGAAGAAATTTCCAGTGTATAAATCACACATTAATTCCCCGTGTACAGGTCACACTCCCATTTTTATAGTGGATACTGGTAAAAATTTGTGTGGCTTATAGATGAGAAAATGAAAGTGAAAAGTGAAAGTGACAACCCTTGTCATTGCGAGGTCACGGCACAGCACACATGAACCGCAACGAAATTGGACCTCTGCATTTAACCCATGCAAACTCAAACCCGTGCAGCAGTGGGCAGCTATTGAAAGCGCCCGGGGAGCAGTGATGGGGACGGTACCTTGCTCAAGGGTACCTCAGGGCAACCTATTGGGAAGGGGTTTGAACCCCCGATCCTCCGATCATGCGGCTAACGCCCTAACCGCTAGGCCACCGCTGCCCTCCGGGCAATATGGCAGATAGACAGATGTAATAGACAGTTGTTCAATGTTTTTGCGCTTATTATTAACCTTCAAAAAGGCCCTCAAACATTTTGTTTCATCTTATTGTAACCATGATCTGCTGGTGAAATGTTAGTATTAAAACATTTTCATAAACAACCATTTTTGTGTAATTTGTTCTGCCCGTTATCTTGAAGGGCAAATTATAAACTTTGAATTTCAGCTAAAGAACAACCTTTCAGCCACGCCAAACACCACCAACATCGTTTCCTTCATCTCCATCTCTTCCGATCGCCTGGCCTGACTTCATGGAGTTTGTGAGAGCCGGAGAGATTAGGTATGATCCATCATCATCTTACTGACAGAAAAAATCCAGGGCATTTACAGTGTGAAATAGCCAAAGATTGAGTACTAGTCTCTGTTGTTCGGACTCGCTGGTTGAAAAGCCTGCAATTGGGAGTCCAGTTTCCTGTAATGTGTTAGCCCATTAAAGTATCATTTATAAGGGACAGTGTAATGGAGAGATGTCTCCCAGAAGGATGGTCCTGACAGCAGAACAAATAATCTGTTCATTTATGGTGGGTGGGTGTGTGTGTGTGTTTGGGGGTGGTGTTCATACTATCAAAGATGGGGGATCAATCTGAACGACTATTTTATGAGTCCAATATTTCAGCTCCACTGTGGTGGCAAGTGTAATCTGCAGCAGGTGGTAGTGGGGACATGCATCATAAGATTGCTCTACTGATACCGGTGGTTTATCTGCATTTGCATTAGCAGACTTGAACTCTATCTTTATAAAGTTGGGGAGTCAGTGGTACCACCCTGCCCTCATCTAGCCACCCTTGGAAAATGATGAAAATGGAGAAAAAGCATGGTGTTCTTAGGCTATCACCTGGAGAGCCTTGCAGTCATTAAATCCAATTACAAGAAGATAGCAGTGATCCGTTTAAACAACCTTTCTGCACCTAAATGGTGCTTTTACACAGCCCAAAGAAAGCTTATCCAAGAGGTGAGCAAGACACGCTAAAGCCAGCCAGGCCTCCATTATCTCGCTACATTTCTAAAGAACTCACGAGATCTGTCTTATCTGGCGTTCCAGAGGATCTCTCATCTCTTTCTCTAACTCATCTTCCATCTTCTCCTCTTGCTCATAACTGCTCTTCGTGGGTTGTTGTCTTGCATGACCCTTCTTCACAGGCCCATGTGGAGCTTGCCGAAGTGATATAGCTGAGGTTGCCCACTCTCTGAGTGAGCGGGGTAAACATGGGGAGCATGAGGAGGTTTTCTGTATCTCTCTGTATTGGGGAACACTTGTCTCCATCAGTTATATCAAAGCGGAGCTCTACTACTGGTTCTGCAGGTCACAAAGAGGAAAAACTCCAGAGTGTAAAAGGGCACTGCTGCCAGAACTATGCTAGTAGGATAGTATTTGGAAAAGGAGGAGTCAGTTGAGATTCTGATAATACAAATTTAAAGTCTCTACTGTAATTACCCTGATTAAAAAAAAAAAAATTCTTGCCTAAAAGGGGCCACTGTAGGGCATCTGACTGGACAAGCGGGAGTGAGTGCAGGGTTGTGTTTGTAATTTTTTGGGTTAAAGGTTTTCACCGCAGTATAGTATATGGAGGATAGAGTACATAGGATGTAACATTTATGCTTTTCAATTTGTGTAAAGTAATCTCAACTCAAAACTGGATTATTCTGGCTCGACTCAACAATTACTTGCTATCATTCATGCTTAACCATCTCAAAAGTGTCATTTTGTTTGCCCCTGAGCCAATATGAACACTCTAGATTTTTTTTTGGCCTAGCTCATAGTTGGAGAGTTCAAGAGCTACGCTGGCCATTTTCAGATCCCTGTCTGAACGGTTACACACCTAAAAAACTTTGGAAAGTCTCTGCCCTTCTTCCAAATGTGTAATTATTTAGCTTGTAGTATGTGTGTCATCGATGAAGTCCATTTTTCTGGAAAAAAGGAAAATTCTCTTTAAATTCCAAGCCTATATAACTCCTAAACCATATGTGCTAGGCCAGATAAATGTAGAATTAGTCATAGAAACAAAATGGCATAAAACATTCTAATTCTGAGACGACTTTAAAGCTCAATGCCTGAAATGATGCTCTACAACTAGAATAAAAACACTACCTCATATTTCCTAAAAAAAAATGGAAAAAGCCAATTGCCACGGACATAACTGAATACTACTTTCAATGGGGGCAATTGTGTGCCACCCAAGACCCCTTTTAGAATTGCCCCTACTCTGGGCACACAGCCTTATAGACCATTACTCACTAGTAATCTCAGGGTTGATCCTCGGGGCAAATCAGCCAAGTTTTTCTTATTTTTTGATTTCGAGGAAAGTCATGTTTCGTGTCACTGCGGTCACTAATGTGATCCATGTTAAAGCATCATGAAACATCTCTGCAGCACTGAGTAGGAGTGAAATGCACATCGTCCAGTGAAAGAACACTAAACTAAGCTGAAATTTCAATGGTAAATGACTGTCTACACAATTCACGTTCCAACAGAAACAGAATCAGGTAGATCAAGATGTTCAGCAAAATCAGACATCTGGATCTACACATTTTAATTACGTTATGTACTTACTGCTGAAAGAAAAGCTGACTGCTTGCCTGTGAGCCCCTTCATCCAGAGCAGGGCCACAGAATGCTATTAGATGAGCCTTTATATCTACATGAGAGACCAGGCTTCCAGGAGTTTCAATGGAGGGAGTGCCAGAGTCCACATTCCGACATCAATGATACTATAATAGAGCGGTGGGGGACTGGAAGAGAGGAATAATGTAATCTCAGCTCCGTTCCACTTCTAAGAATGCATGAAGCCAGCATGACAGTAGACATAACTAATGTAGAGCGCTTCAGAGTCCCTGCCTGTTCGATGGAAGCGCGTCAGGGAGCCGGTTGGACTGTATTAAAACTTTTGAGCTCCTCTTTTCCATACTCCTTCAGCCAGCATGAAAATTCGATTTGAGTCATTTCCTACATCGTGTACATCATTCCTTAGCTCCAAAAAGCAGGCGAGCGCTGCAGTCCTCTGTTACACAATACAAACAAACTGTCAACACACAAATATGGATATAAACTCATCTCATGAAAAGCTTCATGAAAGAGAAAAGGGACAGAGCGAGGCACATCTCATTTTTACTGATCATACTGACTGGATCCCAACGTAGGGTAACGGACTACACCAAAGAGCAGCACTCGTGGTAGTTGGAGGAAAAAGATTTTGCGATTTTTTTTCCCCTTTTGTAAAGGAGCATAATTTTCAATAAATTGTAGATAGTTCCCCTCATAGTGCCATGGCTCACCGAAGCCCAGGACACCTGACACTGCACTGGAAGTTGAGCAAAAACAGTTTTTTTAATTGCAGAGATATGATGAAGCTTTTTTGCAGCATTCATGTGATGTGCCAACACTGAATCCCTCAGTGAAACTAAAGAGCAGGGCAGGGACTTGACTGGACTAGTCTGAACACTGCAGATGTAGAAGCACACACTGGGGAGATGAATCCAGTCTTCCAACTCATCCTTTTAAACTTCAGGCTTACAAAAGAACACCGACATCTTTGCTGCTCAACTTGCTCATTTAGACTAGCCAGTGTTTTGGTTTTTTTTAACAGTGATTGAGTGAAAGGGATGCTGTGGTCCTTTCCTTTCCTTATTAATGCTAGGCCAAGGATGGGCCTCAAACCATTGCGGAGTGCACTCTTTCACAGAGGGATTACATGGCATGTGCTTGAACAGAAACCTAAGCGACTCCATAAAAACATCAACTGTTCATAAAGTGCATACTTCCTCAGTGGGACCAGGTCTGACCCTGTTTCTGACCCATCAGACCCATTAGGAGCTGAATAGCATTGCTGTGGCTGTAAATCAGAGGTGCTGGTATGCTGATTAGCAGTCTTGCGTTTCCCCGTGCCGATGAGCTGAGGTGAAGAAGTCAATGAATGCCATCAGTCACACTGTTTCTATAGGACTGACTGTCTCTGTATGTAGCCTTCTGATGGATGTTAGCTGGAGTGACGACAAGCATGGAGCTCTGTCCAGACACTTCATTGATCTTTGTCTGTCTCATGTGCAGACAGTGGCTCAGCATCCTCTCGTCCTCTCCCATTCTGACAAACAAACCCAATGCTGTCAATACCCAGCAGTGTTCTGGCCCCATGCTCAGGCTGCATCTTAACATGGCTGGCTTAAGGTGAAGCGAGATCAAGGACTTGACCACCGAGCTTCCAAGAATCCCATCACTCTCACAGTCAGCGGAGGTGATAATCCATACACAAACAAGCACATGTACACACAGGCATGCATGCATGCATGCGTGCGCGCGCGCACACACACACACACACACACACACACACACACACAGTTAATGACCAAAAAAGGCCAAGGTGTTTCTAAGATAAACTTGATAACACTTTATAATGTTTTCTAAATTTAAGTACATGAATTCATGATTTCCTCAAAGACTGTATTATATCATGCAACATTTCAGTAGTGTTAAACTGACTGATTAATCTAAAAAAAAATGAAAGAACTAACGATAAGTGCAGATGCAGATCATTTCTGACATATGGATGGCAGGACCTTGTGCCACAAAGGATGGAAACCAGTAAATAAGATTGGAATCTGCATTGAAAAGCAAAGGAACAAGAGTTCTACAGGTAAGAAAGGTGTTTATTTAGATGAGATGCCAACTTGTGTGATATATGCCAAGAGATCGGTACAAACAGGAATACTTGACCTTCACGGTGTGGAGGTCTAATGGCTCTACTATGCTTTATTCTGCCAGCATGGCGTCCACTTTTCCCCTTAGAGGGGTCACTGCAAATCAATACAAAGTTATTACAAAGCCCCCGTTCAGGGTATGAGAAGTCAATGAATGGTTTGGTGAGTACGAAAATGAGGTAAATCATATTTTAAGGCTTTCCCAGTTGCCAGATCTCAATCCCTTTAAATACCAATGGGAGATTTTAGAGTGATGCGTGAGACTGCACCCTCATCCATCACCATCTTCAGAACACCAACTGAGGGACTATCTTTAGGAAGAATGGTGCCACATCCACAGCATAAATTCAAGTTTTTAAACTACTAGTGATGTGTGCTCCTGCTTTATAATAATGAAGGGCCACAGCCGCATAGTCCCTTTGGAGATAAGGATGCAGTTGGTGATTCTAAAATACTATCCATGCAATCAATTTTATTGCTTTGAAAAAAGTTATTGAATAAAATAAATGATGATTTGAAATAACAAGCATTAACTTGTGTAAAAGAAGAATTCATGTAGAAAAACCCTGAGCTGTGTAGGATACAGGCACATCAAAAGAACCCGATTCTGATATGCCAGTATATTTATGCCTCACAATATTTTCAGTTTTTTTTTTTTTTTTTAAACATGACATGTTATGAGGCATGGAGATACGGGCAGATCTACACAGAACATCTAAAACAAAGATATCAAGCACGGAACTCCTAATCAATGATTAACAGTATAAAAATAAGGCAAAGTTATGTAATAGGAGACATCTCAAGGAAAATCATCTTTTTTTCTGTATTTTTCAGAAATGTATGAATTATGCAACCTCAAAGCAAGAAACTGTAAGAATTGCATTGGCGTTCTGTGGAGCCCAATTGTTCTTCCAGTGTTTCTGGGAAAGCTGAGATCGTGTTAGATGTAAAGACGGGAGAAGGCGAATGCACGATGCCTGGGGCTGCCTGTTCAGGCCTGGTGACTGGACTGGAACTGGAACGCAGTGAGCACCCCTGCGGAGTCAATTGTGCATCCAAACGGCTGCTTTTCTCAAAGAAAGCTTGGGCAACAGAGCCGTGTGATGATGCAAAGGCCTAGAAATCCCAAACCAGTCCTAGACCTTGTAAAATAACACACACACACACACACGGGCGTGGGTTCGGCGTAATTAAGCGCTTCATCATTTTTAATCCCCTGTTCCAGGTGTTTGTGTGAGACTGCAAGTGAATTATTAAGGCATTAGCAGCAAGATGGAGAAAAGCAGGGCTGCAGTGGTGGGAGACCCTCCGCCAGACACTTTTTAATGGCACGCTTATTTTTCAGCGCCGCATGCAATAGGTTTTTCATGACACACACGTGCTGCTGTGTTTTGGCACCACATGCTGAAACCCACAAATACATAAAGGAGGGTGGAGGTGAGCTGGGTCACCCAGTGAAAAAAGAAGAAAAAGAAACAAAGAGAGAGAGAGAGAGAGAGACATTTTTTTATGAGGGCAGCATGTCCACTCCTGTGTAAAAGTTCAATCCAAAAAGTTGCACCGAGTATAAATATAAATGTGTAAGATTTTTATACTGTATATATATATATATTTTTTTTTATTAATATAATACACTGGATTAACTTAATTATTTTAGTCATTTACTTAATCCATATTTTGATGACCATACTGGCTCAGAGCCTGAACTGTCCATTATTAAACAGAGATTTACTTAATTCGTTAATAAGATTATACAATAAAGTAGAATGCTGTAATACAAAAAAAAGTAGAAATTTATCACCTCCGGATCCTATACAGGAATCTTTAGGGAGATCCAATTATTCCTGGCTGACCCATCAATTAACATACAATTAACACTTCTAATAAAGCATGAACAGTAATGAATTAATAAACAAACAAAAGCTATACTCTAAGGAAAATACATTCTCAGTCTTTGCATAACTGGCAGAGAAATGGGAAAAATGTCAGAAAAGCAGAATATGTTCCCGCATTCCTGCTACTCCATCAACCATATCATGCCAAGGTTTGTTTAGGTGCTTCACAAACACAGCTTTCATTCCTCTGTTTACAGCGCAGGCTTTCTTCACACATCCCCCACTGTCAGTGCCTAGAGAGGAGTTACTAATTGACCCAAGGCATGAAACTCAAGGTCATGCTGCTCTGAGTCAATATGGTGATTGGCAAAGGATGCAAAAAGAAAGAACAGACCTGTTAGAATCTGAATTTGCTTTATTGTCAGCCAACAGACCACAGTAGAAAGGAAGTTCTCGTATTGAACGCTGTTGACACTCTGTGACGAAGGTCAGGTGTAAACAGACAGATGCGTGACGTTCAAAAAAGTGACAATAAACGTGAACGCAAGACTTGATCAGACTGTCAGCCAGAACAGTCCATCTACAACTACAGCGAGAGAGGCGTCAGTGCTGGTGCTGAAATCCAGCCACAACACTGAGACTAAAGACAGCTGAAGTGAATATTAGGATCTCAGTCCAACAGCACGTGTCAAGGAGTGGGATGCACTGGGCAGCAACTGAACTGTCCTGAAGTTCTTGAAGTGTTGGAAGTGTAAAAAAGGGAAGCACAGGGATCAAAAAGATCTATGAGGACCCTCTTTAGAGTATGGAGCTCCCGGTGCGGTGGTACCAAGAAAAAACTAATGGTGAACCAACGCAACGTCATGAGCACTCAGGGCTCATTGATATGAGTTGGGAGCAAAGTAACATCCATCTAGTCTGACCTTCCACTGGTTCACTGTGTGCTGTGCTGTGCTTCCCAATGATGAATAGTCACTTTCAATTCCAGGACTGGTGTAGACAAACTGCTGATGACGATCACAATGACTCAAAGGTGTTAAAGCACACGGGTGTATCAAGCTTGCTGTGTTGCATTTTTCTGGAATGGTGTGGGGTTCTTGCCCCATTAAAGCACTAGATTTGTATTGCTTCTGAGTCATAGCATTGTTGAGATTACCATTTTATTTCCAAAATAGTTGATGAGGCGACAGAGCTGAGGCAAAATGAGGCAAAGCATTAAAGTCTGCAAGACTGTGGCCTACGAGGAAGCAAAAACAGCGCAAAGCGTAGGGCTCAAAGAGTGCAGATCTTGAGGAGTGACTCTAAAGCACCAGAGGACATCTACACACCTGGACTTACAGACCCTCCCACCTCCGCTTCCCCTAACAAAAAAATCCACACTTCAATAAATCACATTACAAGCCTTCTTTCATTCCTACCCGCCTGTCTGTGTACCTTTCATTCCCTCTTTAATGTGTCAATGTGCAAATGTGAGCAAAGAGACAGGCGACTCTTTAAACTTATACAAATGTTGAAAACTTCCTGAGAAACGGTCAGAGAAGCTGCAAAATTTCTAAAAGTGGCACCGATCTTACAAAAATATCTGAAACAGTTCATTTGCAGCACAAAGTGACCATATAGTAATTAACAATAACAAATAATGAATGTTTGTATCTTTTTCACCTTTCAGCAGCAGCATCCACACCACAAAATACGGCTAAACTCGCGGTGAGGTGTCTTCTGTCTTTGCATAAAGTAGGAGAGGCTGGCTGTCCTCCATGAGTAATTTGGGAATTACATGGCTGGCTTAACTGTCACTTTTTGTCATTCTAATGGTAATCTATGTTATTTATTTTGGGGGGGAATGGGAGGTGGACACAGACACACACCCACACACACATCTGCACTGAAGAGACAGCAGTAAGGACAACGAAATGTGATACACATTTTAATTTCACACTCCATCAGCTTTTATGGGTGGTTCTGGCATGGGGAAAGAAAGAGAGAGTGCGTGCTAGAGAGAGCAAGAAAGAGTGTGAGAGACAGTTAGATACACAGATTCAGAGAGAGAGAGAGAGAGAGAGAGAGAGAGAGAGAGAGAGAGAGAGAGAGAGACAGACACTCCAGATCAGAAAGTGAACAGAACCACTGAACTGCTCTCTAAGAGAGGCTGGTTGCCCATGGCGGTCAGCAATGATTTCTTTTCCTCCGTGCAAAGCAGACAAAGAAGGGAAAGGAGGAGAGGAGGACAGACAGGATGTGGAGGGGTTTTATAGAGAGATGGCCTAACCAAGCGGAAGGGAAACCTGAACTATGAGCAGTCTGCTCATCTGGAGCCGCTTCACTGGTAAAGCTTCTCCAGTACAGAGCAGTGACACTGGAAGAATTTCATGTCTTGGGAAAACTCTTCCTATCGCTCTCTCACACTCCCAGTTCTTCTGTGTGTTCAGCGTGTCCTTCACATCTTTGATTGCAGTAGAACCATGACATCGGTGTGTAAACTTTAAAAACTGAATTATTAGGATCGCAGATACACAGAACTTTTCATTTTGCCATCAGTAATTCAGACAGACGTGGAAAAGCAGAACATCTACCCTTACAGTGCTCACAGAGGACGAGACTGACCTGACCAAGGCCGGACACTTCTCCTTTCTGCAGGGGCTGGGTGATGGAGGGCATGATGACTTTACCATCCTCGACTGGACGTCCACGCATGAAATGTTTCCCAGCGTCATAGATGTCCACCTCAATCATCTTCCCTTTGAATTCAAGATTCTTAGGAACCAGGACCTGTGCAAACAATACACCACAGGGAAAATAAGAAGAAAATGCCTTTCACTGCTAATCACATTAAAAAACAAGGTCAATTACGTTCCTTAGGCCTCTCGGCCACGTATGGGTTATAAGTTTAGACTGTTCTAATATCAAATGGTGAATAATCAGGGAAAAAAAAAATCCTTTGCCTTTCAGAGCAATAAAGGATTTAAACATCTCAGAACATCAGAACATCTCTGGCATCAGGCAATGCTTTTATAATCTCTGAGTGGGTTTCAGAAACCACTCTTCACAGTAATGTTACAAATGAAATGCACAACAGTTTGGAAAATCAGAGGAATTGTCCTCTAAGGATGGATGAGGCGAAGCAAAATGTTAAAAACATATTTATTGTTTTAGACAGCATGGATTAAATGCGCCATTACTGGTGCATTGTTTAATTCTTTAACTTGTCATAATATGAATTGTGTTGCTGAGTTGAGATATTTTTGCAATAATGCCCACTCCAATTAAGCACTCAAATTAAACTGCAGAAAAGTAGCATCATTTTAATTCATGCCAACTCATTAAGTCTGCTGGCATCTTCAGGAAAATCCACCTTTTTCTTCTGAAAACATTTGCAACTCAGTTCAAAGTCTTCAGCCCACTGTTTTATGTCTTTACCCGAGATTCTTTAACACATGCCGTTTGTATGAGAGGTTCAGCAAAACCTAAACAGCATTGATCTCTACATTCCCAGAGTTATGTATGAGAAGCCAGATCAATATTGTTCAATAAAAACAAGGCTGGCATCTTCTACACCACATTACGAGCCCCTACATCTCTCTTTACCACTGTTCTTACAGACACTACACCATGCTTTCAGCCTTGAAAACACTCATAAAAAGCACGCTTCTCCCTCCTAACCACTGAAAACATGCAGTAAACATTTACGTACGCTTACAACAGCAATAGTATTTCAATAAAAGCCAAAGTACTTATGTTCCAGTTTAAGCCATGTGTAGTTTGTTTAGAGAGCTACAAAAACGTTATTTGGGTAAGTGGTGAAGATCAATGTGCGAGATTCCTTTTACGGACACTGCATGCGGGTGCATCTCTAAAGATCTTGCAGTTGGATCTACAGAGCTTTGTGTTTGAAATCACTTGTTGCCAATATGACTTAAGCCCTGAATAAGTCTAGAGCAAGGGGAAGCCACCTTTCTTTTACTTGACCATTGTGTCTCCCCAAAAAATGCATAAAATTGGCATTTAAAAAAATATATATATTTTTGCCTTCTCTTCCAACCTTAATACCGTAATGTTTATGTTGTTTTTGACTCTTGTTTTTCTTTCAGAGCAGCATTCTCATTAAAGAGTTTCTAAAGCAGATCACGTTCCGTCTGATAGCTGGTCGAAAGATGCAGGCAACAGGTGATCATAGGTGAGGGCTAATACATTCTGGTAGTAATCCTACTTAAATCAGGGTTTATTTTTTGTTTTTTAAATGCCAGATCTCCAGGTCCCACCAGTGAAACCCTTTTTCTAAACCAACTAATCCAGGCTTTCAAGAAAAATAATCAGCAACCTTTATTTTAAAGCACAAAAGTCACATTGGTGTGCATTGTTCAAATACAATAATACTTGGCTGGTGAGCAGCACACTTTACATTGGCAGTGACACAGAGTCGGTGATCCTTATTGGGTCACCTCGAGGCAGCCAGCCACTGAGAAAGCCATCTCCATCTCCTTCATGATCAGTCACATCCCAAGGACTCTGGAGACCAGAGCTGCTCTGAATGGCAGGATCACGAATCAGGGTTGAGGAGAGTAAAATAAAAAATGGGGGGATAGAGCGAAAAAAAAGAAAAAGAAAACGTGACCACTTGCATCCTAGATTAGAGCGCTTCTGCCCCTTTCAATCGATGGCACTGGAGATGGGTTTTTGTTAGCTACGATAATAGAACGATCAATGGCGGCTGGCTGGACACATGACCCCAGCAACCCCTGCAGGGCCAAGCATTGCACGATCAGCTACAAAGCTCAGCTGAGAGGTCTTTTGTGAGAGGATCTTGAAGGAACATGGTCATCACATGCACGCAAAAGAAAGGCTACCATAAAAAATAGGATCCTAAAGGTAAATTGCACAATTTATTGGTGGAAATAGTTCTGTTTTGTTAAGTTTTAAACCTACAGACAAGACGGCACAAAAATCACCCTCCATCTTTAAAAATAGAACGTCAAACAGGAGATGTAAGCAGATTTTTCTGAAGATTCTGATCTCTGTCCATAGCTTTGATAAACAACTGACCACACCACAAACACGTGCGCTTCTCTGTCTATGTGGGGTGTCTACATTTTCTCCTGTTTGCCTGGGTGTAACTGGCCCAGTGCTAAACTAAGCAACCAAAAGATCAACTTGGTCCTCTTTCAATGCATTTGGTGAAAAAATCCACTTACCTAGAACGTCCGCAAAATGGTAAAATGTCTATGGTTTCCAAAAACCTGGTGTTATTTGTTGACCACAAGGAGATTTTAGAGAAAATCGAGCAGGTGCCTTCGACCAGCCTTTACCCTGAAATGGCTGCATGAGTTGTGTTTGGAAAGGGAAAGTTCTTCAAATAAATCAATCAGTCAAGCATGGTCTTACCTGTTCATAACATTTGTTGTGAGCGACGTAGTACTGTGCATCGAATGACTCCTCAGTGACCAGCACTTGCTGCCTTTCACCAACCTATGACAAAGAAGATCGACAGACAATGAGGAACAAAATAAACCGATTTCTCCCAAAGTGACGAGCTAATCAGTCAACGTGTATGACTGTCTACATGAAAGTGTCTTCGCCGCACTGTTCATTAGAAACACCTGCTTTGTATGTCCACTCAATGGTCTCTTTTGAGCTCACTTGTAAATGAAATCAAATACAGGCTGTAGCCCATCTGATGTAATGAAGTCCGACTCTCCATCCCATTCATCACTGGTCAGTTCGTGACCAGGCGAGCGCTGCTATGTGCGCAGCAGACTAATCTAAATACAGCCCTGACACTGGGTGTGTGGAGCTCTGGTATTCATGCATCAGTGGAGGTGCAATGAAGACAAGGTATAGTGAGAGTTTACCTACAGTTCATCTGACCACAGGCTACAAAGTGAGACTGTGACCCAGGCAGCGTATCTACCATCAGGGAGAATCTGAACGAGTGCAAGATGTCAGGCCTGTTTTTAATTCCTTCTGCTCATAAAAGCACAAACAAGCTTTTATTAGCTTGTAAAAATGTGGCATTTAGGTGCAAGGTTGAAGCCTAAATTGGATGTATATTCATTCATTTATTTATTTATTTTCTTTTTACAAATGCTCTTAGGAAGGGAGGGAGAAAGAGAGTAAGGGCGCACAAATAAGTTTCACATTAACATGTGTTAATTTGAAAGAGGGGGAAAAAAAAAAAAAAAAACGAACCCGGCAGAAAAGAAAAACATGTCCAGGCCGCCTCTCTGATTATGCACTGATTATTTAAATTTGCAATGAAGAAAGGAGAAAGAAAAAAAGAAAAAAAAACAGAAAAAGGACAGATCGTTGCACACGCTTCCCTTCCCGTTCTATAATACTATCTGTGTTTTTCATACAATCAAAACATTATGTCCTCGCTGACGAGCCAATTAACAATACAACTTTCGGAGGGGGAGGGCTGAGGTGGGGGTGGGGGTTGAAAAAGCCAGTTGGCATGGAAACTAAATTCTGCTGGAAACAGCATATTGTTGGCTGTCCATTAGATTTCAGAAGTGAGTGGCAGTGAATGTGTTACTGTGCTTCACGTTTGACTGAGGGCTGGAAAAATAAAATTTATGGATAATAAAGAAAATGAATTTGAAGCTTCACTGACGTCTGGCATATCAGAGACATATCGGACAGAATCTACTCGCTGAAAGAAATGCAGGGCCTCTGTGCTATAAAAGTGAAAGCGAAGTGAAAGTGACCATTTGCCATTTTGAAATACAACAACATGCAAGACTTTTTTTTTTTTTTTTACACACAAATGTACAGCAGGAGCAGCTATATCCAGCTCCCGGGGAGCAGTGATGGGGTCGGTACTTTGCTCAAGAGCATCTCTAGGCAAACTACAGACATGGCATTCGAACCCACGACTTTTACGATCCTGTTTAGAAAAAAATCAACTGCTGTGTGCAAAAGCATGAAAGGAAGGGTATGTGGGATTGAATTAAGCTGCTTCTTGCCTTCAACTTCAACTTCAACCTCAACTTCTTCCAGTCTCAAGTTTAAGCTTCGTCCTTTTCAAGGGATTTGCTACAGGTCACTCCTCCATGTTAGAGGTCACGTTTGAGGTCTTCAGTGATAAAGTGCGATGCAGCTCTAAGAACTTGGCTTGCACATAATTCAGAGCAGAACTCAGCAGGTGCCAGCTTAACACAGAAGTTTCTCTTCAAGGAGCGAATCGTTTCAAACCAAGAAGAGATTCGATTTTCTTTTGAGAATGGAGTGCCGTTCTTTTTTCCATGTATACCTTCTTCATAACTGATCCTTCGTTATGCTTTTAAATGTAAATGAATCTATTAATATTTCAATATAGTGTGGGCAACAGATTGACTTAACATTCAATGTACAATCTGTCTCAATATTAGTATTTAATTTCACATCTAGAAATCATAAACTGACACTCTTTCAACAAAACAACTGCATCATCAAGCATTCAATCTTTTTCAAATTGAAATAACCAAATGAAAAAACATTTAATCCTGTCAACCCAAAGGTTTTTCAAGGATTTGGAGATTAAAACTCCCATTTCTGGAGACATTCTTCAAGAGTATCACTGAGAAATCCTTAAATTAAATGATAAAATATATCAGCTGTACAGGTTTAAGTCATACAAAGCATTATGAAGGAAAAGTTAAATTCTTGCATTAGATCCTGAACTGTTTTATGTAAATCATTCTGGATGAGATTCCAGTCACACAAAAGGTCTATTAGTCCAGGAAGATACAAAAAACACCTGCACTTTGACAGCTTTTGAAAAGCGGTGTTTCCATCTGCTGAGATGGTCTCGTCTCGCAATTACGGCTGGATATGAAATGCACTAAATTGTGCTCTTAAAAAACCTCTGCCTCAGAACTTGGAGCAATTACCATTAATGCACCACAAATACACTTCAAGGTGCATTTCCACTTGAATTCCAAATGGGATGGAGAGGATGTCACGTGTGTGTGTGTGTGTGTGTGTGTGTGTGTGTGTGTGTGTGTGTTCTCTGTGGAAAGGACTGCAACCAACGCAAATCTCAAAATAAGAGTAAATTGAAGGGTTGTGTAATGTAAACTGCAATGAGTCTGTTGTGAAATTTTGAAGAAAAAAAAAGTGTGAAAAAAAAGCTTTTAATAAAACAGCATGAAGCTCAAATATTCATGAAAAAAGTATAAACAAAAACAAACAACAACAAAAACATAAGTGGGGTAAAAAAACAACTAAGGACAGAAAAAGAAAGACCTTCATATAACATCAAAAAAGACAGTAGAAAAAGAGGAGAGAGACAATGCACAGAGAAAAAAAGAGAGAGAGACAGAGGGAGAAAGAGAGAGTGATAGATAGATAGGTAGATAGAGGGAGAGAGAAAGAGAAAGATAGGTAGGTAGATAGAGAGTGAGAGATAGATTGGTAGATAGACAAACAGACAGAGAGAGCGAGCGCGATAGACAGAGGGAGAGAGAGAGAGAGAGAAAGAGATAGAGAGACAGATAAATATAGAGAGAAAGAGATAGAGAGGGTGAGAGAGAGAGGGAGAAAGAAAGAGAGATAGATAGATAGATAGATAGATAGATAGATAGATAGGGTGAGAGAGAGAGAAAGAGATAGATAGATAGGGTGAGAGAGAGAAAGAGATAGATAGATGGGGGAGAGAGAGATAGAGGGAGAGAGAGGGAGAAAGAGAGAGATAGATAGATAGATAGATAGATAGGGTGAGAGAGAGAGGGAGAAAGAAAGAAAGAGATAGATAGATAGATAGATAGATAGGGTGAGAGAGAGAAAGAGATAGATATATAGGGTGAGAGAGAGATAAAAAGAGAGAAAGAGATAGATAGATAGACAGATAGATAGGGTGAGAGAGAGAGGGAGAGAGAAAGAGAGAGAGAGAGATAGAGGGAGAGAGAGGGAGAAAGAAAGAGAGATAGAGATAGAGGGAGAGAGAAAGAGAGAGATAGCGGGAGAGAGAGGGAGAAAGAGAGACAGAAATATAGAGAGAGAAAGAGATAGATAGATAGGGTGAGAGAGAGAAAGAGATAGATAGGGTGAGAGAGAGAGAGTTGTGCAGATAAAGATTGATTAAAGATTTCATTATCGATCTTGCATTGAAAGTCTTAAATGGAGACGTGGTGAGAAAACCAATAAATTAAGGATCAAAACAAACGAATGCTTTATCAAAAATAAACCCAGTCTGTACCCTTTCTTACTGAGACCCTTCAGCAAATTTTAGAGTAAAAAAAATTCATGAATAAAAATAAACAAAAAGCAAACTGAATTTATGACCTTCCATCTGCTGGGAAAGCTGGTGTTGTGGGTTACAGCGTGTGTCTCACTGCTGCAGATGTGTGATGACCTCTGCATCCCGTTTCTTCATTACCTTTCACTTGTTACGTAAGTCTCTGAGATCCTGCACAAAACTAATGAAGCTTCAGACAACCCACTTCTTCATCTGCGTCTGTGGTGAGGGGAAAGGATAAGTTACTGCAGGCTGCAGCAGAGTCCACCGACGTTCCTTCTCAAAGTGAATGGAAGCGTTCCTCAGATATCTCGCCCTTGGGCTGACTGGAGGATGTCGTTAATGTTCAAAGAAGTTGGACAGGTGTACTGAGAAATCAAAGACAGGCTCCTCCGGCAGCCCATCATGTAGGAATGGAAAGAACAACATGATTGTCACTGTAAAAGAAAAGTGAAGAGGAGGGAAAAAAAAAAATAAAGCTCATGCTTTCTGATCAGGAGACTCATTGGAGTGTACCCCAATCGGCGTGAGCCCGAGAAGCTCGCCGGTCCTCTAGATCCACGGGGAAGAGCCGCCGTCTTGCTTTGGCCTTTGATTTTCCCCTCATCAAGTTTTGAACAGGAATGTGTGGCCGGGAATCCAAAGCCGGCCGCTTGCAAATTCATCCAGCATCACGCGGAGATGTGAGGGGAGAGCATGTAGCAAGAAAAAAGCTGGAGGAAAAACACCCTCTTGTACACTGTAAACCCCTCTCTGTGCTGAAACATACATCTGAGCTGAACGAGGAAGAGCCTCCGGAGACCACCAGTATCACGGCTGCAGCCGATTAGAGGACCAGATTAAAGGCATACTTCATGCAAAAATCACCAACATTTATTAAGGGAAACTACCATGCGTGAGAGCAAAGACTGCAGACTGAAGAAAGACAAAAAAAAAAAAAGTATTGTCATTAATTGTGTCATTTCATTCGCATAATTATGTGCACTGAATGTATAGCAAAAGCAAAAACCTCTGAGGATTAAAGGCTTCCTTCAAAAAGTTTTACTGAAATTGTGCAAATTCTGGCATGATAGCAGGCCTCTAAAAGGCTTTACTCACAGCTGGCCACATGTTCATTATTCGTTTGTATTCATTTATACAGGCAGCTCATAGTCCTGGTTTGTACCTCGATAACTGACTATCTAGCTCAAAGTGCATCGTTAACAAACACAGCGTTACTCTTAATCACACGCTCTTAAATTAACTCCTGACAAATTCCGAAAAAATCAACTACACACGCTTGCTCACTCGCTCACATTTAGTAGGCCAATTAAAAGGAAATGATATAATAGCTGTATTTTGCATCTGTGTTTTTTTTTTCTTTCATAATACCGTGATACCATGAAGATACTCCACCTCTGCCTCGGCTTTGGGCCAGACGGACCACATTGCTTCTTAATTGACAGTAATCCAGGCCGATGGATTATGGACAGCATCAACAAACAGAGCGGAAAATATGGAGGAAGGATTACACCGCGCTGCGGGATTCAGAGCCTAACAGCGGCATAGTCCGCAGCAGTGAATGGGACAGCGATCGGATTGGCAGCTCAAGGAGGATCTCTGCTAAAGCCACATCGAGCGAAAACAAATGCGAGGCGGGCTGGATCTGAACCAGCGCTGAAATAATAATTACACAAGTCCAGTCCAAACAATCCGGCTAATCTACAGGGCTTTAGTGAGCGGAAGACAAAGACCAGAATATTCTGATCGCATGCAGACAAGCTTTGCACAAGATAAAGAAAATGGGAATCTCTACCGAGCACTTTTTTCCCTTCTCCTTCCGTCTTTTTAAGCAGCAGGCATTCTGTTAAGCATTCTTATCATCAGTGAGCAATGATTCCCTCAAGAGTCAAAAACAAACGTTCTGTTTTCAGCCTGTATTAGAAGAGTTCCATCACCGCCAACCCAGGCACCCCACCGAGGTCTCCAGGATAATGCACTAATTGAAAACGATTCTAAAATGGTCAGAAGAAAAAAAATCCCAGATGTGTGGCTGCTATATAATCCACTGCTGCATTTCAGTTTTTTTCTTTAGTCTTTCATAAGATCTGTGTTTTCTAAACCCTTCAGGACCGATCTTTGCCCAGAAGGGTTTGTTAAAGTACCTTTGCTAGGACCAACTTCAAAACCAGAAAAGAGGAATACACAAAAAACAGGGACAAGCCTCTTGCTACTACTGAATTTAACTACTTTTTCCCCATTTATAGGTAAAAGTGTTCCAGACTTTATGAGCATAAACAAGTCTATTTCAGACGAGTGGGATGCTTCTGGCAGTTGGCACAAAGTCAGGGTTTCAGTCTGAGAGGTTCAGGGTTCAAGCTCCTGTTCAGACGCTCAAACTACTTGTGGAATCGTCGAGGCCTAGTGGTTGAAGAAGAGGGCTTGCAATGCTTTCCCCCTACTACCTGCAAGGCTGAAGTGCCCTTGGCCAAGACACCTTGCCCCATACCTGCCCCTCCAACTGCAGCTGTGCAGCATCCTGGTGTGTGTGTTCACTTCTGGGGTTTATTTATTTAAATGTTATGTAGTGGCATCCAGAGCAATTCCACTAGGAATACCAATGGAGCAAATGGAGGTGTGTCAGGGAAAGCGAAGGTTTACAGGACACTATACAGGACGGGTTGGAGACAGTGGTGCTGACAAAAAGACAGCAGAGCTGGAAGTGTCAGAGTTCAGGATAATAATAATAATAATAATAATAATAATCCTTTATTTATAATCCCACGAATGAGAAATTTGTCCTCTGCATTTCATCCAAACACACACGTGCAGCAGTGGGCAGCTACTGAAAGCGCCCGGGGAGCAGTGACGGGGACGGGACCTTGCTCAAGGGTACCTCAGGGCAACCCACTGGGGAGGGGATCGAACCCACAATCTTCCGATCCGGGGGCAACTCCCTAACCACTAGGCCACCGCTGCCCCATACTGAGATTTTGATTGGGAGTTACGAGGATGGACAGGATTAGAGATGAGTATATTAGAGGGACAGCCTGGGTTGGACGGTTTGGAGACAAAGTTAGAGAAGCAAGGTTGTGTTGGTTTGGACACGTCCAGAGGAGAGACGAGGATCCAGAGGAGGATGTTGAAGATGGAGCTGCCTGGCATGAGGAAAGGAGGGAGACCAGAGAAGGGTTATGGATGTGGTGAGAGAGGACATGCAGGTGGCTCAGGGTAACCTAAAGGTCTGGGTTTGAACCCATGACCTTCCAGTCTTGGGGGCGAGTGCCTTGACTCTGCATTTATACATTTGTTGATGGCGGTGAAAAAGGAGTAATTCTGACCTCTTTGAACATGTTTTACATCCAATCGTTTTTTTTTTTTTTTTATTTGAATGAATGTGTGGATACATAAACACTTTAATTATACAAAAATGAAGAAAAATGGGTGGAGTTTCCCATCAAGTGTCTAATAATATCACTGTGTCCAGACTATCAGATAAGCCAGCACTGCTTGCGTATTCACACTGACTGAGTAACATAAGGAATCAAATTAGGGGCACACATTCGCTCTGCCACCCGGCATGGGGTGGAGTTGTGGAGAGGAGAGAGAGAGAGAGAGAGAGAGAGAGAGAGAGATTGATTAAATGGAACATAAATGTGGTCCAGCTCTAATAGTGCATAATTAGCATAACAAAAGAGAGGCAGCACTCCAGTGCCTCACCACTGGGCACCTCGTCTCATTAAGAACAGCTGAATAACAATTACCCAGCCGTGTGTGTCTGTGTGTGTGTGTGTGTGTGAGTGACAGAGAGCAAGAAAGAGAAAGTGCTTGTGCATCTACGTCTATGTAAAATATAGAAATATGTTGAAGAACGAGTGTGTTTGAGCTTTTGAAAGTGAGTGTATCTCGAAGTGAGGGTGAGAGCTTGTGTATGTATTGAGAGAAGGAGGGTGTGTGAGTGACAGAGAGGCAGAGACTGTGTGTGTGTGTGTGTGTGTGTGTGTGTGTGTGTGTGTGTGTGTGTGTCTGCCAGAACACTAATGTTTTCTGGGCTCTTTCAGTCTCTCTTCCTCTCTGCTGGTAATTCATTCATTCACTGCATCATGCCAGGGCACACAGTTCGACATGCATTTGTGCACCTGCATCTAATGCACGCACACACACACACGGACAGAGCCACACACACACACACACACACACACACACACACACACACACACTCTTGTGTCCCCTGGCTCTGGGTTGGGAAAATGATCACTTTCATTATTTACAATTATTCGCTTGCCAGCCCAAATCACAACCAAGCAACACAAATTACATGACTTAGAATAATACCATTACTGATGGATATTATTAGGCTCATATCAACTACACAGCTGCATCCACTACACACACACACACACACACACACACACACACACACCCTCATTATCAAACCCAAAAAACCATGTGTCACTTTCCTCCAGCATTTAGACAAAGACATCCTTTCCCAAACCAGCCGACTCTCACCTTTCCACCTCTGCACAAACCCTGCGCTTTCCAATCACAACCGTTTACGCAGTATGTCTTTACACAGCAAGACATACAGTAGCAGTCGATGGCAGGACAGTCCAGGACAAAAGCAGTTGTATGATAAGCATAAGCTTATCAAAACATTATGCATGAGATTTCTAACACAAACACTAACATTCTTCGACATTTCAGATTTCAAGAGGATCAAAGATTTGTGGGACAGACTTGAACTTGTCCAGTCCAGAGAGTCCAACTTACAGGACCCATACCTAAATGTCTATATGTCTGTTTGTCTTATATCTTGGCAGCTTAAGTGGGACCCACACAATATTAGGCAGGTAGTTTCAATGTTATGGCTGATCGATGTATAATTCAGAATGGAAGCAACCACTTTTACCACCAGTCAGTTTAGCTGCAGGTTCTTTAAAAGGGCATTAAGCACTTTGTGAGCCTCATGTTCACAAAAACACAGACAAACCTCAAACACGGTTGGGTCTACTGAGCCAGGTTTCTGGGTTCAATAAAAAAATTTAAAAAAGATCCTAAAGTGTTTAAAAGGATTCATTAAAAATTATCCAGAAATATAAATGTTCATAGTCACATTTGCTTTACAACTTTATGGTTACAGAACCACAAGTTACACAATTTCACAAAATATAATGAAACCTAAGTGGCTCCATAAAGCCCTCACTTATGACTGGTGTGAAGAAGGCTGGTTTTAATGCTACAGTCTCAGCGACGCCTCAGATCTCAATGATTGGGAGGCTGAGAGAGTGTAACTGGTGAACCTTTGGGTGAGATTCAGAGCAACGATGGCCAATTTTGCACATCTGTTAGGCTATATTTATATAACAGGGAAGTTGGCATTAAGAGTGATCAGCTGTCTTATCATACTGCAAGAGCAGAAGCTAAAAATGCAGAGCTGCTTCCTGTGCACATGCTTTCACTCACAATCCCAAGCTGTTGGGACGGTTCCCAACACGATCTAGTTTAAAACATTTCTTGCCTTCAGACAACTCATACTGCTCATAATCAGGGCTTTGATTGCTTCATTAGTGAGAGCTGTTGAGATGATTGCAAAGCTGAAGGGTAACATCTACTGCATATCTCTAAAAAACATTAGATTTATGTTTTCATGATGAGTCACCTTGAGCGCTACACTTTTGTCATGTATTCTCCAAGCATGTGAGTCTTGACTGTATCTCCAATGCTGAATTCATGTTGTTCATAACTTAGATCATTGGCTTTTTGGTAGCTTGTCTTTGTACTAAAAACAAAAAGCTTGCTATGAGTCAAGTTAGACATGTAAATCCTTCCCTTAACAGGCTTCCAATATTTGAATTTTCTCTCCCCCTTTCTCTGCTCTTTGCTCAGATTTGTTCAACTGGCTTTGCATCCATCATCCATAAAAAGGAAGCAAAATGGTTGTGCAAGAGAGAACATGGAGATGTTAATGGGCATCAAAGCTGGAATCGTTGAAGCATCTTTGACTTTGAAGTTTGAAGATCCACTCCCCTCCATTCATGGACTTAAATGTAGTAGGACGCAGAGGAAATCCCTCGGATCCGTTCTTTTAGCTCAGAACACTAAGAAAAAGAGGCCTAGCGAGGCCGGAACAGATGCAGGTTGTGTGGGTCAGGGCAGCAGATGTCAGGGTTGATGGTGGCACGTGCACTCAATATGAGGTCTGCTAGGGACGTGATCTGGAACCGATCAGGTGTTTTCATTAAAGGTGATAAATTGCAGCTTGTGTCATCCTTATACACATCGTGGCAGTTCAGCAGTTTAGACATGGCAGTTAGAGACTGCCTCAGAGTGTTGGCAACAAGCTATTCATGAGCACCACACATTATCTGCTATATAAACCGAAGCTTTAGCACCAATTATTGTTTGTGTGAAAAAGCACATTAGTAGGCAGAATAACAGCTGACGAAACTGCTCAATCGCGGGTCACGCTAACACACACTAACTCACTCTCTTTCATAACCGCTTATCCTGAGCAGGGATGTGGGGCAGTGCTGAAGCCAAACTCACAGATGCTTTATTAGATTGTAGTATGGAGAATTTAGAAACCAGAGCAATACCACTGACTTCATCATGTTCCTCGAATTATTCCAACAATGTGTGTAGTGCGGTAGGCCAACAGTTTAGGTAGCTGCCCAGAATCCGGCAGGATACAGCCCAGAGCAGCACACTCCCTCCAGCTTGTTTTCTTCCACAGTGCATATTGTTACCACCACTCCCCCCAGGTTAATGGCACACACATACCAGGCTGTCCATCATGTAAAGGAAAGCAATCTACACATGCAAATTATAAGCAAGCCTGAAGTTTTCACGTTACAAAGAAAAGAATAAAAAAGCAAATCTGCTTTATTTACAGGGATAGTTTTGAGTCCCTGCTAAGCAAGCCATGTGTCATAAGGGGCAGCGGTGGTCTAGTGGTTTTGGAGTTACCCTGCATCGGAAGATTGTGGGTTCGATTCCCTCACCAGTAGGTAGCCCTGAGGTACCCTTGAGCAAGGTACCGTCCCCGTCACTGCTCCCCGGGCGCTTTCAATAGCTGTCCACTGCTGCATGGTGTTTGCATGGGTTAAATTCAGAGGTCCAATTTTGTCATGGTTCACTGTGTGCTGTGACCTCGCAATGACGAGGGTTGTCACTTTCACTTTTTTTCATAAACAAAGTCAAACTCAGTTCAAATTATTTTAATATCATTAGCGCCACATAAGCATTGCCGTTTCTGAGAGTAAAGTATGCCTTAGTGTGTGCATTTGCTCAAAAAGAGGTACCCAACGAAAAACAAAAAGCAAAGATAACAGTAGGAAAAAGGAAGAACGGGAGGTGAGGGGCAGCTTGTGCGCTGACGTGCTGATTTCAGGTCTTCCTATCCTGCAATATACAGCAGAACAAATTTACAAAACCGCCCATTTAGGCTCGATGGACCATAGAGGGATTTCTAGCCCATCAGCCCATCTATCAGAAGACAGCGGCTCTGGTGACATCGCGGCAGCTCTGGTTGTGCCTGCAGAAAGAGGCGGGGAACTTCCACATCATACTTTATCTCTTTTCTTTGAGCCATAAGTGCAGCATGCAGGCTAAAAATACCGCTTGTAGATGTCGCTCCAAGTGGAAAACCGATCCTCTACACAGAATGTTGAAGGCATCATGGCTGGATCTGCAAGGTGTCAGCTTAATCAGAATAAAAACCTTAATAAAAAACTTCATTCTTAAACTTCTTTCCATTTAACATTAGCACATGGAGAGAGATACAGAACCTTCAGTGGTTCAGAATAAGGGCGTTCCAGCCCTGCAGTGTGAGAAGTACCAGTATCTCCTGATAATGGCACCATGACCAAATCTCATTCCCCATCCCTCCTTTTTGCTTGCCTGTGCTCTAGAAACCTAACAAACCCTCAGACATGAACTAGAACTAATACAATCTTGCTCTAAAAGCAAGAGTTGGTGACAAGGACAAAGCTAAAAGGCCCACACTGGAACCTAAAGGGCCGCTTTCTGATACGTTAACATATTCACATAAAGTCAAACTAAACTTAATAATAAAGGCTGACATTTATTTCTTTTTTGTATCATTATTACAAAAGTCTAAATGCTAATAACCAGGATGCGTTCTTTCTTTCTTTTCAAACCTAGGCTTTGGCTGCTTGATCTGAGCAGTCCAGAGTGGGCTGTTCTGAAGAAGAAAATGCCCCTGTCTCTGACGAGTCAAACATCAAGGGCCTGCTGAGTTTCTGCATCGTGGTTAAGTTTTTTGGACAAACAGGGATCACAATGAATAAGTGACACATTTATGATTTGTGCTTCTCTTTCTTTGGGCTTAATGTACTGTTCAGTATTCACCATCGATGCAAAATACAAATCTCCTCACGCAAATCCTCTACAAAATTTACAAAACAAATGCAATCAATAGCTGTATCACTTAACGAAACACACCTCTGTAAGAACCCAAAAATTAGATAAAAAAAAAAAAACTCCATAAATTGTTTACAAGGCTTTTGTATAGCACACGGCGACACAGTTAGTTAATCCAAAATCTTATTTCCACTGCTTTGGTTATAGTAAATGGAATCTCTCCGCGAATCAGCGGATTAAAACAAGTCATGTTACGTTACAGGATATAACACTGGTACACGGTGCAGTGAAAATAGCCTACAGACAATGATCAAAGGGTGGGATCACAGCAAAGCATGTCTTTGCCAACTAGACATGGTTAAACCAAGAGAAGGAAAAAAAGAAAGCTCGGGGCTTATTAAAAATTGAGTGTAAAAATAGCTGGGTAGGAGTGATTTAAAGGTAATGAAAGAGTAGTAATTCATAAATGAGAAGATTGTTGAAATGAGACATTTGATGATGGAAGAGAAACTACACAATTAGAGCAGGCAAAACATGAATGGGGTTGTTTATGCAGAAAACCCATTCGCTTGACGATCAGTGTGGGGGAAGAAGATGAGTAAAGCACAGCAAGAACTCAGGCTCTCGTGCTAAAAGAATATGACAGGCCTGGTTCACATTTCTGCCGACCCCATCAGCCTGCATCAGGAGCATGCTAACGCTAACCAGAGCTGGAGCAGAGGGGAAGGATGAAGGGCAAGAACAAGAATAGGATGCATAATGGGTTAGAGAGAGAGAGAGAGCGAGAGAGAGAGAGAGAGGCAGAAGACTGAGACGTATGCAGAGATGATGGGCTCAGCACAGTGGAGACTGGGCTGATAAAAGGATTTAGCGCTTCAGAGCTCACTTTGGAGACTATAAGAAAGGCTGCTCTTTCTGAGGGCTCCGTTATTTGCCAGAATCTTCACTCAGTCTCTTTTCCTGAAAGAAAGAAGAGGACCTGCCTTCGCTTCATTCGCCGTGCCATTAGCCGCCCATTGAGAACATCCCTCTGGTCTACATGAATTTGATGATTCCTTTCTCGAGTCTCATTCGCTCTCTGTCTGTCTCTCTCTCTCTCCCTCTCTCTGTTTCTCTGCTCATCACATCTAATGCAAAAGTCATCTGCTAGGCCTGAAGTAAGCAGATTACAGTGGCAACTGTGGGACTGCCATCTAAACTCATTAATTTAATCCCCTAATCCTTCAATAATTGGTGAATCTCTAAGTTTCATTTCTCTGCCCAGTGCACATTTGATTCTAAAAAAAAAAAAAGGAAAGAATAATAACAGCGAATCTTATCAAGTCGTGGTGAGCCCAGGCTAGCTCAGACAAGTACACTGGTGGACACCAATTGAGTTAAAAGCTAAAGGCAGAGGTGCTTATCTGCAGGAGCTGGAAAATCCCCATTCCAACCAGCAGACTCCCGCAGACTTGGAGGGGTCAAGGATTCTTCCTGGTAAGCAGAGGCCTTTCATTTTTGATTAGTTATTGACATGGCCTCAGGACACGGCTGTTCAAAGGTAACAATTAGCCATTTGATCCCCCCTTCTCCTGCCACTGGCTTTTCAAAAACTTTAAAACATTTTTAAATCCCCAAAGGGCAAAGCTTTTCAAAGAGGGCTCATTTATTTATTTATTTATTAATTTTTTTACATTATTTTCCTGAAAGATCTGAGCTGAATTTAACATGATTTATGCACATTTATTAGGGACTTTGCTTCTCAGATTCAAAGTGTTTTATTTTCTGGAGCAGACAAGGAAACTAGTGTTCAAAATAGACCAAGATCAATCTGAACCCAGTCTAAATAAAGGTGTTACAGGTCAGTGCAGGTCAATGGAGTTATGTCTCCTATATTTCTTTCTCAAACAGCCTCTAAATTGGAAGCCGAGGCTGTTTTGCCCATTGTATTCATTTGTAAGCGTTGTTAAGCATCTTATTTGAGAGCTCTCTGTTTTTCTGAGGTTTTAGAGCGTGAGACACACAGTGTGCTAACTGGAGCTTGGAATGGACGTAGGGGTTCTACGAAAATGTTAAGCTTGAATACAGGTTTTTTTGCGCATCACATTTATACATCCAGTTCTTTATAGAAGTAGCCATCGAAGGGTCCTGTGGGGAATGAAAGAGTGGTCCTTCATTGGCATCACTCCACAGAACACTTCTTTGGCAACTTTACTGTGGTGGTATTGGCTTTATCACAACAAACAGCCTTCTTCTCCATCCCATTTCAAAATGGTCTACAGCTGCCTTTCCCTCGTCATGTTTGCTTTGCTCACTTTCCAGAAAGCAGACATGCGTGGAAAGCAAAATCCCCAAATAACCTCTTCTCTTCTAACAAACGCAGACGAAAACTGACTTATCACACTTCACTTTAGTGTGCTGTATCGGATCTGTGTTTTTGAAAGGAGGAGTAATGCGGTTTTCCTCCCTGCTGGGCTAAATCAGTCTAGAAGGTTCGGCAGTGGCGCTATAAGAACCAGGGGCTCGGCACGGAGCCAAGTCTGCTTTACAAACCTCTGTCTTGGGCCCCGTCTCCCTGTCATTAATCTCCCTCCTTTTCACACTCTCTCTCTCTCTCTCTCTCTCTCTCTCCCCCCATCGCCTCTTTTCTCACTGTTTGCTCTGCGCCAAACGGCTACAGTGTTCTCCTCCACTTGCCATCTTTTTTTTCTCTCTTTTTTTTTTTATCCTGCGCCCTCCATCCCGCCAGGATTAGAAGGGATGTTCTTTAAAAGAAACAAAGCTCTTCGTCTTTAGACTGTCATATCCCCTCCCCTCAAATTTCACAGGCGCTTTTCTGTCCTTGAGAAAAAGGGATAAATGCATGCATCTGTTTTTACAACCTGCTTTGATGAGATCCGTTCTCTAAGACGTTACAATAAAGATCAGAAGTCACACTCAGACTCTCTCTTCTTTTTTTCCTCCTCCCTCCTTCAGCATTTTATTGATACGTTAGCCTCCCCTTAGCAGAGTGTGAGAAGCCTGGTTTGCTATAATGAATGCTGACAGTGTAATGATTCCTGCATTGTAAAAATGACAAGGGTCCTCCTCCTGACGGACAGCGCCCCAATTCCACTTTCTCCACCAAACTGCTGGAAAGAGAATTTCAAGGCCTACGTTTCCACTGCTGAGACTTGTGCTTTAAAGTTCTTCCAAATCTCTTCTTCAAGCAAAACATGAACCGTTACTTCAGTTCCAGCATGCCTGCCAGTGGACTGGAAGTAGGTTTCATCATCCAGCCTTCTTTCTATGTTCAATTTCACACATTCAACTTTGCATATTTAACATGCATTTAGGACACATCAAGAAAAATGATCTTAAATCTAGTCTGAATTTAGTTTATAATTGGTATTTCAAGACTGTAAAAGTATTTTAAGTGAGGGATTATGAGACTGAATGACTCATTTCTAAACATCTTTATAATATAATAACATGAATGCATTGAACCGATACTATGAATAATAAATAAAGTATAATTAATAATAAGAAAAAGCATTTTTAGTGAGGAATACACAAAAGCAGCTTCCATTGCACGTTTCTATGAGCCGTATTCAGCCTAAACGCAAAATATAGTTCAGTAATGAAGCAGTCACAAAACAAACAACCAGACTAAACATTCTGAGAACCCTGAGAGCGCTAGACGTTTGAAAAAGGGAAAGATGAAAAAGCTCCCATCAAGGACACAGTCATCAATTCCTCCAGCAAGTTGAGGGGAAAGATCAGTGAAAGAGACACAGTTCCAAATGATTTTCCCCGCAGTAAAATGAATCGACTGCAATAACTGGCAGCTGGGCACGTTTTTTATTACAAGGGTATCTTTTTGAGCTTGTAACAAATTTGCACAATTGATACTCAGGAAGCATCTAAGACATCATCTAAGCATGCTACACATAGGAAGCTGAAGGATGACCCATGACTTCTGGATCTTCATGGAGTTGAGCAAACCCTTGAACGAATCAAACACCAAGCTACGCGGATAAAACAAAATTGTAGAGACATGACCAGGAGTGTCTACGTGTTGAAACTAATTTCCAGAAGCTTTCAAGTGAGCTCCGATGCCCAAACACGCACTTAATCATACGTGGCGATAAAGCGTCACAGCGCAGCAGTGCACATCAAACATGTTTAGAAGCTTCCAAGTTCAATGCTCCTCACATTTATGCTGCTGTTCATACATGCTCTCTGTTCACATCCAGAATTAGATGCGGAGGATACAAAGTGGGATCCCACTTTCAGAGAACTTCCCATCCAAAATGCACAAAAGGAAAATGAAATTCAGATCAAAGGCTGGGCATCAACTCCGATATAGAAGCTGTGCTTGGATTAGATGATCACACATACATATATATTTGTATAATGGATTTTTAATCATCCTTACTTTATATAACAGGTACATCCCGGTGCCCGTATATAAAGTCACTGTCATTATGAACACACAGTACAGCGCATATTTGTCCTCTGCCACACAGTGCAGCATCGGGCAGCCATCAATCCAGTGCCCAGGGAACAGTGCTGGGACTGGTACCTTTTTCAGGTAACCTATTGGTCTGGGGACTCACATCACTAGGTGCCCACTGCCCCAGCTGGTAAGTGTTTTTGTTGCACTGATTTTGCTCCTGGTTTAATAAGATCCCCTTCTCTGGAATATCCATTTACTTGCCTGCTGAAACGTCTATGCAGTGAAGTTACTCAATAGTGGTAAAGACAGAAGAATATTGTAGACAGGTTCAGCTTGGTTGGTGCAGCCTGTGACTGCCGGAGATCATATCGCATTTATTACACTGCAGAAGAGAGGAGGGCCTAAGGGTGTCCTACACCCGCACACCTACGCAGTCATGTACACTCCCCCTCTGAGTGTGAGGTTTTAGTGTTAACATGACGCTTTACAGTCTCTTCCTTAGCCCAACTCAGCACAGGCCCTCTTCCAGCCCAAGTCCATAAATCAGTCATTGATCTGAGCGATAGAGACACAGCAGGGACTTGGCTGACAGGGCTGCAGGCTTCTTTTCTACCGAGCCATTTTACGGCCCGTTTTAAGACATCCTGCCCTGTTAAAATTGCATACAGCAGAAATACCATCTCTGTTGGTTAGCGGAAGAGCTGTAAGAGAGGGTGGTACATGGAAAAGAAGGTATAACTTACATTTACATTTACGGCATTTAGCAGATGCTCTTATCCAGAGCGACTTACGTTTCCTAATTTCAGGGACAGTCCCCCTGGAGCAACTCAGGGTTAAGGGTCTTGCTCAGGGACCCAGTGGTGGTGGGGCTAGAGGTGGGATTCAAACCGGGGACCTCTTGATCCAGAGGTCCGTAGGCAAGTACCCTACCACTACACCACCGCCACCCTAGATCAGAGCAAAAAGACAACACCTTCATGTGACCCTGAATTAGCTCTTTCCCTTCTGCTCACAGGTCACCTTATTAGGCCTCGTGTCTCCACTCACAGGGTACTTTAGGTTTCACCAACTACTATGTCCAGTATTTAGGGGCACAATTGCAAAGGGAGACCATATTTGTTAAAGTAATTTTCCACTCTGTTCATCCTTAGTCATCAGGTGATCAGCTTCCGACTACTGCTGTTGACCTGTCATTTAGGTGGTTGACCTTTCAACACAGCAGGCACATTTACAGGGCAAGTGCAGAGTGTGTTACGTGTGTGTGTGTGTGTGTTACGTGTGTGTGTGTGTTGTGGGTTTTGTAAGAAGCATCATACCAGTACTACTGCCAAGCTGAAGGTGTAAAAATACCCCAGCTCTGAGGTCAGAAATGTATCACTGATGATGGGCTATCAACAGACGGATTACATTTCAAGGTAGACGTTTCTAACAAAGGGGTCACTGAGTGCGTCATGTGTGCGCTGGGAAATTCATTTAAAGTGGGCAATGAGCTCATCTGGTGTGTGATACATAAAAGAACAATTTTAGTGATGTTAAACCAGTTCACAAACACTCATACGCTTCTGTTTACAGTCAGTTCAAGTCAACTTCTTAAAACATTCTGAGCATGCCAGGACATACTTCATGCACATCCCACTTAAAGCTGAGACACCTTATATCAACAAAGTCCTTTTGAGAAAGGACCTCATTTAAAAAAAAAAAAAAAAAAAAAGGAGTTTTGGGAGTGAGCAGTAAACTGTTGAAAGCAAACTTAAAACCAGAGCAAACTGAGGAACAGTAGGATAGGACTGAAGTATTGCTGTCTAGACATCTTTTCATCTGGCCATGGAGGATTTAGCGTTCCTTTAGGCGTGGAGGCTCATGCTTCCAGAGACGGTTCCTCTGAGTGTTTGAGAGGGGAGCGCAGGAGGCAGTGATGAAAGGCCAGGATTTCCCCATGCTGGACTTCAGATTAACGCCTCCCAGGCTCCTGCTCTCCGCCTGGACCTCCTGCTTGTCCCCACAGGAGACAGATCTATGAGAGAACATGGCCAGAAGCTCTGCAGCTCACCATGGTATGCTCTTTTGGCCTGCAGCTGGCCAAAGTAAAGTAGCAACCTGCAGCTTCTGAATATGCAGTTTCAGTTGGGGCCTGGAGGTAGACTGGAGAAAAGTCTTATTTACATTTTTCCAAACAGAAGCTTGTGTGTGTTCCAGAGAGAGAAAGAAACAAAGCTTGATGAGAGCACACTGTCCATACACAGTCTTCACCGTCTTTTCCGTCCATTAGCTAAGACTATACACACACACACACACACACACACACACACACACACAACACATCACAAAGCGTTTGCAGCAATAACAAACATAAGTTGGTAAAATGATGTGAGGCAATCAGATAGTATGCACTCTGATAATCAATGCAGTAACTCAGATATATCTTTTGATAAAAGGCCTCTGTACTGCGTTTCCTTTTAGGAATATGGCAACAAACCCATGTACTCCTCCAAATCAGATTTACTGATCGTCTATTTAGACCATAAAATAAGGCAAAAAATGTTATTACTATGATAAAAATTAAACCCAAACATCAAAAACACAAGCTAAATCCTGCTCATTTTTAATGCTCTGGATTCTTCACCCAAAACCATTAGAGTCCATTTCCATATAAATTGTGCATGCTAAACAAGCTAATGCTGTTCCAGTGCAGAGTTGATTCGCGCAGCTGGGTTCGCAGGCTGTGTAATTATGTGTATGACAGCAATAGGCATAGCCACAGTTATGTCACTCGCCTGTTGGAAAATCGTCTCATTACTCACAGAGATCAATTAGCTCCCTGAATAGTCACAGACAAATAAATTATCGCTGTCAGAAGTGGTTACAGGCATCAAAACCCACACAGATTTGTCCAAACAGCAAATGTTTTTGTAGCAGGTCATCAACGTCGGCCACCAATGTCCTTTGTATGAATGAATGTTTCACAGAGATGAAAAAATTATAGTTGAGCAGGACATTTTAATTATAGAGGACACTGGGACATAATACGGTTCAAACCTATAACATCTGACAGCAGTTAAAGCTTTTCCTTTCTCATTCATTTCTTACACAGACACACTCATATCTGCATCACACACACACACACACACACACACACACACACACACGTCGAGAATGGGCCACCACTGTGGTGGAAGGTGGCTAACGAATTGTATTACTGGCTGCACAGTGTTTCTATTAAAGTAGACAATCAGAAAGGAGCGGATGATTAGAAACAGTTGGGCAGCTAATTGAATCAGAGAAAAAGCGTTTTATTCGATTAAAGGCACATCAGAAGCAGTGGCATCTTGGTAAAAACAGCAAAAATAAGGAGTTGTAGAAAAACGGTAAGATCCCAGCTTCATATCAATCCAGTGGTGCATTAGGATGCTTTCAAATCTCCAGCATTTAGTTCACTTGAATTAAACAGCAGGGCTTTAGACACCTTGCTTCAGTTCATAAGCGATGCGTAGGTCAGAAACGAAGAATCAGGGCAATTTTTGATATTTACATTTATATTTACGGCATTTAGCAGACACTCTTATCCAGAGCGACTTCCATGTCCCAATTACAGGGACAGTCCCCCTGGAGCAACCTGGGGTTAAGGGTCTTGCTCAGGGACCCAGTGGTGGTAGTGCTGGGACCTCTTGAGCCATAGGTCCATAGGCAAGCACCCTACCACTAGACCACCGTCACCTGCCACCCACATGCATCACGAAATGCATATAGCATGAAATTCAGCTATTGTGACAACAGGAGAGACATAAGGGGACAGACAGAGTGAGAGCACCATGGTGCTACACAAAACACAACACAGAACATGACACAGAACATAAGACAGCAAAGCACTACAACATACAGCGCATTCATCCGACACAGAGCAGAGACAGCATTGTGTATGAATGTGGCGTAGACTTCCGACTTCCTACCACTAGACCACTGGAGTGGCGGTGGTCTAATACTTGCCTATGGATCTGTGGCTCAAGAGGTCCCCGGTTCGAATCCCACCTCTAGCACTGCCACCACTGGGTCCCTGAGCAAGACCCTTAACCCTGAGTGTCTCCAGGGGGACTGTCCCTGTAATTAGGACATGGAAGTCGCTCTGGATAAGAGCGTCTGCTAAATGCCGTAAATGTAAACGATTGAAAAATAGAGCGAGGAATACACTACTGGGTGCAGCCAGTGATAATACAGCATTAATTCAAACACTGTGTAATTACATCCTCAAGGGTAGGTCAGCAGTACCTATACATAACCGTTTCATATTCCAATGAGCTTAATTTGAGGTTTTTATTTCACTCTTTTATTTTAAACATGAGGGTGAGAACGAGATACAAATGTGGCACACATATTTAAAGTACGCCACCTGAACCCTAAGACATTGTTGCACCTTTGATAATACATTTACACTGTTTGTACCTGTTCTGTACCTCTGCTGACCAATAAAGCTGCTGTATTACTTGCGGCTGTTTGGGACTTCCAATGGGATGAAGAAGCTGACTTGAGCATGCAATAATATGAAAATGTAGAGAGCTGAAAAAGTGAACAGCTGAGAACTAAACAAACAAACAAAAAAAAAAGGCCTGGAAAGTGCAGCTCTAAAAAGTGAAGGGGTGAAAAGGGGCAGAGCTGCTATGTACAGTCATGTGTGAAGTGAAGCATGGCAGGTGGGCTGACCTGGCTGTGATACAATTCCATCAGATGCCTCGGGCACAAGTCACACACTCTAGAAGTTCACTGCAATCACTCCAGACTCCAGCGGGCAACACACATTAACACATACACACATCCATACACACACACTCAAGCACCCTCCACTCCCCTGGGCGCATGTGGATGCGTGAGCAAATTTTTCCGCTGCACTGGCCATCAGCATGTATTAGAGTGAAGATGACAATGACACGCTTGTGAGGAGAAGATCGATGTAGAGGAAGAGCACAGAGCACAGTGCAACACACTCACTCTCGCACTCTTTTCCTCTTTTCGCCCCACTTCTTCCTCCACGGCACCCTTTGGACCCTATAACTCTAAGAAATAACGTCAGACGGCCAAAGTGGCTGCAGAAATGGCTGTAATTTGGCACATCTAATTTCACTGCATGGCTCAGAATGATTCGGGTGGGAAGAGAAAGTGAGAGAGAAAGAGTAAGAGGGAGAAAATAAAGGCCTCTCTGTACACCTACCATCCTTTTCTGCCCTCTCACTCATTGGTAAAGATAAAAGAAACATCAAGCACAAAAGTTTGTTCACAAAACCAGAAATGGGTTAAAATAACAGAGGAATTTGTTTCTTACATTTTTTTTTTTTATATATGTATAAAAACATAACTGAGCAGTCATGAAGTAAGACGTAGCTCGGATTTGTCTGAGCCCATGGCAGGAGATTTGTTCACAACTAATCAGACACATAACCAAATCCCACTTAATCACATCGCAAGTGTGTCGGCCACGTTCCTGAGAATACAATTCATCTTAATCTGCAATCGCGTAACACTGCAGTTCCCTGGACCTCATCCCAGGACAGCTGTGGGACGATGCATATTATTCGGCTGGGAAAAAACGCTATTCTTAAAGGAAGGCTAATGTTTTAAATGAAGAAGCATGGGGCCAGAGTAGGCTATATCCATTGAACAGCAGCGTGTATGGAGGCGTTGTACAAGCGTTCCAGTTTCAGATCTGATGCTGTTCTGTTCAAATGCAAAAACAAGGTTTGTAGAAGTCAGTGTTTCCCCTGAACATATGCAAAGTAAGAAACTGTGAGAGTGAGCAAAGAACTACGACTGATACTACTACAACAAAAATGATGACGACAAAGAGAAAGGCAAAGAAGAAGCCTTTCATCTTTATACACCATAAGCTTGTTCTTTAATCTTTCTTTAAACTTTAATCTTCCCAATTAAGAGTTTGATAGGGGTGCCCAAACTTTTAGCACTGCTAGGATTCAAGGGTTGTACTACGTTATGGAGAAGATTCGATGTGGAATATGGAAAATCCTGAGCAAGGTACCGTCCCCATTACTGCTCCCCAGGCACTTAAATAGCTGGCCCCTGCTGCATGGCGCGTATGGGTAAAATGCAGAGGCTGCATTCCGGTGTGTTTCACAATGACAAATAGTCACTTTCACTTCACTTAGAAGTGAAGCTGTGACACAAAATCACGGCGACTTTTTAAAAAAAAAAAAAAAAAACACTATTTACATTCAGGTGGGATGTTGGACCTTCAAGAAGGTGCTCTGGGCTAAACGGTTGTAAGAGCCTCATGTTCTCATTCAGCGAAGTTACAATAGTGCAACGTCCCGAGAGCTTCCTGTTCATTTGTGCGAAGATGATTTTCAGCTGCTATGTTATTAAGAAATAATCCCTGCCAACTCTGTTGTCGCTGTTGCACTCTAAGTGAGCACTACCGCGTCTGAAGACATTTTATCTGCTCTGGTCTCGGCTGATTGAGGAACACATGAATAAATGTACACGAAAGCAATGGAAATATGAAAGAGATTCCTCTTTCAATAAAGGTTCTCTTCACCCAGGAGATGTCACAGCATTCAAACGCTCATATAAAACTTTTAGATAAAGAATGTGTTTAAAATGGCTAAAAGCAGAATAGATATGTCGCACGCTTGGCAGTAAACTGCCCATCAGTAGCCCTACTACCAAGAGACAGACAGGCAAAAGTGGTGAGATACAAAGAAAAAGAAAAAGAAAAATCCATCTATTCTGCCCCAGATCAACACTGTGCCACTCGCCACCTTTCTTGCACTCTCGTTGCTTGATCACTATGGCAACCTGCATTCAATCAAGACCCAGAAGCTGAACTACCTATCGTTTGTCTAGAATAAAACACAAGAAAACAGTCAAGGACCAGCAGCAATCTGTGTGACAGGCATAATTATCCCTGTTTGAAGACCCACACAAACACCACGGCTCATAACAGTCTAACAGGGCCGAGCCGGAGGGGGACGGCATTTTAAAAAACACTTTGTCCACTCGTCCATGCCTGCATTAACCCTTATATTAAAGATTTCTCATTTACAGCTCATTGAGACAAGCGGTAGATTTCAATGAAATAATAATTATTACGTATTCATGAGGGATATTTCATTGTGGAATCCAAAATATGGCTATTTCCTTTCTAAAACCGCAGACGATGAGACTTGGTCACCCTGCGGACCTGAATTAAAATCATTATCATCACCGTGGTCGTAAATATTTGTTTTTTCCATTTGTATTTTACAGCCATTCTCTCAGTTTATGAAAGCGCTGGACCAATGCTGCCATCCGGGAGGCGTCCTGGGCTGTCTGTCGAATAAAAAACACACTATAAACATGACAAACAATGCAGTGGCCACAACTCATTATGTCAGTTCACACACATGGAGCTGTTTACAGGCGAGGGCCATACGCTCCCTTGTCCCAAGACGCACGGTTTCATCCCCCTTTCTCTAACCTCCTGGTAACTGTAAACTGGGTTCAGCATCACCAGTCCACCCCCTCTCCTTATTTTCCACTCTACACGTACGGGCCAGAGTCAGTGATTGGTACCGATAACACCATGGTAACCTTTGCTCACCTCGGAATCGGAAACGACACAGAAGACACCCTGCTGGCACAAGGGGGACGGAACACACACACACACACACACACACACACACACACACACACACACACACTCTGTCGATTTCATTCTCACACACAGCAGTAATGTATGCAGCTCTGCCTGCCGACTGGCAAAACCGCCACCTCGCTCGCTAATCAACAGCCTGTTTATCTTGAAAACAGCTCCTTTATTTGGACCTATTTAGACTTCTTTTCACTGTGAATAATTTGAATTCACACCAGAGAACCAAAAACAAAAAAAAAAGTTAAGTGGAAAAAACCCTCCTTAATTCTGAAATACTGAAACAATTTGAAGCAAGTTACGCTACGAAGAAGAGCAACACACCGTCTCAGACTGTCCCAGCGTTACCACAATCCTCATCAATCCCATAAACACGGCGCTAAAACAGAGTGATGGGCAAAGTCTGACACACCTACAACACCCTCTCTGTGTTCCTGCCACTAAAATCAGCATACAGTCTTCTTATTGCATCATCATGTTTTTATGATCTACTTTATTCCACATCAGCATGAGATGCATGACACATTACCACAAATTAATTTAACTGATGGAAAGTAAAACTACTACTTTAAATTAAACCAATAATGTAATTAGTATTGTAACTATCTGTGTATGTATGTATCTATCTAGCTATTATAGCTCCTCATCACGATACATGGCAACAGCAATCAGTAGGCAACATTCAATGGTTGGTCTTTTGGAATAATTGGAAGGGAGGAAGGGGGTGGACAAAAAAACAAACAAACAAAAAAAAAACCCAGATTCCCCCTCAAATTAACTAATTAAACCAAAGACAAATGAATTGTAGTAACTGACAGAATTTTACATGGAAGACATGATTCACTTGAGGGAAAGTACCGACAGAGACCAAAACTATCATGACTTGGTTTTCTGAATAAATACATAATTTCAGAAACAAACCCTGAGAACTGGAGGTAATTACAGTAATGGAGTTGCTTCATTACAAAGATGCACCCTGGGGTTTTCTTCCTAAATAGGATGCAATCTAAGAAAAATATTATATTTCAGCCCATTTCAAAGAACTGAGTGAGTGAACAAGTACACAAGCAGTAATGGCCAGGCCAGTCTTATAATTCTCTTACGGGCAAAACACCGGAGAGGCTGTCGGCTGGTATGTACCAAACGGGCACGACCATATCACATGACTTTTATAAGATTAAAAAAGAAAAAGAAAAAAAAAAAAAAAAAGAAAAGAATTGCTAATCAAGTGCTTAGGCTTCATCAACAAGGGACCACAGTGATGTAATCACTGATTAACAAGGTCAAACAGATTGTAGATGTATGTGTGCATTTGTGGTCACTGAAGGAATCTGCAGGAAACAAAATCTACTGCATAAAAAAAAAAAAAATAAATAAGTTTTGATATAAAGAAAATTTTGAACTCAAAAAGTACTAGAGTTACTTTTGTCAGGATATTTTTATGGGGACAATATTCAACCTAGACACTGACGTGTGTAAAATCAGTACTGTACACACCAGCGTCCAGCATATCTGCAGTACAGTGCTACAACTGCCACTGCCCTCCATCCAAAACAATAAGTGGTCAACAGAAGCCTCGTTTAGACACGGAGAAACGACTAATGGAGCAGAGGACGGGTGACAGGTTGTGTGTAACTATGGGTGGGTTACAATCTGCTATTGTGCAACCAATGGAGGCTCTGTAAAGTAGGTGGATTACAATCCCTCTCAAAAAATCTAGAATGAATAGGCTATAATCACCGTTGTTTTTCAAGCTCAGAAACAGCTGCAGGATCCCAACCTCTCCGGCTTCCTCTGAACGCAATCAACAGAAACTGTCCTCGCAGCCACGTTGTCATCAGTCCTCATTTCACCAGTCAATCACAGATCCTTCACCCTTAGAATCATCGACTCCTACCTGGAGGAGAAGTTCATATCAGGTAACATGGAGAGGATCTACACCTGCTCCATGCAGACTCACCAGTGGTGTCCCGCATGGGTCGATGCTGGGCCCTCCTCTATCATGCCTTCTTTCTCAGCCCTATTAAAATTCTCTTATGGCTTCAACCACTGCTATGTTGATGACACTCAGATTCTCTCTTTTCCACTTTACGACACCAAGGTTTCCAGTTGCATCTCAAAGGGTGTGTTTCTCTTTATGGATGGCAGCCCACCAACAGAAGCTGGATCCCAGGAAAACCGAGGTGCTGCTTAGGTCTTAACCTTAATTTTAGCATCTCATTCTGATGTGTCTGAAAATTAATGGAGCCTTGTTTTAATTCTGGAGGTCAGTTTCACGTTTTATGTTACAAACCTTGCCCATGGCAGTTTCTTCGTAAAACAACTAGGAATTTGATCATCCAGGTTGAGATTTAAAAGCCTGATGCATGCCTATCAAGCCAAAAAGGACCAGTCCCTCCAATCTCCTTATCCTGAGAGCAACTGTCAAAAGCAAGTCTCATTTACCGGTGCACTGTAGTGGTTTTAATTTAATACAAGGTGTATTTAACAATTTAATCACAATATCTGTATTTCCCTCATATAGTGCAGGCCTGATATCAATGGGCTAAAACAGGCAGCAACTGGCCTGCATTAGCTGTGATAAACAAGTACAGGCAGAGGCTTAATCCTCCAACACACATACACACCCAAGTCTTTATTCCCTTTATTGTGGTTGTTTCAGAAGAGCAAAGCCCAGGCCAGGCTTATCCCCAGTGTACATGCTCTCAGGCCCAAAAAGGCTGCGTGTTTAGCCTACCAAAGGCTTCCTTGGCCGGGCGGCCACTGGATGTCTGGCTGCCACAGAGGTTGGGGACTGGTACAAGCCCTCTGCTTTAAACCAAGTATTGTGTGAATTGCTCAATAGTCTTTTCATTTTGATTGATGGACCTTGTTCACCACCATCTGGCCATAGATAGATCACATTAATCATAGTCCAAAACAGAGGGGCTGGGCCCAGTGGCCTCTAGCTCTTTATACGCGTCTGTACACAATATCAGCCCCCTCCAGTGCCAATACATGCCGATTTTCCTCCCAGCACAGCCTGCGAGCACGAGGCACACACAAACAGAACACACAGTGGTGCGCACACACACCCCAGCGGCACACAAAGGGCCAGTGGTTCCTTAATGGGGAATTTTCTGAAATATCTGTTAGATGACATGGTGAGGATGTAAACTAATGAAACTAACCGAAACGTTTAACTTAAAATTTAACGCCTCTAAAAGCTTCCTAAAAGCACTGAAATTTATTACATGATTGCAAATGCACTGCTTAATGCCCAAAACAAGGATCCTAATGGTTCTAACATAAGCTTTGGGGCTAAAATGCATTGTTTGCCCCCCATATACCAAGATATTGAACATACTGAAAACACGGATTCAGGTAAAGATCAGCCCACAGTCATTTTAACCAAATTTATTTGTTGATCAGGCCATGAGAATTGGGCAAAGCACATGTGATTGGTCAGGACGCTCCCAGCATACATACAACATTTAGAGATTAATTTGAGGTTTGTTTGCATTCAGCACATAATTTCAGTATGGTGAAGGCCTAATCTGCGATTAGGATCATATTCATACGATGAGGGAGAAAGTTCACACGCACACACACTACATATATGTGCACATACAGACAGGCTAAACATTTGCCTTGTTTAATTCACGCATACCTCACCCTCTCACACATATATGTGCAGGCAAAAGCTGAACGCATGGCCCGTTCAGCGCACACACAGGCTGAAAATAAGAAAAATGTTTACTCTGGCTGGCTCGACATGGAAGCTGCTAAATCAGGTTCAGACAGACAGACACTTTGAATAATGAAGGGGGGGGGGGGTCGCTTTGACACGTGCACACACACTCAGGCACACAAAGCAGGGTGCCTGTCAGGGACTGGTGGTAGAGGGAGGTGTGTGGATGGGGGAAATGATGCTGGGCTGGGCATTAAAATTTAAACAGGCACCTCTCTTTCTGTAGCTGTGGCTGCAGAATGGCGATAATTACGCCTCTTTTCAGTGGGCCAGGACCAGTGTAATTACTTCATTCACAGCACAGGATATTAGCATCGCTAAGAGAGCAATTTATTCCCAACGTCAGGCCATGCAGCTGAGGGTTATTGCAGAAATGAGTTATCCCTGGTCCATACTACACACAGACACACAAAGAACACATGGCCTGCACACCAGGCCCCTTCCTCCTGGTACTGCCATGTGTACAAAAACCAAGCACATATACGCACAAGCACAGAAAATACAGATAAAATAATGTTTAGCAAGATAATTATCAAACTTTTATCACTTTTACATGTTTTACTCCACTTTTACAGGGAGCAGGTTTCAGCATTTCTACACATTTTTAATCGATATAACCATGTATATATGACAACTGTGTGACATCAATGGCCAGGACCACCAGTGAGAAGTTCGAATGTAGCTGAGCAGTGAGCAGTGAAATAGTAGAGGAAGCTTGGGGTGTGTGTTTGTGTGTGTGTGCTTGTCAGAGTATATCCAGCCACCGGTGTCCAACCAAAAACTGATCACTGATGAAGGACTAGTGGACAACTAAAACAAACTGAGATTTGTCATCAGTATCTTTAGCTCTGCAAGGTGAACCGACAGGCTGTGCTTTACAGAGCGGACAGTAATTGGACAATGTTTAAAAACTCCAGCAGCAGTGATCTAGCACACACTAACAAAGCACTACCATGTCAGTGTCACTGCTGAGCTAAGAATGGACCGCCACCCAAGTCCTGTGACAGTCCTGGCCATTAATGATGGGGAAAAAGGGCTAACAAATGAAGCAGTGGAACAGATGGACTACAGTCTGTAATTATAGTTTATAAAGGGCACCTGTACGGTAAGTGGAGCTGATAAGATGAACAATTAGTGCAGATACAAGGTGGCTATAACCAAAGAAGTGTTCAATCAAGGAATCAGACGGTGTGTTTAAGACAGTGTGGAAACCTTCACTTTATAGGTAACCTTTGTTTTTCCAAATATTTCACTGAATATGACTTGTTTAATACTCGAATGCATCCAGATGCTGTAGGAAGGAAATCCAACAAAAGATACTCGTTACTGCCAGTCAGGTTTGTTAAAACTTTGCAAAAATAGAAGGAAATGAAAAGAAAACTTAGGATGGAAAAATCAAAGCAATCTGCAATCAAAGTGAAAAGGCACATAAAACCCCATTAAAAATAACTGGAAACACGTGCACGGCACTGGATTTTAGTATATTTGTTATCGTGAAGCACAGCACAGTGAAATGCAACAAAATACAACCTCTGCTTTTCACACACACACACACACACACACACACACACACACACACACACACACACACACACACACACACACACACACACACACACACACAGAAGCTGGGGACAGCTAGTTAAAGCTCTCAGGGAGCAGTGAAGGGGACAGTACCTCAGCAAAGGTACCTCAGGGCAACTTACAGGTCTGGGATTCAAACCCACAAACTTCTGGTCCTGGGGCCTAGTCCCTAAACACTGGGCCACCGCTGCTCCAATTAGGGTTAGGCTTAGAATTAGAATTAGATTTAAGGCCTTTGCATCCTGATAAGTCAAAGAAAAATAAGCTTTTACATCTTAACAGAAGGAAATCAAGGTAAGAATGGCTAAAGAGAAAGTCATGGAGTGTGAATGAGTGAATAAAAGTGATTTAGTGATTTATAATTCATTTGCACTGGTCAGGGAGATGGTACCCGAACTCTGATCCGGTGCCATTTTACTAATTCATACAATAAAACACGCCATGAACTTCTTCTGAGGCTGAATTTCAGCTAAAGGTGCCAATCATGAGCTCAGCAGTTAATGCAGAGGTGTACGCTGAAACTTTAGATACTTGTTTCAATCTCATTTTTCATTCCAACAGGTTTAAAGGTGGTGAAGTAATTTATTTTTCAGGTTGACAATGCTGAAAACTCCCACCTCAGAGCAAAGCTCTTACTGTGAAAGAGCATATCAGCTCAGTGACATGATCAGCACATGGCCTGGATGAACATAGGATGGAAATAAAGAAAAAAAAGCAAAAAAAAAAAAAAAAAAAGCGCTCAAGGACAGACTCCATTCTGCAAAGCTGTTAACCATCTGATTATACCATTCATCTTAATAATTAAATATACTTGAGGTATGTTTCACAAAGCAAGAAATGTTTAGCTCTTAAAGATTTTTAATGCGAACTTTAAGTGTGATTACATCATTTTTGTGAGGATTTGAATTGAACACTGACCTTCTCACCCGCTCACTCGCACACTCAGCTGCTTGTCCTAATTAGGTTGGTCTATCCCTCACACAGGGCGAGAGGTGGGGAAACATCCTGGACAGGTCGCCAGTCCATCGTGGGACAGACACACAGACAAACACTCTCACACGCTCACTCACACCTACAGGCACTTTAGCATCTCCAATCCACACGACATGCATGTCCTTGGACGGCGGGAGGAAACCAGAGCTCCTGGAGAACATGCAAACTCCACACAAAAAGGACTCGGACCGTCCCGTCTGGGAATCAAACCCAGGACCTTCTCGCTACGAGGAGACATCGCTACCGTGCCGCCCAGACCACAGCACTTAATTTAAAACATATCTGGTTATCTAGGTCTCATACTTGAGACTTTGACCTGTGTGATCAAATGTGTCGGTGGCATCAATTTTACCACTGCGTTGGACTTTCACTTTATTCTCTCAGACTCAGAAGCAAAACTGTACACACTGTTTTGGCTGAGGTTGCCAAAGCATGTGGTTACACACTCCCTTCCTGCACAGAGAGAGACAGCATAACAACAAACACACAGAGGAGCAGACTGAGCCTGTGCGTGTGTGGCTGTGTGTATCTGGGATCATTTCCTCCACCAGCTCTTTGTGAAGTCCAGTGGAGTTCTGCTTGGCTACAGTACAAAACACACATTCATCTGTAGCACAAACACTAAACAATCAAAAGAACAGAGGGAGAGAGTAGATTAAGAAATAAATCTGTTAGAAACAGAAAACAATCCCTCAACTGCTACAAAGAAGAGTGGTGCATGGGCATGTTTTATAAAAGTCCACATACACAGCGGCAAATCCACAGCTAGAAATTCTAGACACCAAGACTGGATGACTGTGAAAATGATTTATATACAACTATATGTAATGCTTTATTTAATCGTTACTGTTAAAGAAGCAGCTTTTCAGTTTTTTCAGTTTTCAGACGCACAAAACCTTCAACAAAGGCGTACGAGTTACCTTGTTATCTGTCGCCGGTTAGTTAAAAACATTTAAAAAATTGGACTGAATTTATTTTTGATGACAAATTTACTGCATCCTGAAAGAGAACAACTTTTAGTTGATGAAGTCACTGTGGAAAATATCTGCGATTTACAAGTTGCACTGAATTTGTAACCCTGTAAAAGCGAATGTTTTATTTCTCTGCAACACTGATCAAGATGGATTTAGTGGAGATTTTTTAGGTTTTACACGTGTTAAGAAGTCAGCAATCACTTAGTTCCCGTATTAGTGCAGTCCTACATATAGACTAAAGCTATGTTCCCGGATCTCTGTACCAAAGCCTGGACATAAATGGATGTCTTTCGTGTTTTTTAACACCCTCCACAGTTTAGGATAGACACAAAGGCTACTATTAAAATAACAGTGAAGAACACGTCCATGGAGCAGAACTCATTCATGTAGATCTTCTACATGCAGAGCTTTTTAGACCGAATACACCACACGCTTGATCTGCTCAGCTGCATCAATGAGGCGTGTACAGTAATCTGAATTTGGCTTAAAGATGCTACATATGTAGGATCATTTTGACTTTCCTAGGTCAAAGACGTTTTGAAAAATAAAGGAGTTTATATGGGTTCCTCTGGGCAGTGGACTTGCCGTGCAGTAGCACGGTGTATTGCATTGCACTTTCATCAGGGTAGATGGGTGGCATGCATACAAACTGTTTTCAAATGAAGAAAGTATGATTTTAACTTGTTCTTGTGGTTTAGAAGCTCTGGCAGTCACTCTGCCCTTTGACCTTTATTCTTTTTCTCCTGTCAAATCTGAGCATGTGTAGGCGGCTGGGGGGGGGGTACGCAGGGAATGATGCGCAAGATCCTTCCACTACCACTAATTACACAGGCACTTTGCCAAGAGGGAGGGGGGGGGGGAGAGAGAGAGAGGTCAGTAAGAATGCACCTTTAATACAAACATATGTATTTATTTAGTCCCTGATGGTTTAAGTTTATCGTCATTTATTTCTGCTTGTGCTGCTTTAAAAACAGACAGGGGTTAGCAGGCCCATGAGCAGCAAGCAGAGAAGATGTCATGATTAAAGAAAGAATACGTTGGGTTCCTCTCTGCACTGGCAGGAGACTCGGACTAGTCTAACAGCAAGACCAAGCCCTGCCTCAAAGCGACAGCTTGGCATTAAATTGAATTATTGAATTTAAACTATTTGCTTTGCATCCAAAGTTTACCGCTTTCATTTTTCATTGAAGCTATGAGGCTGGTGTGGTTAACAACTAACTACAGTCCAGAAACCTGCAGCTTGCACAGTGATTTGGAACGACCAGCAGTCAAGGGGGGAAAGGGGGGGGGGGGGGGGCAGCGGTGGCAGCATCATGTAGTTGGAGTGTTTTTCTGTAACATGGTCAGGGAAACTAGTCAGGATGGAGTAAAACCTGTGTCCTAAGTATAAACTTGTGTCCTAAGTATAAAAAAAGTGCTCAAGATCTCAGGCAACGGTAAAAGTTTACATTTCTACAAGGCAATGAGCCACAGACTTGGAGCCCATGCTTAAAGAATCATCTATAAAATACACTTTAAATGCATTTTTTGGTTGTTTTTGTCATTCTAGTGTATTGTGTATAGTTTGGAAAGAAAAAAAAAAAAAACAAGCCTAAAGTTTGTTTCATTTTGGAGTCTGAGAAGTACTTTTTTTTGTGTGAAGGTGAGTTGCTGACCTTTAAAAGTGAAAAAACTGAAAGTGACTATTTGTCATTGTGCAACATCACACAGTGAACCACAATGAAACAAACCTCTGCTTTTCACCCATACACACCATGCAGCAGTGGGCAGCCATATCCAGCACCTGGGGTGCAGTGATGGGGACGATACCTTGCTCAAGGGTACCTCAGGACAACCCACTGGTATGGGATTTGAACCCACGGCTTCCGATCCTGGGTCCCAGTTCCAAACCACTATGCCCCTGCTGCCCCGGTAGTGGTAATAAAGGTAATGTTTGATTTTTTTATATCCCACCATCTGTCTCTTTTGTCCTTTCTCTCTCATCTCTTCATTCATGCCTCTCTCTCTCTCTCTGTCTCTCTCTCTCTCTCTCTCTCTCTCTCTCTCTCTCTCTCTCTCTCTCAGTGCAGGATAAAACCAGGCCAAGGAAGAAAGCCAGCGGACCCCAGGAAGGTGTCTCTATTAAGTGTTTTAAAGCCAAATGATCATGAGCAGCCAAAGTGAAGGCTCACGCATCATTAGAAAGGGATTAGTGAACCAGTGCTTAGTCATTACTCTCCCACGCCAGAGCCAAAACACCTGCAGATACAAAACCACAAAATTTACATCTCAAACTCCACGGGGTCAAAAATGACACTGAAGCGTGTCAATGAAAGCTGTAGAAGATGGCCGCTATCAGATGGTCCAGGGAATGAAACTGAAATAGACAAAGCCTCCATGCAGAAGTGGATGTGTGTGAAAAGCTGGAGCACATCAGTGTATGGTTTTCTTATAGCTGTTAATCTTCTTAAGCCACTGCAGACTAACAAGCCTGGACTGGAAGAGGATAGAGGCAGTTAAAGGAACACCAAAATGCTAAATGATGCTAACGGGGAACGTGGGTGCAGTCAGCACTATGCAAATGACTCAATGGTAACTGCTTCCCATTAGCTTCCATTAACTGTGAGCTACTGTGGCCTTTTTTGACAGAAACACTTTTAGATGGGAGTGTGGTTTCTTGGGAAAGATGAATCTCTGGGACAAGGTCTAATCTCATGGCACATAAAAACCAGCTTCAGATAAGACCATGCAAAGTCACTTGCATCTCCACCAAGTTCATTCTAGCTGAACAAGTGACGGCGTGGATTTCATGTCTGGGCAACTTTTGGGGTTTTGAAAAAGTCTTGGGTCAAGAAAATAAATCCCATCACATGAAGGTCTTTTAGATCCTTCATCTCTTTATACTTTCCCCTTTGCTACTAAGCCCATATTGACACAGTTATTCAGGCACTACACTTTGCCTCTAAATGCACTTTGATCACGGAGATGGCAGGGAGATTCTTTTTTTCTAAGCCTCAAGAAATGAGACCATGATGTCATTCTCACATTTTGCAGGCATTCTCTCCCCTTTGCCGCCTTCTTCTCGGGCCATAAGATCCCCCAACAGAGCTTCATCCGCTGTTTTTATGGGTCATTCAATTTGAACTTGATTACAGCGCACAGCAGTAATTAGGCACGAGAGAGAAGCAGGTGCACCGAAAGCCGAGGAACAGGAAAACACCAGCAACACTAACAGGAATGACAACGGGGCTTTATGGACAGGAGATGGAGAGGACTGAAAGAGCTTGGCTCTGCTGAAATTTTAATGATGTCATTAAAAGACCAGGGCTACAGGAATCACACTGTTTCTGTCCAAATGCCCGAAGACTGTGACACTCCCTGCGCTTCCCTCCCTCTCATCCCTCTCTCCAAATGCTGTGAAAAGATGCCTCCTCTCCTGAGGTCACAGTGACAAGCCTGACAAGAAAAATGCTGCAAAACCATTAACCACAACCAAGGATGTAATCTAAGAGAGGATGGAGAACGCAGCCCTGACCAGCCCCCATCCCCCCGAGTGCTAGATAGAAGCAATTTATGCCTCTCAAATACAAGGGAAATATTAATAATGACAGAGTATTATTAGCATGTAGCACACAGGCTAGACATATCCCACTTCTGTCCCTCCTACTATATTAACAGTAAAGCTTTTGTCGACTGCAACATTAATGATGCAAAAAAATAAGAAAATAACAGGAGTGTAAGATTGTGCTTATTTACTTGAGCAGAAGCTTGATTAAAGCTCAGAAACACATTTAACAGTATATAAATACACAGCAGCAGAGAAAAGTCTGGTTTAAAGAGAGATCCTTCAGCAGCCAACTGGTTCTTACCTTGTGGTCGTAAGGATTATACGACTGAAACAGTGCAGACAGCTCTTTGGTTCGTTGTTTTTTCTGTGAAGGGAGAAGGGAAAAAAAGTAGTACTTAATGGGGGAACATAAGAAAAACATTAGCTTTAGTGAACACGATTGAAGCCAGGCTTGAATGACATGAGAAAATGAGACGCTTGTTAACGCGTATAAAAAGAGCGGAATTACTTAAGAGAAAATGCAGATATTTGCCCACAAGAAAGCTAATCCTCTTGGTTTTCTTCCCTGAAAATCATGTATGTACTTCATTTGTAATGACATGCAAAAGCAGAGCCTTGATCTGATGTATGAATGCACTTAATGCGATCACTTAAAGCAAACACAGGCCTCTATAAAAGGCCTAATTGGAGCAGTGATTAGAGCAAGTCTCCTCGACATTCGAGGTTTATTGTCTCGTGTGCACAACGCACAGGTACATTTACAACCAAGTTCTTATTGAGTGCCTTTTCTCAGACTGAAACGTTCAACTGACTCACAACGTAGTGCAACAGTGCTGAAACAAGACAACGTACGATGCAACCGTGCGGTATATTCCAGCTATAATAAATAAAAACTGCAATATAAACGAACAAAAGACACAAATTACTGTCAAAATCAATAAATAAAAATATATTTAGTCACATGTTTGAACGTGATAATATAAGATGCTTCCTTCAATATAAATAGACTCCTTGTTGTTCTCGGGGCACTCAGCAGGTCGCTTATTAAACAGACCTAACGCCTCGGAATGTGTGATCGAGAAACACTGCTCACAGAAAACACTGCTCAGTGAACAGAAACTGCAGGTACCAAATCTGTCTGCCATAGGATTACATTCACTCTGCTTCACGGTCAGAAACAAACCAAATGAATTTTTAATTTTATGTATTAAGAATTGAAAACGGAGGCGGGAAGTCAACCTCCCCATATAACCTATACAATCTCCCATCAGGAAATGTGGCCAAAGGCATTCTAATGCCCATGTATAGGACACAGAGGACTTGACCTGGAATAGCTGAGGCAGCAGAATGAAATATCTCGAATTAGCTAATGATCTCCTTTTGTCCCATGCTCGCTCGCTCGCTCACTTTTTCACCTCTTCCAGCCAGATCAACAGCTCACTACCACCGAGAAGATCAGACTGAACACAACCTCAGGGTTACCATTCCTGAGCTCAGCCAATGAGCTCCCAGCAGAATTGGCTCAATAATGCTTGGCTCGTCCTGCTCTGTTGAGCAGATTGTGAAGAAAAGAGGAATGGAGAGAGAAGGGAAGAAAAACAGGAGAGAGAAAGCAGCTGCAAGCTCAGACGCTCTCTTCTTTCCAGTAAGAAAATCAGAGGGCATCCTGCTCCAGGAGCATGCCCTCTAGCCATTTGAGCTTGTGCGTGTTTGTTTGTGAGTGCAAGCAGAGAGGTTGAGACTGAAGGGATGGAATTGTGGTTCTCTTCAAGTTTCTTTTTTTATTTTTGTTCAAATTACCCTGAAAATTCTAAATTTCAGAGTTTTAAGGCCAAGGCGTTGAAATTGCCCCACTCAAGATGAAAATTCAACCTGATGAGACCTATAACGGCTCTTCTTTTCCCCAAAAAGCTTGTGTGACAGGCAAAACTAAGGAGGTGAAGCTCAGGACACATTAGACCCCAAGTGGCCAGAGGCCTCCATTCCATTGCTTTAATAGTGCATAAAAAAAGTTAAACTACTGAAGAATATCCATTTCATACCGCGATAATGAAATCTTCCCTACTCCCATGTTCCTCCTCACTCCAAAATGATCCGTCCATTTCCAGAGCTCATTAGAATCAAAGCGCTGGGCTGCTGTTCTGCTGTGCGGAGAGAATTCAAGCTGATTTTTTTTTTTTTTTTTGGTACTTCTCGTACAGTTTTTATTTTTGGGAAGAAATGTGGACAGCTGGTACTTGGTCTCAGGAAGCCCTTAAATGATGAGATATAACATCGGTGTCCTTTTGCATTCAAAGTTTACATTTATTCTAAGACCATAACGACAGTTTTTATTTTTGCTGACAATGCTGCCCAGACACTGTTAAAAGATTCACACATTAGCATAGATAATTACAGAATTTAACTATAACACGCTATATAACTATTCCTAAATGATACTGCGATGTAAATGAAATTTTAGAGGAAAGAAGTGGTTGATTTTAGTTGAGTTTGGGGAAACTACCATGTATACCGTGTACCCTGATTCGGCACTGAAATTTGGTCCAAAATGTATATTTTGAGTGATATCTTGACATTTGAGATTTTGGATTACATGTAAGCAAAAATGCTAATATGTGTACATATGCGCATCACATAACTCAGAAATACTTTTTTACTTTTACGGAAAAACGTATTGAGTTGCTCCGTACACGATCACCGGTTTAGGTATTCAAAATGGCAGCATGCGAATTTCCTGGATTGAAATTTGTGAAATGAAAGTTGTTTTTTCTGGATTATGTTGAGCGACACTCAGATTTTTACAGGTAAACGTAGTACTGTGTATTTTACTTGATAGAAAAGCACCAAAAACGTGTATTCGGCAATAATTTAGAGGATAATTGCCTGGAAATGTGAACATTTGCTGGTCTCTATGCGGAAGTGTCCATCACTGAAGAAATTCCCCGTGTATAAATCACACATTAATTCCCCGTGTACAGGTCGCACCCCCATTTTTATAGTGGATTTTGGTGCACATTTGTGCAACTTATACACAAGAAAATACGGTAGTGACTACCAAATGTGTTGTAAATCATTGTGTAAACACAGTCTATAGAACATTGCTGATATCACTTAATCACTTTTTTTGGGCTGATGTCCCAACAAGCCCCGAAGTGAAGATGCAAAAGATGAATTTCTGACATACATTAGTAACGCATGAATATCAAGGGAAAGCTGACGACCCTGTGAACCTGTGGCAGATGTTGGTACAGTAAGATAGACCCTCGGGGTGTACAAATGGACTCATTCAGGGCAGCCTGGTACACAGAGCAAATGCTTTAGGGCTGAAATTGCTGAGATTAAGGCTATGAGATTGCTGGGACGTCCCCTCACTGAATGCACAATCATGCAGGTACTTTAATGGCATCTGGATCATGCTGGAATGGGCTGATATGCTTGATAAAATAGTGTAGGCACTGGACAGATCCTAAGATTTGAAACTGATATGTGAAGATTTATTGCACTCTGGGAGAGCAGAATTTTTTATTGACTGGAATTTTGAAATGAAGTGACTATGTGTCACTGTGAAACAACGAAATGCAAGTTCTGCTTCCCACCCACACGTGTGCAGAAGGGGGCAACTATATCCAGTGCTCTGGAAACAGTGATGGGAACGGTACTTTGCTCAAGGGTATCTCAGGGCAATCTACTAATATGGGATTCGTAATCATGACCTTTCAGCCCTGGGTCCTAGTCCCTAAACACTGGGCCACCACTGCAGTATTGGAATATTGAGCTTGAATAAACATTTTCTGTCACTCTTAAGCGTATAAATGATGTGTTTTTAATCCAGGTAGATACAGTCCCGACGTGTGCGTTTTATAAATGTTTACATAACGGCATTAGCAGATATGTACTTAAAAAATTTGATACTGGGATTGGCCTACAAATCCCACATTGTTTCATCTGTGCTACCAGGCATTTTCTAATCATTGTCTTCTACAGTAGATTATACATCCAATTAAAAAGTGCACTGTGTTCCACAGGGGTCAATACTAGTCCTTTTGAAATTTCATAGTCTCTTTTTTTTCTGTCTCCTGAAGCACACAAGGGATTGGCAATGTACCACAGCTGCAGAATAATTGTCTGAATTTACCCTCTAATGGAAACGCGTATTGAACATTGTAAGAAACCCACATGACCTACAACAAGCAAGCAAGCGTGTATCTTTGTTACACTGAGTTCCTTGAAACAAATAGCAGAGTAAGAGTTATAGGCGCCACTCTCAAACGTTCTGTTGAATCAAGCAGGTTTTTTTTTTTTGACCTGCGCACTGAAAAACCTACTTTACTTTTCATCTACTTTGAAGAATGAATTGCTTGGCCTGCCTCAAAGAACAGAAAAAATGAAATACCCTTTTGAAGATACGGACACTAGAACATCGCTAGGAACTTAATCCCTAAACAAATGAAAAAAGACACAAACCCAATGAGAACAAAATCTCCGCCTACGTTCCTCTTTACACCAGAACGGATTGAAAGGTTGAATAGAAGGAGAGAGAAAAAATGATCTAAGCCATTTTATTAAGACTTCAAATTGTCACAACAGCTGAAGACTGTTATGGGAAAAGGGCATGTTCTAAGGAAATTGTCAAGTCGAGAAACAAAGTATGTAAAAGGGAGGAAAAATCCTGCAACAAAGCGAAATAAATCACCTGCAGCTCGTGTGTCAAGTGTTTTGAGTGCACTTTATACAAAAAAGTTCACTCTATATACGCTACAAACCACAACAAGTGAATCTGAAATATTTCACTCAATACTACTCTCACATTTAATAGAATCTCTCTGAACAGTATTAGATTAAATCAAATAAACTACGGCGGGAAAATCAGCTCCCACTCTGTTCATAAAAGGAACTACAGATAACCGATGAGTGGTGTTTTGCAGCCATTGCCAGATGAGTCGATTCAAGATACTAAAAGAATGAAAAAGGAGGACAAACCTCTTGCAGCTCCACGCATTGCAATGCATCACTACTCGCACATCAGGTGGAAACTAGCAGATGCAATGTAAAGATGTTGTTTATTCCTCCATTTGACCTCATCCTAAGCCGCTCTGGTCCAGAAGGCCTTGCCCATCTGTCTTTGTTTTAAGATAAATTTGTTTTCACACGTGTAGGGCATTCCATACAGACTTTGCTCAGCCCAGTGCTTTTGAAAGTGGCACAGCCGTTTACCCCAGTAACAGCTTAGGTATAACTTTGGGTTGCCTGTTTAATTTCCCCTGGTTAAAGACAGCACGGGCGAAGCAGACAGCCTGTCAGGGTAAACACCTGTCCGGCTGGTAAGAGCAACATTCCAGGAGATCATTCCAATTTATCTCCGCGAACCCTTCTTCTCGTGTGGGACTAATTACGGCGGCCCCGTTTGGTAAGTTCCCGCTTACCGGCCTAAAACTGCACACCAGATTTCCTCAGGCCTGACCCACCGTCCATCCTTTCCGACGGTGATGGGACATGGCAATCCATTACCCACCGCAAACCATTTATCACAGAGAATTTGAAGGTCCCGCTGTTGGAATAGGCTAAACATGCTGAGATACCAAGGCACCAGAGCTGGACGATCCACGGGTCCCACCTCACTCCCTCAGTCCCCTGCGGAGTTTGGCAGGCATGGGCCCGGCTGATGCAAGCCAGGCAGCCGCTGCCATCTGGAGCAGTTATTAATGGCACACACTTGCAACACCCCATGGTTCCCCTCACAGAACTGCCCATATTTAATGAGTCTGCTAGAGAGACGCTGCAGTGCATGGATGTCAGGTATAGCAGGACAACACAATGTACACTTTCTTTTTCTACTGCAGCGCAACTCTTCACACACCTCTACCCTACAGCAATGCATGAGGAGGGAGGAGAGCGAGAAAAAGCAAGTAAACAAAGACCGAACATCTGTCCACACCTGTGTAACATGGCAGTTCTGTTTAAACGTCACTGAGATTAAGAAAACTAAAGACAAAAAAAGCTATTTTAAACGTATCAACCTTCATGTTAAGAGACTATTTAGAGTCACCTTATACAGTGACCTTTGGCACTGAACAGTAATGATTGTAATTACACTGCACAATGTCCAAAAATGGACCAATTTACTAATCACTGTACCTATTCATTACATCACAAAATTGATGACTTGATGAAGGCCATTATACCTCAGATGAGCTTTTTAGCCCCAGAGACAGCCCAATTACTTCTAATGTTAAACAACCTGCACATTTTAGATTAAATAATATACTGCTAATCTACTAAATGTTTATTTATACTTACGTCAATATTGCTTGCTAAAATGTATAATCCAGGAAGAATATGTTGCTTGTTTTTCATCTGCAAATAATGATCACTTTATTATGCAATACTCAAATAAATGCACTATAAAGAAGTGAAGATAACAGAGGAAGAAGATAACAGAGGAAGATCGGAGCAAAGGTGACGCGGTCTCCAAAATAAGAAAGGCTAATTGCAGAACAAAGTTAAAATGAAGAACATGTTCTACTGAGCTTCCTTCTTTTAACGGGGTTTGGTGCTTATGATGCTGAACTCAGAGAGAGCTCACTTTTCCACACACAGAATATGGTAAGTGGGTTCTTGAGCTTCATTAGCTTGAAGGCTTCACAGAAAATCACTGCCAAAATGCTAAAATAAACTGAACTGGAGACAAACAACAGCTGACTTTAAAGTTGAGGTCAAGGCTTGAGAAAGCCCTGCTACAGAATCATAACACTGCGGTCACACTAGACTGGAAGCATGTTATTTTCTTTGTTGAGATGGAGTAAGAAAATCAGATGAGTACGGGCGGTCCTCTAACATGGGCTGATTTTATTTTTTTTTTCCCACTGGCTCACACTTGAGAAGTAAATGATTTTTCTTTGTATTTTCCTGTGTCCAGTCCCAATCAATTAAATTGGCAGACAAATTTTACTCGGCCAAAAAAATCAAACGGGGACCATATAGAACTCAGATAATGAAATAATTAATAAAAAACAAAAGATGAACAAACAGATAAATCAAAAATGTATCTATGTTTGTATCTGTCATGACACTTAAATTAATGATTGTGTTGCATCTTAAAAATGTGAAAGTTCCCATTTTGTTGTTGTGAAACACGGCACAGCACACAGTGAACCACAACAAAACACAACTTCTGCTTTTCACCCACACACACTGTGCAGCAGGGGGCTGCTACTTAAAGTGCCTGGGGAGCAGTGATGGGGACAGTACCTTGCTGATGGGTAGCCTACTGGTCTGGGATTCAAACCCATAACCTTCCAATCCTGAGGCCTAGTCCCTAACCCCTAGGCCACCGCTTCCCCAACACATCTGCATAATAATAATAATAATAATAATAATAATAACAAGAGATACATGACATTTAAATGGTTCTTTTTGATAACTTGAATAAGGTCTTCTTTTAAAACATTCTTTTAAATTCTCCTTTTCTGCCCTTAGAAATATCTAGTTTCCATATAGTTACTAAAAATCCTGAAAGTACTATACGGGCTTATGAGGAAAAGTAACGTTACAGAAGAAGAGAAAGCAGAAAAAAAGATGGAATGAAATGGAAAGAAAGTAGAAGAGGAGATTGAGGAGCATTGAGAATTAATCATTACAAATTCATAAACACTGTCAGACCAAATCCAGAAAAGTATACGTCTTTGAAGGTACTAATCCTTAAAAAAAGGCCATATGCAGTTAAAATGTAATGACATAACTGGAGCATATCTTCCCACTATGATGGCCAGCTTAATTTTCAGTTCTCCCTTGAAAATTTGATTTTTTTCAATGAAAAAAATGTAGCGTTTGGGCTACATTTTTCCTGTAGCTAAAATGCACTGCTTATTACTCAAACACTGCTTCCATAAACACTGCAGTTAACACACTACGGCACCAGATTGCTTGCAAACTCTTCCCAGAACACTTCTCACCATGTCAGTGTATATAAACCTTTCCAAGCTTTTTTTCAAAAAATGTACTGCTAGTAATGGTCATTGCCTGCAGCTCAGCATCAAAACCCACAGCTGTAAACTCTGTTGCCCTGGTCCACTCATGATTTTTTACCATTAATGATACCCTCTGTTTGGAGGGAGAGTCATTTTCTACGAAGCCATATGATGTGTGCCATATGCAGCGGTTGGACGAGCTTAGATAAACAAAATCCCAAAGCCCTCACGATGAGTGAGGCTTTTGAAGGAGCTCCAATGTAGGCCTTTATTTTGGCATTGTGTTGACCGTGTGCCAGCTGTAAGGTGGAAGGGAGACTCTCCTTAATCCCGCTGAGGGAAACTCCTAAGTCTGCCTTTTTATTTGCATCTGTTCTGCAGGTTCACCAAAGAGAAGCTATGAAATATAGTACAGTTCTCCTTGCAGCAACGTAATCCATTCAGTGTTTCTCTGCATTTCACGTGTCTGGTTAGACACAGTTGTTCAACTGAACATCCACGGATGCCTAAAATCAAGCATTGGTTGAAGGGGTTTAGCACTCCTGAGAAATGAGCTATAAACCAGTGGATCTAGATTCAGGGAGTCTACATTAAGGGAGTACCTCACTTTCTGGGTTTCTTGGAGCTGTGAAGCTCAAACATCCGAACCTAACCTCTTTAATGACCTGTAGCTGAACACAGTGAAATCCTAACATCTAGTGTAAAACCTTCTCAGAAAGGATTGCTACTGCAGGAAAAAATTGGGGCCAACTTCCCATTAACACTCATGGTTTAACAAAAGAAAAACTAAATGGGTTTACAAATATAGAAACCAACACAAAGCTCACCACTTGGGCTGGAACCTGCTCCATCTTAGCTGCAGGGGTGCCAGGTCGCGGGTAGAACTGATTGATGAAGAGGCTAGGAAATCTGTACTTTCTCACTAGCGCCATCGTCTCCTGGAAGTCCTCATCAGTTTCTCCAGGAAAGCCACAGATGATGTCAGTGGCAATAGTGATACCAGGCACCCTGAAAAAGAGAGGTGATAACAACCACGTCACACAGCAGTGAAGGTACCCAAACAGTGACAAACGTTCTTCAAGGAATCATTTAAATAACCCAACAAGCAACTACAATAATTGAGATTTCAATTCAAACTACCAGACTCAATAAAGGGTGAGCTAGCAGCACTCAGGTCATGTTTGTGTGCATGACTTAAAGAGAGGAAAGAAAGAAGAAAGAACTGACACCAGCAAGAGGCCTGTACATCGGCACTTACAAACTGAATGTTTATACAGTAAAAGGCCAGAAGGTTGCTAAAAAGTTCCAATATAAAACCTTCAGAAGACGCCTCAAACAGTCTGCAGAGTGAAACATGTGAAATGTGTTGAGAGTGTAATTTTAAACCCAGCATGGGGCAAGAATGCACTACATTTCTAGTTTTGTGCCAACAATAAAGTGCAAATCACTGCAAAGTAAAATTTCTAAATGACACTTTTTTTTTTTTTTGACGTATTACTTAACAACGATTAGATCGGTTTATTTGTTGCAAAGTGATTCCAAACTGGAAAAGCAGTAATACTCATGCTTTCTCCCAGAGACATGCCCAGAACCCCATTGTTCTGCACATAAGCTATAAAGAGGAACAAAATCACACTACGAAGCAGAGCGTGCTCCTAACTGTAGAGCCTCTCTGTGCTGTCTGGATGAAGCTGAGTAATAGACTGAGTAATACAAATATTCAAGGACTGCAGCAAATCCATTCTTCACTGCAGAACCTTATTAGGAGCCCCAACAATCATCAATTAGCCACATATGAGCTGATTAAATTAGGCTTTCTGCAGGGAAATTGATTCATTGATTTCCTTTTGTGTGTATTCTGTTATTATTGATCACCAACCCACGGGAACCAAAAACTTCAAGGCTTTAGCCACAAGCACATGGTCCGGTCAAAAGAAACAGAAAAGAAGTTGGTGAAGTGATTTTTGCTTGAGGGCAAAAATGCAAGTGGACAAATGTCAAGCAAACATCAATGTGTCACATGGTCTTTAAGCATTTATAGTCCATAGACAGCATTTGCTGTCTCAGCATGACTGCTGTCATGCCAAGGTTAGTTTTAGCATTTTGGGTGAAGGTGGAACCTGTTGGAAGAAGGCAAATTTAATTGAATTCACAAAGCATGAAATTTATAAACTAGTATGACAATAATCTTGCTTTCTTGCCAGCCACCCAGACACGCCTGACATTTACAGCGCCACCTTCAAATGTTGTAAAAGGCTAAAATGACTGCAGCGAGCATGAAGGCAAATCATGCAACATTCATAGACATCCATCAGGTAGTATGTTTACATTTCATCCCCCCGTCTCTCGGTTTCCCATAGCAGCCTGCTCTCGCTCACCCCAGCTGCAGTGCAAGTCTCCAACCCTTGCATGCTTATTGACAACAGCCAGCATAATTTTAAGTCCTAATCGTGTTAGGTTTAGCTGTAGGTTTCTAGCAGATAACCCCTGACCTATTGATATGTTCCGACCCTTAGTCAACATCAATATTCAAGATTGTTCACGGGCAGTTATGAATCCTTGACCTTATAAATCAAGACTGCATGGCTCAGAAGAGTTAGAGCTCCTCCACACAACTCATGCTTGGTAATAGAGTATGAAGGGGTTTTTATGCACACTTTTTTTACTCTCTCAGCTTCTCTCCTCTTCCAGAATTCCAAGCAATTTGCAACGCACTGCTCTTTAGTGTACATTCGGCTTTGGTAATAGAGGGTAATCACAGAAGGCCTGGGCAGTGTACAACGTGCAGTTCCAGCCCTGACTCTTCCAAGTACCCCAACGCCCCAATCGCACCCACACCCCCTTCTTGTGGGTTTCCAGTCCAAGAATAAAATTAGGCTTGGCTTCATAAGGGAGTTGGGAGTCAATCGAGGAGCCTGCTGAATAACTTGGAAAATCGCTTCAAGCTGCTGCACTTTAAACAGTCTCTAAATCTTTATTTTGCAAACACGGAGATCCAATAACTAATAAGACTGCGACAGATCGAGGCAAATACCTTCAGTTTGTTTTATCCACAGAAAGGACAGAAGGATTTGCAGTACTACAGTGAATGTATTTATCTAAAAACACAGAAATCACAATAACAACATACAGTCCATGTACTGACACCGATGGGAAAATCTGATAAAACATCACCTCGGGCCGTACAAGTGCATTAGGTACAAACATGCACTGAACGTGCGGTTATTCGTTCACCCATGGACCGAGTTGTCATGCAAGGAGAAATCATCTGGAGCGAATTGGACTTAATATTCTCATGTGCTGAGGTATGAATGAATGGGAGCAGGTTTACTTTTCAACTCTCATCGAATACAGGCCCTTTAGTTTACTCCTTGTTGCACTCAATCAGGCTGACATATACACCCATGTTCGTATCGTAACCACCAAAGTGTTACCTGCTGTTCTAAAAAAGCTGATGCGTCAGGTGTACCACAGCCTGAATGAAACTGAACAAATAAGCTCATTAAACAAGACTCACTGCATTAGTGAAAAAAATGACACTCCCTTCTGTAAGATTATCTGACCGTGGATGAGACAAACATAATTTTCCTAATAGCTGCACATTGCAGAGAGACGATGAACCAAATCGGCGGTGCATTACAGAAACCAGGTGCATCCATGTCTCCCCGTCTCAAGAGGGAAGGGAATCTATAGCTCATCAGATGAAGGGGAGAAGGGGAATGTGAAAAGAGTGAGAAAGCTAACAGGAGGGGGAGAGTATTGCTCTCTGGCTCAAATCCATTACCTTCACTCCATCTCCTCGGGCCCCTCTCTTCCTTGGTAAGGAAGAATAGCCCCCCCTTAAAGAAAAAAGAAAAAAAAACAAAAAACAGAAATGATAGAACTGGCAGCCTTCTCCTCCAGTGAGCAGCCACACAATGGCTGCCCGTGTGCTCTGGCAGATGGAGGACTCTTTGATGCATTGTTGGCTTGTCAGCCGTGATTGCGCCGCCCTTTGGAGGCACCATAATATGGGCAGTTTAAACGTTATTAGGGAGCATCTCTCGTTCAGGCCATGGTTATAGATAACTACAGTCCAAGCTTTTCGTGAGTGCAGCAGTGTCTGAAAGAACAGCTCCTTAGAAGCCTCTAAAGGCTGCTGAAGATAAGCTCATTTTCTTTCACTAGCCTTTCCATCTGAAGTATACCATGATGTGCTTGGAATTAGGATGGAATGGATGTACATCTATAAATGAACTACACCTGATTGAATGTTTAAACATTGACAATCAAGAATAAAGCCTTCAAACTGAATGTAGATAAAAGATGGTAAGTGTGGCACCTTTTCTAAAAGATGAAGCATGGACGTGTTCTTCTGTGCAACCAAGCAAAGCCGGTTCTAGGTGTACCAGCCGACGAGGGCGAACAAATATGGATGAATTATTGAGACACATTTCTACATCACGTTGTCATTCCAGGATCAGGGTTCAGTCAACACACTGGCTGTTGCTTCTGTCAGTTATCAATATCTCTAACAGCAGGCGCCTTTAGGCCTTTGTTTTATGCAGCAGATCCGGTTACAGAAGATTGTGGAGATAGCAGGCCTGAATGCTCAGCCTGTCACACAAACACAGGGTACTCGCTCCACAATGTTTCTGCGGTTCCAACACATAACTCACTACAGAAATGCAGGAGGCTACCCATCTATTAGAACAACGTGGTTCCTCATGCTAAAAGCACAATACCTTCTTCATTGTCTGTTATTGATATCACCATAGACAACAAGGGGTACAGATAGTGGGTGGAGAGAGCACTTATCGGAAGAAGGCAAAGTGGGCAGCTCAATTTCATCCGCTAATGAACTGCAGCTGGGTTGTCCCAGTGGATACCTGACCGAATGTTTTGCTGTGCTAGCTTGAATTAGACTTAACGAAGGTTCAACTCCCCATGACATTCCTGACAGCATCAGGTATTGAGTGTTTTTGTGTTTTGCATGGGATCAATCTTGTTCACCCAGGATGAAGGACTTGAGAAATATGGTGAATAATTCAAATCTGCCAAATGTGCAGTCAAAGAGCAAAGTGGCTGACTATGAAAAATGTAAGAAAAGCAGCACCAATAAGGACAGAGCTGCATTAAATAGAATTTGAGGTATTTTAGATTTGCTCTTCAGGAGAAGAGTAGCTCTCAAATATCCAGCCAAAGTGTTTTAAATGTGGAAGCTTGTCTTAAAAATGAGTTGAAAGCGAACTAACTAGCCAGGAATTCTTTATGTTGGCCACTGACATGAACCTAAGACACTTAGGCTAAAGTAATCAGTAAAGCAGAACTGCCTTATCGAGAAGCAAACAGAAGAATTTTCCGTCCTATCACAGCCTGTGTTCACATTTCGCGAATGTATGCGGTGACATTTCCTCTAGTGTTTACACTTTACACCTGCCTGCACTTAAATTTGCTCAGGACAAATTTTCAGCAGAGCCTTAATCCTTTTAATTAAAACAGAAATCACCAAACTCAGAAACTGTGGGTCTTTCTGAAAATACTTGAAAATGATTTGAAATTCATTGTTTGTTAAAGGTTCTCTTGGGGGGGCCTTAAGACATGATACCCATTCCTTTGGCATACTGCAGCAGACGGAGATGAGTGTTATTACCCAACAGACACAGTGAAGCAGTTGGGATGGAGATGAAGGTGCAAACAACGGGATGACTCCATGGAAATATGGGAGGGGGGGTTTGAGTGAGGGGGGTTGCGGAGGAAGTAGTGGGACGGCAAGAAATGAGGCAACATGTGAAGTTAAACATTCATCCGTTCATCCAACAGGGAATGCACCACTACCCATCTGTGGCCAAGCAGCCGTTGGCAGCTCAGCAAGACGTGCACAGCCGGCTGGGGCTGTGAAGTGGAAATATGGGGCTCACCACCAGTATGGTGAGTGGGTGGAGGAGTTTGTCAACACATGAAGCTCTCAAACTAGTCAAACTGTGCATTGTGAAAAAAGAGCCTCCCCTGGGAGATGCCAAAGAAAATATAGCTTAATGATTTAGCTGCTAAAGTAACAGGAAATTTGGCCACTGCTGCAACTAATGAGTTTAAAATAAGTAAGCATGAGCAAGGTCGTTTTTACAGACAGTTTTCTGATAAAATGTTCATGTTAGTCACTGGCTTATCTCACAGACTGTTATGCCTGATTTTAATCCTCTATGAAAACTTCCATTGTACTTCCACTATCTGGAGCAGACCAGAGGAGGACGGGTTTTCTCCTAATAAATCTCCACTCCCCTCAGTTTTTTCCTCTTGCCTTCAGAGAGATTGTCCGTCTTACTCAGCTCTCTCAGCAGGGGTCTGCACCTACATTTGTGGAAATATGTTTTGTTAGAAATAAACAGAAATAATACTTAATAGAAGACCATTCCTTCTGTCATTATTGATGACAACACGACAGATCTATGCTAACTGCTACATCAAACGATGCTGTATGTTCTATGCACATTATGGCAGAAACGCTAATGAAAGGACTGCCACGAAAATGACCAACGTTCATCTTCATTTGATAAGATTTTACCCATAAAAGCGAAAGTGACCATTCCTGTCACAGCACACAGTGAGCCACAACAAAATTCAACCCCTGCATTTCATCCATACACACACATACAGCAGGGGGCAGCTATTTAAAGCTGCATGGGGAGCAGTGATGGGGGCTGTGCCTTGCTCAAGGGTTCCTCAGGGCAAACTACTGGTCTGGGATTTGAATCCATGGCCTTTTGATCCAGGGGCCTAGTCTCTAAACACTAGGCCACCGCTGCCTAGTTGATTTCCTTTAGAAAAATTCAAAGAGCTCAGTTCAAACAACCACCAGTGGCAGTGCTAGGACATCCTAATGCTACTGAGAAGGTGAGAAGTTTAGGTAAGCACTCCAAATATCAGCCCAACAACACATCAGCGTTTAGTGAAACTTGAATTGTTCAAAGGGTCACTTATACATTATGCACGACATTTTTTTTTATCTCCTCTGGCTCATTTTCCAGCTGAATTTTATGCTAATTTCTTTGTCATCCAAAACTAATGCAGATGCTGAACAGACTGAAGGAAACAATATGCTGGAAATACTGCACTGTATTTATGCATCCAACAGGGGATCCAATAATTTTATAAGGAAGAGTCATTTCAAGTGTGTTAATTAGCTCATTCTTGACAACAAGCTTTCATCACTATAACATGTCACATGTCACTTCCAGCAATTTGTTCCAGACTTTGGCCGGTGATTAACTGAGAAGAAAAAGAAACCTTGCTGGAACGAAGCTGCAGCATTGAGTGCCTCTGTCTCGGCAGTATCTCCTTAAAAGAAAGAGCAGAAGAGGGATAGAGCAGAGAGTCTCTATAGTAACAGATTCTCTTGGTAGGGGTTCTGAGAAGGTAATAAGGTGTCAACGAGTCGGCGTCTCTCAGAAGCACTCCACAGAGAGAAGCACTCTGTAGCTCGGTGAGTGCAGTCCCATCAAGGCTGGTACTTATCCCCTATTCTCTGACAAAGACATCTCATTGGCACATGAGCCATTTCCCATCACTGTCCGGCGCTATAAGAGAACATATTACCCAAAGACATTCTTAAAAGTAAGGCAGCTGGAAAGAGTATGTTGGAGTGATGCTGTAGCACAGTGCTCCTCAACACTCCTGAAGAACTAAAGTAGTCAGACCTTGAAAATTCAGCTCCAGTTCAAATTCGTCCAATTTCCCTACTGAAGCAGACTGATCATCAGGATAAGATATCTCCAATTTAAGCAAGAGGTTAACTCTTCAGGAAGGCAGATGCACATGTGAGTGCTTTGCAATGGTGGCTCTCTTCCAAAAGAATATTGTAATGGATGATCAGAATCCATTTTGAAAGTCTTACATCACATGGGCCCTGATTACCCAATAGAAAGTGACAGAGCTGGAGCATAGATTTAAAAAAAGCTTCAGAAGGACATTCTTTTGGAAAAGAGTTTAATGTGCTTGGATGTTTCAGTTACATCTCTTTACTTTTATTTCTGAGTAAATGCTAAGTGACTCACCAACAATATTCCCTATTAGACAAAGTGAATACTGGTAGGGTTTGTGACAATTTTCTTCAAAGAGACTCATCATATCGTTAACATCACTTGGGAGCAACACAGTTTAATATAATGAAACAAAAATCACAGTGCAGACATTCTAATCATACCAGTCAATATGTCTAAGCGACATCCTTTTTTAAAGATCACGCTAAGCCTTCCGACGAAGGACATTAATTAGGTATCAACTTCCATGAAAAGATTAACTCCATGGCTGTGGAAGACAAAAATAAGGAGGGTAATCTCAAGATGTGGACACTTATTGACCCTTCTCCAGTAATGGATTGATCCAATCAAAGGCCAAGTGTGGAAAAACCATTTAACTTGATGGAATAAGGACAACAAATATGGACAACAAAGATTTGCACACTAAGTGCAATCTGGATCCTGGATGAATGCTTATGCATTTTCACCGGGTTCCATTCATTTCCATTTTCAACTGTATGAGCATCAACACATCATGTTATCTGTACAAGGCCGTGTCTACTAACGATACAGTTGCGATACACGGGCTCAAATGCCGGAGGTTTAAAAGATAAAACAATGGACAACAGTAAATGAAAATTCAGTGATGAAGAGATAGTGGTGTTAATTAAGTCCTTTCCCACTCAAGCATTTACCAGGATTGTCCTGACACTGTTCTGGTCCAGAGACTGGAAATCAAGCTAACGAGGCCTCTATCTTGTCCTCTGCATGCTAAAAAAACACATTTTAGACACAATAATACTGTATCACTTCAATTAACTGGGGAATACATGGCTCAAGATACAACTTCCTGAAAACGTCTGAATCTGCCTGAAGGGCAATTATATGGTGAAAGTCTAATATACTTGCTAAATGGCCTTTGAAGCCATTGTTTTCTATGTGAACCACACACTCAAGGCAAAATGAAGAGGCAATGTATGATAAAAGCCAAGTGGAAACATTTATATATTTTTCCCCCCCAGACATGATTTCTACCAGCTGAGCAGCTGTTATACTCTTACAACTGTTATGATTCAGCCAAAAAACAAAGGCCACTTAGCATCCTCTCTCTCTTTTTGCCTCTTTTTCTACATTTGGTTTCTTTTGTCTCTTTGAGAAGTTCCACATGGTGCCACTTAAATACGAAAAAGGACTTGCAAGGCAAACTGTGGGATATATATATATATATATATATATATATATATATAGCCATTGGGTGGGTGGGGGGCTTCAAGATTAATGAAATTGATGTCACATGCACATTTATACAAGTACAAAAGAAAGTGAAATGTATCCATGAGATGCTCCTAGAACTGTGCAATGGCTTTTACTATTTCTAGACTATAAACCAGAATAGAGGAAACAAATTTAAGATTAAATCTGAAAAGACTTCCAGTATGATATTAAAATTTCTACTGTGTGAGCTGAGCAGACTGTTAAGACATGGCTGTGTTTTTGTTTGCATGCCCACGTACCCAGAGTTCTTATGGGGTGCTAACTGTGTGTCTGCATGCAGACGTGTGTGTTGTATTAAGGAGTAATGATTCCAGTAGTTTTTGAAATATAAGTATGGAAAAGTGAAAAAACTTGTATGTAAAGATGTATGATTCTTGCTGGTAGGCTCAAACACCTTTTAGGTTTAGGCTTTTAGGTGCCTTCAAAACAGCATCAGTTCTTCTAAGTACACCTGCGCACAGTTTTTGAAGGAACTCGGCTGGTAGGTTGTTCCAAACATCTTGGAGAACTAACCACAGATCTTCTGTGGATGTAGCTTCCTCACATCCTTCTGTCTCTTCACGTAATCCAGACACACTGGATGATGTTGAGATCAGGGCTCTGTGGGGCCAGAAGAACTGATGCTGGTTTGAAGGCAAAAGGTAGAAACACCAAATATTGATTTGATTTAAATGTTTCTTTTGTTCGTTCACTTTGCATTTTGTAAATTAATAAAAATAAACAATCATTATTTATATTTCTGAAAGCATTCTTTGTTTACAGCAGTTTTTCCACACCTGCCTAAAACATTTGCACAGTACTGTATATATATATATATATATATATATATGAAAACACACACACATACAGATCGATAAACCATGAGATTGAAACCACTGACAGGTGACGTAAATAACACTGATGTTACACTGGCACCTGTCAATGAGTGGGGACAGGAAGTTCCTACTTCCTGTCCCCACTCATTCCTACTTCCTACCTCAGTTCTTGAATGTGCAGGAAAAATGGACAAGCATAAGGATTTGAGTGAGGGCCAAAATTGATGGCTAGATGAATGGATCAGCGCATCTTCAAAACAAAAGGTTTGGGGTGTTTTCGCATGCAGCACTTTGTACCAACCAAACGGGGTCCAAAGTAGGAACCAGTGATGAGAACGAAAGCTAGTCCTTCAGTTCTGATCCCACAGAAGAGCTAGTACAGTATGAATTATTGAGAACGTTACTGTTGGCCAAAAGCACCTTTTAACACCTGGCGCACCTCACAAACCCAGTAAACCTAAAAGGTGTTTGAGCCTACCAGCAAGAATCATACATCTAATTTTTTCACTTTTCCACACTTGATATTTCAAAAACTACTGGAATCATTACTCCTTAATACAACACACACGTCTGCATGCAGACACACAGTAAGCACCCCATAAAGAACTCTGGGTACGTGGGCATGCAAAGAGAAACACAGCCATGTCTTAACAGTCTGCTCAGCTCACATGCACAGAAACCCACATATGTGTGCACACACTCTCAGACTCCAGATTGGTCAAAAGCAACTTTTCTCCTTTCTTGGCTCTAGAAACATCATTCTAATACATATTCATACATTCTGGGGACACAGCCAAATCATATAACCAACTTTCTTTTTTTGTTCTTATGGCTATTGTTCATAATTATGCCACAGCCAACACTTCAGCAATTAAAAAGAACAACCATAGATATGCATGTACCAGTACACACACGGTGTCAGTATCATAATGAGAAAAAAAAAATGGAAAACTCACATTTTCCATCTCAACCATCTGTTGTGGACTATAGGGATACAATACCTATCAACCACTCCAGTGTGATTCAGTCATCCAGTCACAGCCTGATCTAGGATGCATATTTGAACAGATGTGTACAGACTCTTGAAGCAGAACATAAGAGGAGGCTGATGGACAAAAAGGCTGTGTGACTGATGGAGAAAAGGAAAGAGGAGTGGAGATTATGGGTAGGCAGAAGAAGACTTACTTTCACATGAGTTGGTCTTTATTGACAGCACGCCATTGTTCGGTGCTGTAGAAGATCAAATGGTACTCGTGAACCACCCGAACCTTATTTTGACAAGGTTTAGCATAATAATGATTACATGCTGCTCTCTAGTCCACCCCTAGGTGAGAATAGAGGAGGAGGAGAAGATCAGAGTCCACTCACACAGCGAAGCAGGCTGACCAGAACACACCTGCTGACCCTGAGACACTCACTCTCTGAACTTCTCCTGCTCTCCTGCTTGCTGTGAGCAGCAATCCAATACTCACACTTTAGCAGCAGTTCGGAGGCATTGTGTGTGTGTGTGTGTGTGTGTGTGTGTGTTTTTGGGGGGGCAGATGGAAAAGCATCAGGGAGAAGACTGTGTTCTCTGTGTGAGGTTTCTTTACCCCTCACGGGCAGGGCAGACTTGCTAATTAAAGGAGCATATTGAGCTGTCTCTATCCATTACCTGCTGGCCCTGCACCTCAGCACCATCCTCAGCTAAGAATTTGTATATTTATGCGTACATGTATTTATACATGTTTGTTCTTGTTTGTGTGAAAAACCCAACTGAGAGATCCCTTCTGGTTCACATCTCCTGCTATTCTAGGCGATACCTAAAGCCTAAGCTGCAGTGGGAATGACGCGTGTGCATCAGGATGATGGCAGCGAATCACATTATCCCTCTAACTGACACGCCTATCATGTTCCATCATGTACACGGTGCTTTATTACTATGCTTGGGCGATGTTTCCAGGTTCTTCTGTAGGACTGTAGATAAATGCTGCTGTCTGTTGATCCAATAAGTCAAACTTAATGAAAACAACAACTTTTTATAGCACAATGTGTCCTTTTGAGTGCTTTGACGCATATCTATTGTAGCACAGCACTGTAATTAAATGTTTGCCATTGCTGGCCACAAATAAACAACAAAATCAAAGGTTTGAAAAGTAGTTTTCTTGCAAAGAACTCAGTAATGCCAAACTTTAACAATATCATGCAATAACATCTGTACACTGGATATTTTCTGATCAGCCAATCCCTTCAAAATGCAAACTCAGCTGTATTCTCACATTTACATCCTGTCACAGGCCCCTGCTGCATTTAGTAAACGAAGCCTTGCATCAGCACTAAACCAGAGTAAAGGTCTTCCCTTACAGTCCATTAGGACGAACACAGTTCAGCAGCCCTGAAAGCATCTGGACGAGCTCCTCCGGCCTGCGCTGGGCCTTCACCACCACTACAGCTCTTCAAACAACGGCCTTTAAACCAAAAAGAACAGAAAGGAATAACTAAAGTGGGACTGAGGCCTCTCAGGACCTTCTCAAACAGCAAGCGCTGATAAGAAAGGCCAAATGCGCTTGTTTTAGTGAACATGCAGCCTTGGAGGAGATCACTCAAGCTTGTTCATACTTCACACACAAACCCAAGGTTGTCTTTCTTTTTTTATGAAAGATGAATACACACCCTGCAGAGAGGATCCCCTGAAGTCATAAGTAAACTGAGGACTGTTCTTTATTCCGTAGTCTTGGAAAAATCAATAGCTTGAAATAGCACGGTATGCTTTTCTTTTTTGTTTTGGTTTGTATTTAGCTGTTTCTTTGCTCTTTCATCTTTAGCTGGGGTTTACTTCCATGCAGTGGTTGTGCACTTCTGCATCTTTACTGATCAAAAATGGGCTGTGTTCCCCGAGCGGATTGTTTACGTCGCCGTCCTGCGCAAAATGCTAAGGAGCGTTTTGATTTGTGCCGCGTGTGTTCTGGACCATGTGCTCGTCTCCCAAGCAGAAACAGAATGGCACTTGTTATGTCTTCACAAAAGCATTTTACCATTCACACACATCACGCACACACACTTATTTTCCTTACACAGAGCTCTGGCTGCTTCATGCAGTATCTTGCCACAGATGTTTGGCGCTGTAATATTCCCATGCAACCACAGTCTTCTGGCCTCAACCCCGCAATTACTCAACCTGCACAGATTTAAAAAGGGGTGACTGAGTGTGTGTGTGTGCGCATGTGTGTATATAAAGGATGAATGGAAGGAAAGAAAACAACATGAGTGGTTGAGAGAGTTAATAAAGGGACGAACAGCAGAGCCACGCTGTGTTTGAGAGTGTGCTCCCATGCTGGGCGAGTGTGTGTTTCGGGGGAGATACGATCACAGTCACAAAGAGCTGAATGTCTAAGATCTGAAATGCCATTTTGGATAATTTCGGATATGTAAAATTCATAATGGGTAAGTATTTTCAAGAAATATTTGAAAGTTGAGAAGCTAAAAACTTTAGAAATGGCAAAAACTAACTAAAGCACACACTAAAACAGCTTCAAGTCATGTAAAGTCTTGTCAAATTTCTAAAACGTGCATTGTTTTTTGCACCACCCTTTTCTGGGTACTGAGATTTCTCTGTCTGTTCTAAATTTTACCAAATGTCCTGCAGAACACCACCTCTCAGAAAGCATCTTTAGATAGCAGTTTTTCAAAGCAGTCAGGGGTCACTGTAGACATTTGAAGCCAATGTGAAAACCATTACCCGACCCTTGTAATCACTAAAGCTGATCGCCTCATAAAAACCCCAGAGCTTTGGTCTCATTCGCCCGCCATGCACGCTTCATTAGCTGTGGCACAGGGAGGATAATGGCCCAGCGTTGTCTGAAAATGGTACGGCCCAGCAGGATCGTTCCATTCACTTTGAATTAGCCGAGCTGCTGACCGCCAGGCCTCAATCAGCCACTCTGACGAAAGAGAAGCACTCCAGCCACGGAGAGGGAGCAGTCAGGCAGAAAATGGGGTGTCATCTTGGGCTGCTTCAATTTAATTTCATAACACTTTGGCCGCTGGTTCAGTTTGTTCCCATTGAGAAGAAATGTGGCAGTCGATGTTGAATAATGAGGGCAAGTGGTGTGTGCGGACTTCTGGGTTGGATTTTCAAACAGTTTTGAAACGGTGCTGAACCTCATGAAATATCTGGCAGCTGAAAATTAATTTAGGGTAATGATTATGTTTAAAATAATACAAATATTAGATTTAATCAAGTTTTGATTGGTTCTGTAAATTCTCAGTTGAAATGTGTCATCAGCCCAGGGAAGTAAAGAATCCTCTCTCAATTAAATTCTCTCTCAAATTACAAGCATTCAGACCAGAGCAAACATTTCATCAAAGTAAATTCGTCAGGAAAGATTAAACATCTGTATTAAACCAATTCAGCAAAAAGTGTGATTCCTACAGGTCCCACAGGCATGAAAGCTCCTCATCAATCAAGAGACCATATCATTAAAAACTCACAATCTAACAATGCAGAAAAAAATATCTACCACATCCCTTTTTTGCCTAGTTTAGGGGCTAGAGAGCGAGAGAAGAAATGAGAAACCCATATGAATTTACCATATCTTTTGCCACTTTGTTTCACACTCCCAACCCTTTGATTGTGCTTTAAATATGCAAGTTGTGTCTTCTCTGAGATGAGAGGTTTCAAAAAGAAAATCTACATCCTCAATTAGAGCCATAAGCAATGGATCTCTTTTCTCTCCACTTAATCATAGTAGCCCCCCTCCCAATGTCTCTGGCTCTCTCATATCCACCCAGCAGCTGATGACTTCCATCAAGCTGACTTAAAAGCAATAAGCAGAGCATTTCGCAGATTAAATGGAATGATTTATTTCTCATTACGACTAACAAAAGCTGTCCATTTGCACACACAGTGTGATCAGAGGCCGGGGGAGCTCAAAGCTCTGATTAGAAAACCCGATTTCCAGGCCGACCCATGGGACCTTATCTGGAACCAGAGGGCTCAAGCAAGCGCTCATTTGCACTACTTACCAAATGATTTGCGTGAAATAAATACCGCCTGGACACTTTTGCTCCAAGGCTGCGGTGTTAAAAAGATCAAACGCTAGACAGAGATGGCCTTCAAGAAACAGCGCTGGGCTTCATGCTTTCTACCTGATCGCAACAGGACAATGAGAGGACGTGAGATGAAGTTACTGGGTGCAGTCCAGCAGAGGATGGGTTCCCAGTGCATCCTTCCCCTTACAGTAAAGCATGACCTTTAGGCTTCTTGATAAACAATTCTGGAAAGATGTTTAAAGAGTCTATAGCAATGGTGGCCTAGTGTTTAGGCATTAGGTCCCAGGATCAGAAGGTAATGGGTTTGTATTCCAGACCAGTAGGCTGCCCTGAGGTTTTCCTCATCACTACACCCCAGGCACTGGACATACCTGTCTCCAGTGCATGACAAGTGCATGGGTTAAATGTAGAGAATGCGCTTTATTGGTGTTCACGGAGTGTGGTGTTTTACAATGCCAAATAGTCACTTTCACTTCACTTTCACTTCCCTAAATTAAACAGGGAATAAATACTGGAATAAATAATAATTAAGACTTGATTTAAGGACTTAAATTTAAGGGTTTGAAGGCCTGTTAGACAAGTTGTTGCTATGGCAATTACCCACTGGATAACTGCCAAACCTCTGCCAGAGGCTGAGGGTGAACTACATACCTGAGGGTGAACTACATACCAAGGAAGTTGCATACAAATCCAAGACAGAGTGTCCAACTTATTCTCCAGAACAGTTTGCTTTTTTCCAAGCTCAAAGAAACCTAGCTGAACTCCCCTGTTAACAGTCAAGGATGTGAGTTTATATGAGGAGGTTTACCAAACCCGACAGGAACCTGACCCTCCAGCACAAGAGTCGGGTGCCCCTGGTCTAACCAGGGGAGAAAGTGAGTCAGTGTGTGCTCTCAGGTGATGTAAACTACTGCAGGCAGATGAGTTTGGGTAAGTGTTGTGTAACAGTGTAGCGTGTCGGCTCTCCCGCTCTCTTTCCCTCCGCGCTCTCCTGTTCCCGCGAAGATTAGACACACCTCATTAATCTGCAGAAAAGCCCGCCAACTGGACAAAAGTAGAAGACTGAACTTTGATACGTGTGCGGGGGTGTATTCTTATACCTAGACCAAATGACCTCGCAAGCAAAATAACTTGTTTTTAAAAAATATCAGTTTCCAGGCTGCCGTTCGTAGACAAGCATGCAAATGACAGAAATAGCATATTTGCATGTGTGTCTGTGCATGTTTGAACCATACTTCTGTTTCCACACACACTTAAGAACACAAACTCTCCGTATCTTAAGGCGCACTTTTCTACTCTTGTGTTGAGTTTTGGAGTGTGCTCATCGTTCTTCTGGACTCTCTCTTTTCCTAGACGTCCCCTGTGATGATGGCGGTCGGTCCCTCCGTGTTTTACAGCAGCTGTAATGTCTCATTATACACCTGTTTGGCTTACAACTTGCCATGTTTCCTCCTTAGTAAAGAATGACTCTCCAGCACTACTTGCACTCCAGCCTGCAAATTCTCCCGTTCGCCGTGAATACTGTAATGAAGAAGGAAAAAAAAAAAAGCAATTCTGTTCTATTTGCTGTGAATAAATGCACAGGCTTCTGACATATTGATTAGTGATGTTCACAAAAAGTCTGTTAGGCTTAAGAAAGCGAACCGAAGAGAGCATCAGCGCAGCAGATGAAACAAACTTTAGCTGATTTCTTCAGGTCATTCCATTTTATTGCATTTCTTCCCAGCAGGAAAGAACGCTGAAGTAAAAGAAGCAGCTCCCCCCAAATTCCCTTATCCTTATTTAACTTACCTATAATATGTGGCTTCCTAGCCAATGGATTCTTACTTGCTACTTTCATTCATTCGCTACACCCTGGAATTCATAGAGCAAACAACACACAGGTAACAGCATGGCCTTTACAGATAAGCAGATTAGTTTTAGTGTTATCAGGGATGCAGGCGTCTGAACACCGCAGAGGCTGTCACAAACTTCAACCGCTCTCCATTAACGACAGATGACCTCCTGCTTCAGTTCAGCCAATCAGAAGGTGCGCACCCACACAGACGACTTTCATCTCAGTCACCCACTCAGATCAAAGCAGTGGGAAATAATACATACACAGCACTCAAACACACAGCATGGAAACAGCCCAATCAGAGCAGGCGGGACAGCAGTGTGGGCAAAAACTCTCACTTCATCCGACCCCCCTTTTTATTAGCATAGAGATAACAGGATGGGGGAAAGTTACTGATTCACAGGGCTGTCATCCACCAACTGAGACCCATCAATACAACTCTGCAGCCGTCTCTCTTGACCCATGCTATGACTAGCAAGTGCTCGTATAAAGGTAACCCGGAATCGTTTGAAATTTGGTTTTGATGCGGTGTGTACACATTGCTAAAAATTCCAAGCACACCATTACCTCCATGTCCATATATGGAAATATGTTATAAACATATTATAGTTTGTGCTACACTTATGTATACAGCTTATAGCTGTTCAGACTGACCCATTCCGGCTGAAGTTAAATGGAGGGTTTCTGTCTGGACAGAATGATGGACAGCACAGAACAGCCAATCAGAACTGAGGGTATTTTAGTAGCCTTAAAGGCACAATGAAAAAACTGCTGGTTCACTGGTTAGAGAGAAGACATTAAAATGCTGACTTATAAATACATTACCTTTAACGGGACCTAAACCACCATACGCCCATCATATATGGACTAAAACAATAAAAAGTTTGGAAAACAGGCCAACATCCAAAAAGAGTCAAGAGTGCAGGAAATCAGGAGCAAATTACATGGTTGAAAATTTTGAAAGGCGGGTGGTTTTAATTCCAAGGGCTAGAAAGAAGAAAAGTAGCAACGGGCTGAGGCTGGCTTTTAATGCATACATTTACTCTCTCTCTCTCTCTCACACACACACACACACACACACAGTCAGTGTGGCATTCAGAGTAGAGCCAGAGATTAATGAGCTCTTATTAAAGAGGGAATATGACAGACAGAGCAGCGCACGCGTCTGGAATACGGTAGCGCTTAATGAGATGGAGATGATGCACACAAGCTTCACAAACCTTCAGGAAATAGAAAAAAAAAAGATGGCAAGAAACACGGCAGACAAAGACTGCAGATAAACACCAGCAAATGCGTGTGAATTTCAAACACAGCAAACACCGGCGTTTTTTAATTTATTTTTACATTTTTTTAACATTTTTTTTATAAAGAACAACAGAATTTCAAATCTAGCAGTGATGGCTTGGTCCAAGCTGATCCTGTGACTGGATGCATTATTAAAATAGACCGTGTTACCAGTCAGGTATGCTAGACGTTGAGCAGGAGTTAAAAAGACTAGTGCAGTGAGAATTTACACAACACTCTCATTATCCCAAATGCAGCCCATCAGCCAGCGCATGTTTTGGGCCTGACATTTTCCATTTTCTCCTTTTAGCTGACATGCTTTTAATTATAACAACAGAGTTTTCTGTGTTTATATACACTTAGCATCTACTCAACATGCTTTAGTCACTTTGATTTTTGGCCCAACTATTCCTTTAAATCCATTCGGACAGAAGCACATGGGTCATGCAAACATCCAAAGGCCAAGGCTGGGGCAAGCTCTCGTGGGAACAGCTTATCAGCTTAATGGCACCACAGTTTCCTACTTCCTCCAGTGCACTCTATCTATGATGTTATGTCGTGTTCCTCTACCACCTTTTTTAAATTCCTCTAATATATTCTACAGAAGCATTTAGGCCTTATGCATCCTACACAAAGCTTCTCTTTGATCCACTTGGATCAATAAAAGACCCATTAATTCATACAGTACAGGGCCCATATTCCACCTCATTTTACACATCAATAAAGAGAGATAATCAAGAAGGAATCCTACATTCCCTCTGCAGCACATGCTCGCACGCACACACACACACACACACACCTTAAGAAATGTGTATCACTGAGCCTCAGAACAAGCAGCTAATAGTAAATCAAAGACCTCATTTGCAACCCTTGCACAACGGACAGCAATTAGAAGGCAGCATCTGAAGATACATGCAGGGTGAAGATGCAGGTCTAAACTACATTTGAGATGCTCCTAGCATCCGAACACCAACAGGTCAATCTGGAGAAGAGCTCAAAAGCAACTGCTTTTTTCTTTTAATTTACATCAAAAGTGTTCTGACCACAGGTGCAGAGTCCGACGTGTCGACACCTGTCAAAGGGAGCATTTCCAACTGCTTTCCAAAACACTTAACAGGGAATATTAAATAAGAGGGGGGGGATCACAAATGGACTGTAATGTAACAAGTTCAAAAACAGGCTCCACAAATCCAAAAAAAGTATGTTCTTATGTTGGGCTTGATTAGTTTAAAGCCTTACTTCTAAGATGAGTTTGGATATTGTGTATCCAATGTCGTGTAATAAGCCATACTCACCTCTAGTTTGCATTTGGTGTGAGTTATCTGGATTATGTTTGCGTATGATGTACCTTTGCCACATCTGAACCAAAACAGGAATATTTTATATAATGCAGATTTTGCAAAAACAAAAGGTGATGCTGGGAATAAAGAGGGCTTGGAATCAAACCCACATTGCAAAATGCCAAAGAGAAGCAGACAGAGCTTAAAAAAACGTGTTTTAATCTGCAGTAGGTAAATAATATATAAAATGTATAGATTTTTGTCACATTTACTAAATATCTGGCCGTGGGACATGATGAGGATAACCTGTGACTAAATTCGGGCCCCTCTGACTCTACCTAGTGCCGCCAATGTCATTTTCCAGAATTTACTGTGCCAAAATCAAAACAACCAATCGGAGTGAGAAGGAGTGTCTGATGGAATGTCAATCACTACTACAGCCTCCTGGCCCACACACTCTCAGTCAAGATCAATATCTTCTGAGTGCCTTCAATAGTCATGCACACTCAATGGCAGATAGACAACAATCAAGCATTGAAGAAGAAAAAAAAAAACCTGCCCATCCCTTCTTACCAACAAGAGCAAACACAAAAAAAAGTAAAAAGCAATGTAGAAAAGAAAGACAAAGAAAGAATTAAACCTGCCCTCACATGAAGAAGAGCAGATACTTTTCAGAGATGGATGGAAGTAAGCAAGTAATCAAATCTAATGTCGGCAGATTTCTGCTCGAGATAGTTAACCATGTTTAATTCATACTTGCTTTTCAAAAAAATGGAACTAGATCAACAAATATAGATGCACGTAAATAACACCTACTGAAGAGCTGCAAACGTAAACAAGCTGCTGATTTACTGGTTCGCCATGTTTGCAGCTGAAAGGGCAGGTGGTTTTATTATCACTTCAGTATCACTTTAGCAGATAAGTTTCCTGCTCGTTCAGAAACACTCAGATCACATTTATGCCGTTTATTCTCTAATAACCAGCCAATAAAAACGAAGATCCAGTTGTGTGGTTCATGTTCATGGTCTGTTTTAACTGGCGCTTGCTCCATGATGTTTACCTGACCACTTCGGTTGCTGTGGTGACTAGCCTGCAAGGCAGACACCTCACTTTCACCTACTGCAGGTTGAATGTCTCCTTTCGGAATTGTTGAAACATTTAACCCTCTTAGACTCACACCTCTTAGAAACACTTCACAAAACACGTTTGTTGGTGTAAGCTTCAACCAGCTTTGCACACTGAGCTTTTTTCAGCCTTTCTTCCTGGTAGATGTGCTTCAGGGTTTTCAGGTTCATAAAGATTATGCTTTAAAAGAAGGTGACAAAATTTCAACTGGACCGAAATGTGGATTTTGCTTTGGCTATTGTAGAACAATCACTATGCGCCATTTAATTTGAACAAGATGTCCAGACCCCTCCAAAGCATCCCCATAAATCACGCACAACCTCAAACTTCACTACAGATTCGGTACTGGCTGAGGAGTGTGGTAATTTTGCATCCCAATGTTTTTAAATTGGTCTGAACAGCACAAGTTTCGTCTCAGCTGATGACCAACGGCCTGAAACTGAGATACTTTCTGGTAAATTATAGATTTGTGCTTTAATGTGGTCTCGATACTGGCTTTCCAATCCACTCTTAAATGCAGAGCTTATGAAATTGTTGACGGGTGCACCTTCATTTCCACAGCTTTACTTCAGACTGACAGATATTTCAATGGTAATTAAATAAAGTGCATCTTCACCGATAGAGGCCAACTGTAAGTCCTTGTTACAGGAAATTCTTTCATCTGTGTAAATGTATAGCTTTCACAAGGCAGAGCTTGAAAACACAAACAAACCGCATTTGCTCATTTTGAGGAGCAATCGTTACAATCAAAATTGGGCAGGTTCTCAAATTAAAATGTGGTTTCAAATCCAGACCAATTGCATTCGTTTTAGGAGAAGAGAATACTTTTGCAAGGTACCGGTATTGTTAGTATTGTAAGCGGTGGCCTTGTGGTTAGAGAGCTGACCCCAGGATCGGGGGGTGATGCGTTCGAATCCCAGACCAGTAGGTTGCCCTGAGTTACCCCTGAGTAAGCTACCATTCCCATCACTGCTCCCTGGGCGCTTTAAATGTCTGCCCCCTGCTGCACAGTGTGTGTATGTGTGGGTAAAAAGCAGAATTGAATTTCGATGTGTTTCACGATGACCCACAGTCACTTTCACTTTCCACTTCATCTGCTCATCTTCATCTGTTTGGTTCATATGAGAAGGCCTAGTGGAAGAGAGTATTTATTCCAGCAGGCCTAACTGAACACTGAAAGTGACTAAGAGACACAGACCAGGCTTGACTTGGTTATGTTTATGAGAACAAAAGGGGAAGGAAAGAGTGGCCCTCTGTAGGCCCAAGCCTGGTGGATTGGTTTCTACACTGCTGTGCCATATTACCCACACACACCCAACCCATGGCCTAAGGCCTCCTTAGTTAACTTGACACCTACTGGAGAAAAACAAGTCTCTCTCTCTCTCTCTCTCTCTCTCACACACACACACACACACACACAGAAATGCATTAGTCATTTGTGCACCTAAACACAAGATCTAAGAAAGTATTCAGCTGCTGAAAATCTCCATTTTAACCAGTGTTGTTCTATTGAGAGCCCGGAGGCTTGGCTATAGCTGCCTCTACACTTCTCTCTATCCACTTCCATGGAACAATGCGTATTCTCAGGTACTACCAGTCATGCTGGTGTGCCTTTTGCCCTTTAAAAACAACACATGCTTCTTTTTAATGCATTCTTTACCTACCAGGTGCTTCACAGCTCTAAGGTGAATTAGCACACACTCAGCTACCTGTGAACTTGTAAATACAGAGAGATTCTCACTGCCTCACTCACCTGTTACTCCAGCGTCGGTGCTGTAATGAACAAATCTCACTCAGAGATCTCAATTGGCAACAATTTTTCATTAAATACTGGCAGTGAAAACTAGCAAGAATAGGATGTGTATATTTATATACAAGAAATGTTTTATCAAGTTTCCATAGTTACTTGCTCTCCTTTCTCTACAGTGACAGATAGGATCATTCTTACAGCTTGACTGAGACTGCAGACGAGTAGATTTTCATAGTCTAGGAGAGAAGGTGCAGAGGAGGACAAGGCCTATATTTAATGCTTTTTACTAATTAGACAAAATTTAATGATCAACAAAAATGAAAGAGCATATACAAATAATAGCCTTCAATGATATTCCAGGGTTTGGAGCCTAGAACGGCACAGTTGGCTCAGCAGATGGCCCGTCAAGGCAGAACTATGAAGGGAGACAGGACAGTTGCACTGCACATGAGCTGTTGGCATCCAGCGAGAATAGGGGGCGAAGGAGGAGGGCACTGGGCTCAGGTGGATAGATGAGTGTGTGGCACCAGAAACCCTTTGAGAGTGCATCTACATTTGATTTAGTCCCTCAAACTCCTACCCTCGGACATTGAAGGGGAAAGCACAGAGCTGATCTGAGATCAGAAGAAGATAGTAGGCTGTACCAGGTCCTGGCAGACCCATGTCTCCAGGTGGCGGGTTACTAGAGTGAGTAAATGACTGCTGGCACAGTCTCTCAAGCACCTGGCTTGGTCAAGCCCTCAATAGTTCTCAACAGGGTGGATGCAGTCAAACATAAGGGCTCGAGAGAACCCTCTGAAATGTTGGTGGGATACACCATATCACAATGGAGCCCTGGGCTAGGGTTTCCACAGAAATGATCAGCAAAAGCAATTGTGCACTTGAAAAATTAACCGGGTCAATGGATGAATTGAAAATAAAATGACCAATTTTAGGCTGCATCATGAAGATGCATCAGAGAACACAGAACATAAAGGTTATCCAAGGCTGGGAGTGCTGGTCTACAGAAACACAAGAGCCTGTTTCTGCCTGGTTCTGATTTACAAAATAAATGAGCAGAGGGGATACTCAGGAACTAAAACAAACTAAAGCAGCCAAAACTGCAGCAGGATCGAAGCTGCAAGCTTTGGCTTAAAGCGTCACCGGATCTTAGGGGAAGAACGATGATGTACGGCTGGGTCTTAGGGTCACTGCGCCACACTCCTCTCTTAAAGTGCACTCCCTTCAGGAAATGAGGCTCTGAACCTAAAAAGCTCCCCACCTCCGCCCAGACTCTAATCAAAACAGTAATAAAAACACAATGGTGAAAGCTGTTTCGCGTGTTCTCATATCAGTAGGAAGCCACAGGGAAAATATCATCAAAATCTGTTCGGCTCAAGACAATACTTACTGTCTCAATCCCACTGAGCCAGCATAAAGCCTGACAAAGACAAGAAACCCATAATACTTACATATATAGCAATCAGATATAACATACATCAAAAGTTATCTAAGTGTTTTCCATAAGTAATGTTATATTGTTTTTGGAACTAAGCTTTGGTGCAGATTGTAACAACACTTTTGCCACCCCAGAGCTAGGTGAAGTCATTACGAAAAAAAGCTTCCTGAAGAGGTAAAAGAAAAGGTTATAGCCGTCAGGAATACATGTGACAAATGCAACAGTTGGTTCATCCAAAAAGAAGGGGAAAAAAGGCACGTACCCTTCACCCTTCAAAGGACATTATTAGTCCTTTCTCGGTCCTCCCACTGCTCTGTATGCAGGGAGGGTGCACAGGTGTGCCGGGTCCAACCATGGCAGAATTTCACGAGGAAAAGGGAAAACGACGTGATGGTGCATTTTTCCCTGCTCTGTGTGGCAAATGGGGAAAAGGGCCAAGGCTTTTATACCTCCCCTAGGACCCGGGACGGAACGAAGCCTCAAAGTTTAACATGGAAACGAAATGTCAGTCTGGTTTCACGTCTCACTCTACAGCTATTCAAGCTCATGTCTGGACGTATGTGATGAAAGGCCCCTGGACGTATGTGATGAAATAAAGGTGGTGAGAATGTGCAAAGGGAAACGGCCTGACCTTCAGACAAATATTGGTGCCTAAAAAGGATTAGCTGGCCAGTTCCACGTGCAAAGTTTGTTATTGGTTGAATTCATATATTGGTCTAATAACAAATACTAATGAGTCATAACATCAATATCTTCTTTTCAAATGTCAAACCACCAAAGATCAGAACACTGGATGCACCGACCCCATAAAAACTTTCTAGGTGTTGTTTTACCTGGTGACCAAGGCTTTAGCAGCAAATATCTGAAGTGCTTTAAGCTGGGGCTCAGACTGGTTGGTCCAGCATGTTCCACAGATGCTGAATCAGACCGAGATCTGAGATCTGAAACCATCCCGCACAGTTTTTGCAGTGTGGTAGAGCATATTATCCCGCTGAAAGGGGTAATACGGATACCATGAAGGGAGTTTGTGGCCTGTTCCAATGCCTAGGTGGGCGGCTAGTGAGAAATATAAAAGAGTGAGGCCGGCTTCGCGTAAAGATTATATGAAATATTTCTTTAAGCTGAAACGCTCACAATAAACCTTGCTCCTAGTGGTATTTGAAGGGGGAAAAAAAAACCCAAAAAAACACTTCTATTCAATAAAAAAAAGGCTGATATGACTTTGGGCCTGTGAAATCCAAAGAAAGTCTACAGAAAATCTGATGGTAGCGTCTATAGAAGCATATGGGTGTATTTTGCAGCAGTGAAGGCCCTCATGGCAAAGTCAGTCTCCCCTGACTGACAATGAGAAAACCCTCATGCTTAAGAATATCAATAGCTCTGCTTGATCTTACACCTGCCTGAAAAACAGCACCACAACCCCCCCCCCAGCTCTTTTTTCCCTTCTTTCTCTTTAGACTCTCATTTTTAAGGAAGACATCAGCTGTGTTTCAGGCCTAACATCTACCTACCGACCATCCGAAACCACCTCAGTGAAAAACGCAAAGCACAAACTACACACTTCAGCATTGTCATTATTAGAACAGTCCAGGGCAAGGGCAGCAGCCAGAAAAAGGCGTCTCCTTCCTCTCTCAGGGGGTGAACGGGGCAAAGAGGCAGCAGTTCCCTGCGTCATGGCTTTGTCTTTCATTAGTGTTTCACACATGCCTCGCCATGAGGGCTTGTGACCGAGAATGTGATTTGACTCTAGGAGTCAGGTTTCATTGCTTGCTGTGGCTTTTGGAGCTCTGAATAACAGGCTTTAGCCCTCTATCATTCCTCCCAATCACTTCATTCTGTTCCACCAGATGTTCACATTCTCCACAGCCAGAAGAACTTCACCCTGCACTTGAAGAGCTCAGAGTGACAAGGCCAAAGTGAAGTTCATCTGGCACGCTCCCTTCTGCTGCCACACGTTTTAAATTGTTCTCAGTTTTAAGTTACAAACCAGAACGAGGCTTAGCTGCATTCAGAGGAAACAAATGCTTGGCGACAGAAAGCAGATTTGATTTAAGGTTTTTCAGACGCTATGGGAACTAAAAGTAAATCTTTGTCTGCCTGGCAGAAATCCTCTCTTCTTACAGCTTAATCTTGAATTGACATTTCTCTTGATTTCACCCTCATCCACAAGTGCTTAAAAAAAGGTTAATATAATTGTTTTTGCCCCAGTGGAGCACTGACTGCTGGTTTCCATGAATAGGCTGGAGAGGGAAACCTTGAAACTCCACATAATTGTCCAGAGATTCCAAGTCCTCGCCAAACAAACACATCACCAAATGCAAAACCATCTTCAGCAGAAGTGGGGGCAAGAAGTGTTCTATTGATAACATCCCAATCCCAGTGCCTCTTACACTTCTTTTGAAAGATCTTAAGAATTCCCTACATCTGTATCCATACTCTAAGAACAAGCCAAGTCCAGCATCAGATCAGTCAGTCTCATGCTAACTGTGATCTGCTGCCACACTGAGCAACTGGGAATTTTTTTTAAAAGCTCACATGACAGGGAATCTGGCCCACACAAGTTGAACTTCCACACGTTTCTGTTTTGTCTTCCTGCTACTCTTTCTCTCCAGCTTCACCCTTGATGTGAAACCAGGCACAGTGAAGGTAAATACACGAGTTTGCATCAGAGACGCTGTTTGTAGAGTCAGGCCTTCATAATTACTTTCCTTTTCATCTCCTCTCCGCTCTTCTCAGGGTTCATTTCTTCATTGCCAGTCATGCGTCCCCTACTTGTTTTACCCATTCCACTAGAAATAAAGGATAATAATATAGCAAAGTCCACCGGTGTTCTAGTCCTATCAGAGCATCTGGGAGAGTGGAGTTGTGGGTAAAATTAGCAGGTGGAGCACTCTGACCTCCCTAATGAAATTAACGAGAGCGGCTTAATGAGAATTTCTTTAACAGGGAGCAATTAAGGCAAAGCCTGAGTGAACACAAATCACAGATTTAGCCAGAGTGAAACAAACTGCCAAAGGCGCGCACACACACTCATCAGAAAGATCTATCAGTGGGCCAAGCGAACAGACTTGAAAGACTAATTGATGAGATGAAAAGCGACCAACGGTATCAAAGGAGAAATAGGTGACTGTAGCAGAGGAGAGTACAATGGACGAACGATCCATTTTTCTTCCCTTGTTATAAAAAAAAAAAAAAAAAAAAAAAAAAAAACAATACCAAAGCTGGTTTAAAAGTCAATACTAAAATTCAGGACTTTTTGAAGTCGGTGAGTAAAAGGAACAGGACTAAAAAGCTTATATTTCACAGGGGGGAAAAAAGCATTTTTCACAGGCAAAAGATGAGCATAGAGTTCTGAAAAGCAAAAAAACTACCTTCAGTGAAGAAATTACTACCAACAAAGCATGACAACACTTCAAATGCTATTTGACCAACAATTGACAAGAAAAAGAAAAAGTCTTCTTAAACCAAAGCTAGGTGAACAAATAACCTCTGCGGTAGAGAAAAAGATAGAGAAGAAATTTTCCTGCCATTATCTCTCCTGATAACAAGTGACTCAGGACGGGTAAGACACAAACAGCAAGAGAGCTATTTTGTGAGCATGTTGTCGTGAAAATAATGAGCCACTCTTTATCTGTTTCCTGCTCTCATTCAGGTTCCACTCCCAAAAGAAGACTTGTCCAGACACACCAAGTGTAACTAAGGTGAAGCATGAACCTCACGCCTCTATTGCTCACCATCTCGATTACTTTTCAATCCTTCCAAGCGGCGACAAGCTCTCTGTAAAACAGCTGCTTCAAAAAACAGATTAAAATGATGCTTAGTCTCATCTTTAGTGGGTCATTATACAAATGTGTTCATACTAAACTCTAAAATGAAGATAAACAACACACTGTTGCACTTTCAGACCTGAGACATTAAAATATGGTTCAAATTCAAAAACTACATTTTGTAAGAAAAAAAAAAATACCGTAATCAACCTGTTTCAAATGATGAAAATTAATCTATAGAGGAAAAACAATGAAAATAAATGCAATCATGATCTACCAACTAACATCCCACATGCTCTCAATCACACCTCACAATCACACTGGCAGGTCTGACACAGAGAGGTCTAAATCATGTAAATACACTTAATAAATGACATACCGAATGATGGCAGGAAAGTTTGCCAAAACCTGGAGCATAAATAACAAAGATCATATGCTTTCATTAAAACTTTGCAATAAAAGGGAGATTTTTCTCTTAAAAATGTGTGTCGTGTGACATATTTACATGTCTGTCGATGGTGAATAAATTTCTCATGATGGAAAAACATAGCTGTCAAATACTCCAACCAGAACCAACCAGGGCTGTGCTGGTTTCTCTGGTTTCTGTTTAAATACGTCTAAGAAAAATATGCAAATCTCCGGTTTTCGTCAGAAGCATTTCAAAAGCTGACATGAAAACAAACCAATCAATCAAACTCTTTGCCGTAATGTTCTGTATAAGATTTCAGAGTCATTTTTCATAGCATGGTCACGGCTAAATGCTAAAATGGCACTGTTGTGAACTGGACTGTAGAGTTCACATTATAGAAACTTTTATAAAATAAACCGGGTTGTTTCCTCGCCTGCTTTACTGTGTTGATTCCCCGACAATCGCCAGTGTTTTCTCTGCTCTAAGAACTCTAAAGACAGGGGTGTAAATTCAGAAGAGAACAGAAAAAAGCACTGCCTGGTAAGTGCTTTCTGCCTGTGGGGGAGAGAAAACATGACCTGAAGGGGTTAAAAGACACTGGGCCTGTGCAGGTGGCCCCTGAGGGCTGCAGTAGGATCCTGCTGCAAGTGTCAGCCCACACCTAAAACCGGTTCCACAACAAGAGAACCCAGCCAGACAGCAAAATGAGAGGCCCCTGTGACTAACTCAGAGCATGTGGGACAAGGTCCGGGTTTAGAAGAGACAAGGAGTGTGTGTGTGTGTGTGTGTGTGTGTGTGTGTGCGCGCGTGTGTGTGTGTGTGTGTGAGAGAGAGAATAAGGAACGACAACAAATCGAGAAAGGTAAAAAAAAAAGGGCAAATCAGGATGTAAAAGGGCAAAAGTGTTTCTGTGAGAGAAAGGAAATCAGTAAACCACTGTATGAGTCAGTGAGTGCGCAGTACAAACAGAATTATGTTAAAAGGCCCAAGTAAACAGTGACACGTACATTAGAGCTGAATTAGAGCCGTTTGACAGTCCAAAAAAAATACCAAGCCAATTCCAATCCAAACTTTACCCGACCTGAACCACGTTATCAGCATATCGCGCCTGAACAAAAGGATATGAGAGGATTACGGCAGTTCAACTATCAATTAGTGACCAAACTACTCGCTAAAAGGCCACGAATGAATGGAAGGTCTAAACATTATCATATATAATCAACCTACCAACTTCAGTTTCTCAGACGGTTTGAATAGGTCACCTACTGATATGAGCCTGTAATAAAGTCTAAGCCTTCACCTGCTCGATCATAAAGCTCTTTTTCTTTATAGACTGTATTACATAAACGTATCCCACATTTGTGGAACCCTCGTGACCGTCTGTCTTCGGAGAAGGCCTAGTGATTTCTGGGAACTACAGATCCACAATTTTTAGTTCGTTCTTATTCAACAGAAACTGCAGGAATGGTAGGAACATTCTTTATTCGTTACATTTTAGAGTCACAGTCACAAAAGTGTTGCAGTATTTATTGAATTTTATCTGAACGGCCGCACTAAAGTCAGTTCCTGAACTGATTAATCGGTCAGGTTTTATGTATGAATACAGGATGCTTTTCATGCTTTGTCCCTTAAGTTTAAACAAGCGAATCATGGCTTTATTCATTTCAAGTCGGAAGCGTGCTTCTGGCTATTTCACTGTAGCTTAATTCTGTGTTCTTTGGTCTTCCTACGCAGTCAGGACGACGCTGTCCTGAAAAGCACAGGAGCACAAATCAACACCCTGAAACTCTGAAGGCAGACAGGCCCCACAGGAGAGACAGAGTGGCGGGCTGAGTTTACAGAAGCGTGACTCAGTGCGTCAGTCAGGTGTGTGCGATAACAGTGGGGCCAGGGAACACTGAGGCCAGGGAAGTCCCGCCAGCTCGGCAGGTGAGCGCGCCAAACCCTCCCTCTCTCTCTCTCTCTCTCGTTCTCCCTACGGGGCCTAACTCCCGCGCTTCCCTCCACCATGTGTGAAACATTAACCTTGCCTCGGGCTCTCTCTAGTCAGTGACACACACATTTGTACTCACACACACTTCAATGCTAACACACAGATACCTGGCTCCCCCTGTACGCAAACTCCACAATCTGCTCCACTGAAACTTACAACTTCACACGCATCAAAGAGCACAAAGAAAACAACAGCATGAAACCGTCCAGGCTATTGGTTAGTCTTTCATTATCAGCTGTAAATTCCCCCAAATAGGCCCAAAAATGAATTCTGAAATCAGGCTCCATTATTCAAAACACGCTCATTATCACCTCTATAATGAGCTGCGTTTTAATTGTCACCACTGAAATCTCATCCTTCTCAGTGGGAGCTGCTCAGATCGGGATTTCTCCTGGGAGAAGATTCAGATTCGTTCTGCTCTGTGACTTGTCTTTGACACTTAGATCAGCAAAAAAGGCCCCTTTCCCTCATCAGAAACTTAAATAGAACAATGCTCAGAAACTTGGCAGGATTGAGGTGTATAATCGAATGTTCTTGTACAAGGACGTTTAGTGGACGCGAGCAAAGGAAAAGACAACGGTGTTTGGGCTGGTCGTTACTCAGGGACTATTAAAGGATGATTAATTATGACGGGTGAGAGTGAACAAACAGAAGAGGGAGGGAGAGAAGTTGGGGTTAAACGGCAGCCTGGGTTCACTGATCTCAGAGCAGATAGGGAGCCACTGATTGTGGGTTTGCCTGGTCCAGGCTGGTGAAAGAGCAGCATCAGGACGACACAGACGATGCATTACCTTCCCCGGGCTCATTGATAAGAAAGAGCAGACCATGGGGAGTCAAGTGTCGAAGAGAGTGAGGGGGAGAAAGAATGAGGCAAAAGAGGAATTTCGATAAGAAAAAGAAAGAAAATAAGGAAGAGAAAAAGAAGGAACAAGTAAACTTGAATATAAAGAGGACGCTGTAAACAAGACAGACAGACAGACAGACAGACAAAGACAGAAAGACAGACAGACAGAAAGAAGCCAGTAAACGAGAAAAGGAAAGAGGCAGAAAAGGAAAGAAAGAAAATCTCAGTAAGCTTCAATGTAAACAAGCATTAATGGGACAGATGAAAGAAAATGATGAGAAAAAAAAAATACAGAAAGAAAAACCAATAAAGATACAGACAGACAGACAAAGGAAAGAAGGAAGGAAAGAAAAAAGGCAAACAAACTGAAATGGATGAAAAAGATTCTGAAAATGAAAGAAAGATACTGCCAAACCCCGGCCGTATGCCTGGTGTCCCGGCTGGGGGTGTCTGTGTTTGATGTCCAGCTCCTGCACCTCTAGTGGTAATTAAAGTGAGAGACAGTGAGCGTCTGACGGTGTGTTATGGTGTGAGCTTTGTTGGCACGACGCCAGAATCTGGTCCTGCACTTTCAAACAGCAGCTGATTGTCTTCACTTGACTCGGACTCCTGCTCGTTTCTAATGAACAGACGGTGGCCTTTGTTTCTCACAGCGAGCTCGCCGTCTTCAGAATGACTTTTATTCAAAAGATAATTTCACTAAATCTACCAATAACACTAAAAACCTTATTTAAAATGTAAAAAGGGCTGACAGAGAAAAAAGAAACAACCTCAAAAAGAAGCCTTTTCAAAACATGGCCAAAGATTAGAGCTTTAAAGCTCGTGTTTTCTGTAGTCATCACTTCCAAGCTCATGTGATGTTTGCTGATGATATTATGATCTGCAGTGAGAGTAGGGAGCAGCTTGAGGAGAACCTGGAGAGGTGGAGATCTGCTCTAGAGAGGGGAGGAATGAAAGTGAGTAGGGCAAAGAGAGAATACATGAGTTTGAAGGAAAGGGAGGAAAGTGGAGTGGTTAGGATGGAGGGAGTGGAGGTGACAGAGGTGGAGGAGTTGAAATACTTGTGATCCACAGTAATGGTGAGTGTGGAAGAGAGGTGAAGAAGAGAGTACAGGCAGGTTGGAAAGGGTGGAAAGATTCATAGGGGTGATCTATGATGGACAGGTACCAGCAAGAGTGAAAGGAATGATTTCACTGAATGATTTCACAAAGGAATGATACGGTTTAGAGGACAGTAGTGAAACCTGCTATGCTATACGGGTTGGAGACAGTGGTGATGATGAAAAGACAGGAGTGGGAGCTGGAGACACTGAGATTTTCTTTGGGTGTGACGAGGATGGACAGGATTAGAAATTAGTATATTAGAGGGACAGATCAGGTTGGACGTTTTGGAGACCAAGTTAGTGAAGCGATATTGTGTGGGTTTGGACACGTCCAGAGGCGAGACGAGGAGCATATCGGGAGAAAGATGCTGAGGATAGAAGAGGGAAAGTGGAAGACCAAAGAGGAGGTTAATGGACGTGGTGAGGGAGGACACGCCAGGAAATTGGTTTGAAGGAGGAAGATGCAGAAGACAGGAAGAGATGGAGATGGTTGATCTGCTGTGGTAACCCCTAACAGGAGCAGACTTCCAAGCTTATATGAAACCTGCTCAGTATCTATATCTTGCCATACTTCTACACCAGAAATCAAGCACTGTATTGTTTCTGTTTTCATATCAGTTCTTTCTTTAAGGCGACCTGGAACTCATGAAGCCATTAGAAGGGTTCTTTTAACACGTGTTCGAGCTGCTCTTCAGGACCACCCATAGATTGGCTGTTGATGCCGTTCATCTGGTCAGCAGATAAAGTCTTGATTATTGCTTGTAAGTTGATACACATTACAAGATCTGAATACAAGGTGTGAGTGATCTCTATTCAAAGTTTATGGACCTTTTGTAAGCAGGAGCCACCTGTGTGGTCAAACTTTTGCGGGTTTGTTAACTTTCTGATTCCGAGAACAAACTCTCAGAAAGATATCTGCCTCGAGATATGTTATATGGTGGAAAGGTGACTGTCCTGGGTTAAAGTTCATCAGTACACCTGCACTGAGAGATTAAGTGGGGGGGAAAGTGAAAGTGAAAGTGACAACCCTCGTCATTGCGAGGTCACAGCACAGCACAGCACAGCACACGTGAACCACAACGAAATTGGACCTCTGCATTTAACCCATGCACACAAACACCATGCAGCAGTGGGCAGCTATTGAAAGTGCTCGCGGAGCAGTGATGGAGACGGTACCTTGCTCAAGGGTACTTCAGGGCAACCTACTTGTGAGGGAATCGAACCCACAATCTTCCGATGCGGGGCCAATGCCCTCCCCACTAGGCCACCGCTGCCCTTTAAGAAAGCTAAAGGAGTGAGGAGGAGGAGGAGGAGCAGAAGAAGAAGAAATAAATGACTATCTATAAACGATGTTTCATTATGTTTTTACTGCTTTAAAAGGGGTTAAAAAAAATACAGCAGTAGAGATGTGATTCAAGAACCAGAACATATGCCTCCAGCGTTACTGATTCCTTTAAAAAGGTGACTTCATTTCACAACGAAACGTGAAAACAGGGCTAATGCAGCCTTGGTGAATGAAAATGAACAGCTCAAGTAAGAAGCCACAGCAGAATAACCGTCTCTCCATTTCTTCCGGTCCACTGCATCTTCCTGCTTCAAACAAACCACCTACATGTCCTCTCTCACCACGTCCATAAACCTCCTCTTTGGTCTTCCTCTTCTCCTCTTTCCTTGCAGCTCCATCTTCAACATCCTCCTTCCAATATAATAATAATAATAATAATAATAATAATAATAATAATAATTTTTATTTATATAGTGCCTTTCTCAAACCCAAGGTCACTTTACAGAGCAAGTTTAAAAAAACAGTTAATACAAACACAAAGACAGAAAAACAAACAGCAGAATAAGGAAATTAATTAATTAGTTAATCCTCGTCTCTCCTCTGGACATGTCCAAACCAACGCAGCCTTGCTTCTTCTCTCCAAAACGTCTAACCTGAGCTGTCCCTCTAATACACTAATTTCTAATTCTGTCCATCCTTTTCACACCCAACGAAAATCTCAGCATCTTATAACTTTATGCACTATTTTTCTGAAGGATAGAGTATAAAACAGCTGTGCTGATGCTGAAAACAGAACAAGTGTTTCGGAATCAATAAAAGGTGTCAATAAATAATCGGCTTGATTATCAAAATCAACAATGGCACTGATGTCAATATGACAAATTCTCACTGCTATTACTTACTAAGAGAGAGAGAGTCTCGTCTGCCTTTGGGTGTTTGGGCTTTGGTGAGAACATTGGGTCACGGGTCGTGTTCACGGTTCCTCAGGAAACCCCCCCACCGAACATACTCTTAGCAATTGATCTCTCAGTCTAGAGACTTCGCTCTTGATGACATCCTCAAGCAAATTGCAGTACTATGCTCAGTCCCGCCAGCGTCCATTATGAACTCAGGCAGTGGTCTTTGGAGAGCTTAGCTAGAGCACATCATTACACTGCTCCACTGCAAACCCTGGCTTCACAGTTACATTCACCCAAAACTGCACTACTTTCCATTTGAGCATAACTGAAATATTTTCCATGTCATTACAGACAATACAAATTGAATTCAAGTGAACACAGAAGGCCGTTGTTATGAAATGGGTCCAATGTAGCCATTCCTTTGTCGAGATCAATTTTCAAGTCCAAGTAGATGTTAATTTTTTGACATAAAAGAATTAGTTCACATAAAATGGCACCAAATGAGCTTAAATTATGCAATTTTAATACACTAAAAAACTCTTCAAAACGTTAAGCAAATAATCCATTATGTTAAAACAATGCATTTGTAGTATAGAATTATGCCAAGTACAGCTAATGAATACTGAGCCTTAGGAGTGAGTGATTACCCACGCCTCGAATCTCTTTAATGAATTCTCCCCCACATTACTGCAGGTTTTCTGATTCATTTTGGGCATGTATTTCTCCCAGAGAGGTGGCAAAATGAAGGGTCCACTTATTCTGCATTACCCTTGCATTCATCACGCATGCATGACGCTGCCTCTAATCATCACATTGGATTGAAATTGCTTACAATCTGACTAGGAGAGGGTGATTGTAATAGCTTGGGCTTTTATAAATCTTAGGAGGGAGGCTTTAAATACCTCTCTGACAAAGTGACAAGCCTGGTGAGTGCTGAAAAGGTTAGAAATGGAACCATAATGACAGTTTAAAAGTTCTGAGCACCAAAAAAAAACAGATAATGTCTTAGCAACTCTGAAAGAACCTGTTTCCCTGGGAAAAAATGATCTGAAACAGATGGAGGAGATGTTACTATAATCCATGCAAGGCCTATAGATAGCTCACGTCAAGCAAATCAAGCAGCTTGTCAAAGAAACCAGATTGAATGTCTGGTCATGACAGAATATCTCGAGCCAAAGAGTGAGTGCACACTGCTGAAAACTACTGGCTTCCCATGCCTCTAACTTATCAGAACAAATTAGTCTTTGCCAGATTCTCCAGTCCTCAGCAAGCACACATCTGGTCTTCTGTTCTCCAGAGGACCCCACTCCTGCTGGAGGCATAACCAAGGTCTTATTTTGTTTGCCTACATCTACTTATGGAGAAATCATGGTAGCTCTGTGAAAGCACCATTATTAGTTCAACCTCTGCTGTGCAAGACAAGCTGTGAGAAATCTGTGAATCTCAGGATGCTTAGCTGGAGAAGAACATGTGTAATGTGTAAGAACGTAAGGTTGTGAGGTCAGTTTCTTTAAGAAAACGTAAAAACGGGCTTAGGAGGCCACGGTTTTGAAGCACCAAAACAGACCAAGAATGGTAAGACTCAGACCCCCCACCCCCTTGAGGCAGAGTGCAAGCTCATGTTTATGACCCAAACCAGCATCTGTTGCAAACACACAAATGTGGACACTTTGAATAAGCCATGACGTTTTGTCAACAGGTAATCTTAATGTTTAGTAGCCCTGTGATGGAGCTTCAGGTTTTAGATAGAAGAGGCAACCTGATTTAAATACAGCTGCTGCAATGAGCCTCTTCCTTGGGTGAATGTCATCAGCCCTCGCTTTCAGAACAACAATAGAAGGATAAAGGAAAAAGAACAGGCCATAATGTTTAACCAACGAAGAAAAACACAGCTGCACATAATTCTTGTGACTCTGAATGTCAATGACAGTGAAAAAAGTGAGCCAATGAGCTTCAGGCAGGTGGCTGATTATACCTGAGGTCGTTCTTGCTTTGGATCGGTCAATACCACCCATCATAAATAAATAGGATCTAATGGATGGCTCTCATCATAACATCTCATCTGGTGTGTTAAAAAAAGAAAAAGAAGTAGGCAAACTCACTCTCTCTTTATCTCTCTCTCTCTCTCTCTATATATATATATATATATATATATATATATGAAAAAGTATATTGGGAACCTTTCTGCGATTGTGTAACTTGGGCAAACACATTTTTGTGTTGTGTTTGTGAGAAACTGAGTGATAGGAGAGCTCCTACTCTCCATTTCTATATTGGTCTCCCTAACAGCCAACAGGACGAGGACGAGCACACTCATAAAAGCCTGAAAAGAATCTAAGCTGGTCAAGGTCCTCCAAAAGGTCTTGACACAGATTTCAGGCTCCACTTGTTTTCATAGGCATGCACTCAGCCATCTCTTATGAGGATAGGAGATTGAATTCCTGCCCTGACATGTCCAGGAGTGATCTGCCTGGCTCCTGCCAGCAGACTCTGGGAAGCAGGTCAGCGCCACTGCTTTTTGTAAGACGCTGTGTCTGTCTGCAAAGACAATTATGCTCACCTTGTGAAACTCCCAACCAAGCCTGGACCTTACGTACGGGTGGTGAATCAGGCTTTCATCGAAAACCATGTTAATGGATATTCCACTGTACTCAATTGATGGAGGATCAGTCTTACATAAAACAAGCTCAATTTTACACCCACAGACAAATGTACATAATGTCTTTATCCATAAATAATGAATACACACAAGAACGTGTATACTTTCTGGATACACTCACGCTCCAGCTCAGTCAACTGAGGAAGAGACTGGCGACGATGGACAGAGCATGTTTAGTTGTGGCTGATGCCAAAGGCCGATTCACTGACATCGCTTGCTGTTCCTTGAATATGTCCTCCATGGCAGAGGAGGAGATGTACACACGTTTTTGTTTTTTTTTTTGCATATGTTGCATGTTTGACACTATAACATCCTAAGCAGTAAAACAAAATCTGAATAAGAAGCAAAGCACTAAGCCTGCAAGTAAAATCCTGCAAAGTTGAGTTAAGCTAAACAGGCCAACCAGCCTATTTCACCGCAAGGGAAAAGGCGCATGGGGCCCCAGTAAAAATAGAGAAATTAACAAGGCAGTAACAAGACATTCAGACTTTAGATTTGATTCAGATTAAATGATTGTACAACACCAAATCAGAAAAAAGAACAAATTCAGGACGGTATAGAAAATGCATTTTTTTTGCTGAGTCCAGAGAAGATGGAGAGAGGATTCACGGCCTGTCAATAAAGGCATGAGAAAATGGAAATGTCTTCAATCAAATATTTTTTAAAAACAATATTCCAAAGAAAGATTAATGGAGCCGCACATTTCTCTCTCTATAGTGCATGAAAAAATTATGATTTTGGGAATCTACAGGAATTTCACTACCTAAAGGAGGACAAGCTGTGACATCCAAGATCTCAAAGGACTGAAATTTTAGAGCGAAACATGCTGAACAACATATGCTTTAATACTTTTCCAGCAGCATTCATCCATTTTTCAACAAGACAATGCAAACCCACGTCCTCCTCATTACCTACACAGCAGTTCAACTCAAGTTCCATTCAACTCAACTATTTCAACTACTGACGTGCGGAAGTGCGGTGACATTTTGTCATTGTGAACACAGCACAGGACAATGTGAACCATAATGAAATGCATTCTCTGCATTAAACCCACACACACTCCATGCAGCAGGAGGCAGCCATGCATTCAGAGTCCAGGGAGCAGTGGTGGGGATGGTACCTTGCTCAAAGTTACCTTAGGGCAACCTACGAGTCTGTAATTCAAACCACGACTTTGGTTTCCTGGCATCTAGTCCCTAATCACTAGACAACCGCTGTCCCGGTGTTGCTGTTTTAGCAAATCCCAGTAGCAGAGAACTTCCCAAACTGGTATTAGACTGGATATGTTATAACACTGAATTCACTACTATGATTCAAACTCAATGAGAAACATTTATAACACCAGTGGATGGTTCTAAACAGTACAGAATAGAATAAAACATTAAAGGCTGCAGCCTCGGAGCACACAGGCAGTTACCACCGTACCATTTTCTGAGGCAGAAAAAGAATTAATTTAATATCAGCCACACCAAACTTCGCACGAATGTGCATTATGAAACTGCATTAATTGGCAAAATGAAGACAAGCATGAAATAAATTGGCCCACTATCCGCACTTGCCACGTGTGGTGTCTCTTGGTGTGGGTAAACTCCTTAATCCTAACCTTATGCAATCGTGAGCAGTTCAAGCCCTCAGATGGCCACTGATTGGACAAATATTTGTTGAGGGATTTAGCCAGCATCCGCTTTGCCTCTCACATTGAAATATAAGTGCCCTGTAATTAAGAGCAGGAAAACAGCAGCCATAACAGCCATTACATGGTCTAACAAGTAAGCTGTCCAAGATCGCTAATTTGTGGCAAAAGTACAGCTCGGCTGGTCCAGGTTCTATGTCTAATTATTTTCGTTCAACAACTTTCCCCTTTCTTTTGATTCATTTTTTAATTTATGGAATTAAATTGTGTTTTAAAACAAACAAAGCCTGAGTAAAGTAGGCCTGCTCGCATCTTTTCATTTACATCTGTTCGAATACAAAGACTTCCAAAACTGCTTTTCAGGGTTATTTAATGCAGTGGGGCAGCGGTGGCCTAGTGGTTAGCGAGTTGGCCACAGGATCGGAGGATTGTGGGTTGCCCTGAGTTACCCTTGAGCAAGGTACTGTCCCAATCACTGCTCCCCCGGTGCTTTCATAGCTGCCCTCTGCTGCACCGTATGTGTGTGTGCGCATGGGATAAATGAAGGTTCAATTTCATCGTGTTCTCACGATGACGTGGATAGTCACTTTCACATTCACTTCACTTTCAATGCCTTGTGTAATCATTCCATTAGCTAATAAAAAGTTCCTTATTATGTGTGTGTAGATTAATGAACAAACTGATCGATTTAATCAAACTCAACGAAAATAAAACAGCCATTGTAACTGACATTAACTGACTGCAGCAGCTACACAGATATCGATGGGACCCTGCAAAAATTTTAATACATTTTTGGAAAAACGTGTTTAAAAGTCAAGTTTTAGACTGGGATCAAGCACCATGTGTTGATTAACATGCAAATCAGCTGTTCTATAACAACTTTACCTCAGCTAGCAGGCTCACCTAGAGTGGATAAAGGTTTCTAATGAATCTCAGTAATAGGGAGACGGTGGTCTAAAGTGTGGTCTCTTCCATAAGCCGAACAGAAAGTGAAAGTCCCGTCACAGTAGAGGAAGAGTGCTCAATGTGTCTGGAAGGATGGATGAATGAACACGGCTATGAGACGTGCCTTGAATGGGTCTCAGTCCACTTCCTGAAGTGCTTTGTTTTTAATTCCCCCTTTTCCTTCCTAAAATAATCTTGATACTCAAGATGCATGAAGTGACCAGGAGTAAAGGGGTGTGAGTGGACCAGCTTCCTGCTTAAAGGTGTCTCAATGAAAGGGAACCGTTTAACTATTGCATCTTATAAATGCTTATTGCTAGGGCTTTACAATTACATTGCAATATGCCTATTAATATAATTTTTTCATGCAAGAGTTAATATTTACTTCTAAATCTAAAGTCTACACTGAAACAACTTCCAATATTCAATTCTATTCAATATTTAAATGCCCGGGGAGCAGCGATGGGGAAGATACCTTGCTCATGGGTACCTCAGGGCAACCTACTGGTCTGAGATCCAGACTCCCGACTTTCCAAACCTGGGGTCTACTCCCCAGCTACGAGGCCACTGATGTTCCCCCATGAACAAATAAACAAATAGCTACACAAACAATACTCTAAATACCTCATTATTTATTTTCTTTTTATCTTTTTTGTTTATTAGTAGTTCAACCGTCTAAAGATGATGAAGTTTGGCCAAATGCATAAAAAGAACACATTTAAATGGTGCCCTTTGTACATTTCTTATGGTCTTATTATAAAATAACATCTGTTAAATAGGTCTTGTGTGATGTTTGTGATGTGAAAGGTATTGTATCACTATGAAAAACATTTTGAAATGCGACAAAGCAATATATCATTACACCTCTACTACTGCGTTCCTGTCATCAGTATTAATCATGGAGACAGTTAATCTGTTTTTAATGAAATAAATGCACTGTTGATGCTGCAACTTACGTAGGCAGGTTTTCACTCATCATTCCAGTGATACAACCGACTCTGAGGCCATGTGGCCCCGCCCACCGGAAACCCACGCTTTTGAAGTAGAGCAATCAAAACACAGACATGGCCAAACACAATCAAGCCAGGATCCAAACACAGGGTGCATGCCACGGCAGAGGGCGGCATGAAGCCAGGTTTCACCTGGGCTAGGTGTGTGCGTGTGCGTGTGTGTGCGCATGTTTCCAGAAAACAACTCCCGAACCCATGCTCAGTGGTTTTTGCAAAACAACCATCCGTCAGACAATTTCATTCTGTGTTATGAGATGACATGTGCGACAAAAGCCCAATCTCAGGCTGCGATTTCATTGAGCCATGAACCTTTTTTTGACTGACAGGCCAACTAACAAGAAGTAATAGTTGTTTAACCCTTATACTCAACAGCAATCACCATCATTTATCCATAATATTGACCGCTAACAGTAACTTGTCTATCTTAGCCCGGCTGAAATGTGAATAAAGTGAAAAAAGTGAAAGTGACAACCCTTGTCATTGCGAGGTCACAGCACAGCACAGCACACAGTGAACCACAACGAAATTGGACCTCTGCATTTAACCCATGCAAACACCGTGCAGCAGTGGGCAGCTATTGAAAGCGCCCGGGGAGCAGTGACGGGGACGGTACCTTGCTCAAGGGTACCTCAGGGCAACCCATCGGAAGATTGTGGGTTCGATTCCCACCCCAGTGGGTTGCCCTGAGGTACCCTTGAGCAAGGTACCGTCCCCGTCACTGCTCCCCGGGCGCTTTCAATAGCTGCCCACTGCTGCACGGTGTTTGCATGGGTTAAAAGCAGAGGTCCAATTTCGTTGTGGTTCATGGTGTGCAGTGCTGTGACCTCGCAATGACAAGGGTTGTCACTTTCATTTCATTAAAAAAAAAAACTCCCCAACCACTAGGCCACCGCTGCCCCAATAAACACCCTTGCTGAGGTTGCCAGTCCATTATGGGGCAGAACCACTGCAATCGGTATGCCAAAATCTTCACACACTTGCCTCAAATGTTAACTCTGAAGAACAGCACAGCAGACACCCAGTACAGCCGCAGGGCAAAGCCTAAAGAGGCAAATGTCAAACACCAATTGTCCTGGCTGACTGATTTTGAGTGAAAGGGAAAATGTTTGAGAATTCTCTCTGGCTGCACTTTTACTTTAAGCTGTTGTTTTGGGATAAGCAGTCTTCTGGTTAAGAGGGAACGGAGAAGGAGACAAAGAAATGAAAAGGGAGGAGAAAGAGCGATCTAAATAAAAAATAAAAGTTCATGCTGGGGCAGAGCAGAAGGGCCTGGCTTCGGGCCTACATCTTTTAGCAGCCAAGGATGGTCTCCCTGTCATGCAGCAAAGCATAATAACAACTGAGGACATGGAGCTCAGAGATCGGACTGACCCTGGGTATACTCCTACTCCCGAAAAAAACACGAGTGTCAGCAGAGACTGATCTGGAGGAGAGAGTCAGGGTCATTGCTTTCCATTGGCATGTTCCCCTGAAAGACAGGGCCTATTTATGACCCACATCCTGAGCAAAACATGCTAAAGCACACAGCAGTGTTATCACTGTCTGAGTGTTGTGTTCATTTGTGAGTTTTGGGAAATGCTGCCACACCTAACCCAATGACAGCGTAAACCCCAGCTTCATCCACTTTTACTGTTTATCATAAACAGCAGCAGCAGTTTCAGGGGAGAAAGAACTCTTCAGGTGCAGCAAAATGTCCTGCAGGCACTGTACTTGTTGTGAAACTTCCAGTTCCTCTGTGTGTGTGTGTGTGTGTGTGTGTGTGTGTGTTTAATAGCAATGTTATTTTCCTTTGCTTTGACAACAATAGGAAACAAACACACACACACACACACACACACACACACACACACACACACACAGATCTTAAATGAAGCGGTCAGAGCTGGTAATTACAGCCTCTGGAAGTGGGTTATTGTCAGCAGTGTTTGAGATGTGAATGTGTGTGATTATGTGAGTCCACACACTCCTTCGTCCTGCAAAATCACCATGAACCTCCTCTTTGCAGGCTGGTGCCTGCTGGACTAAAACTGACAGCAAAGGTGCCTCTATGCTGTTAGTCACAAATAGATTAATGTTTACATTTCAGTCCACACTCCACAGATTCAAGGGCTTAAAAACATCTCATTTGAGTATGTAAGGCTTACACAGATGAAAATGAAATAAAGACTCAGTACATGCTGTATTGTTATTATCTGTTTCTGTTTTAAACCCATAGACATTTGTAATTCATGTGTAAAACAATGGACTTACCTGTAAGTGATGCATTTCCAGCTAATGTTTCACTTTGCACTTTATAGGAGAGGCAGAAGCTTTCCAAAAACATGTCAGATTTAAAGAGAACATGGAGGACCACCCTTCCCATAATGCAAGACTGAGAGCCACTACAAGGGGGACAAGTTCTGGCTCAAAATAGAAAGTGGAATCAAGTAAGCTAATAAAACGACGAATGAGCAACATTGTACATATGAAGTATAACCATCCCATCAGTAGCCATGGTGACAAGGAATCAACCTGATGCAATGGCCACCAATATCAGAAGTGGAGGGAGGACTGGAGCAGTGCAACACTTTCCATGGGTATCCCCTGGAAATGAGGCAGCAGAAGTCTGAAGCTGTCAACTCTAGTAACGTTATTAAAAAGACACCGTGTGGTGGAGAAAGAATTGGATCTAAATTTTCTCCTGCAAATGATGCTCTAAAACAGACATAATCTAAAACTTTACCTTCAAAAACTTTTAATTGCCGTTATTTATTTATCTATCTATCTATCTACAACTAAAACAGTAACTGTGTTACAGAAGAAACTGTGATCTCCAAGCTTTTTATTTACTTTTGCCCATTTTTCTAGACTCTAGACAAGCAAGTTCCATCACGATTACTAAAAGGAAGAGCAAAAATCGAAATTTACACAATTTTCCCTTTACCCCAGTTACGGTAAATCATAGTTCTTCAGTTTTGATCTGCAGCAGTGAGGCCGCTGTTGATGAACTTGTCCATCGTATTTTAGGACACAACATAGCCCACTGTGAACTACAGCCATGAACAGAGCTCCTCTGCTACAGGGAGCCATTTCTGACAGCGTCAGAGCTTTATTCACACAGCAAGGCCAACATAGAGCACTTGTAAAGAACTTAAGCCTAAAACACATCCCCAAGTACAGCACGACCCCAACACTGATTGAGAAACCTGGAAGTGATTTTAAGAGGGTTGTAAAAATTGGTGATTTATTTTTATGGAAGCGTTTGGTTTGTTTCAGCAACTATGGAGCTCCAGTGTTTGTCAGCGATGCAAGCTTCACAGCTGTAGGATCAAAATGTGGACACCTAATATGTCGGCTAATCAACTCTCTAGGGTAAATTAGAATTCTGGCCAAACTACTCCTTCAACAATGCGATGCAGTTTGAAACAAATGTCTGATGGTGTATAAGACTCCATTATATTATAGTTACATCAGCTACTGAGGAGGCAAACAAACCCAGCAGCTTGACTGTAATTGGGCTAAGTGGTATTTGTAAGATTTGATTTTAAGGAAAACCACTGTTTTAACTCACTACAAGTACAACATAATGGGAGTCACACAGCAGGTATGCTGAAGACCCATCTATCACTCTCCACATGGAGATGGGCGTTGCAATAACCCTTATGAAATCAGCCTGATCTTGATAAAAGTTGCGCTCTTTGTATTTATTTGCATGTCTCAAACCAGCCCTAAATGGAACTGCAGTGGACCTGCTCTCAAACAAAGGCACATAAGTGCAGATGCTGCACACACTCATAAACCATAAGACCACCTTATTAGAATCATCAAATCTGGCATTTGCAAAATGTCAAGATTTAATCCACGCCATTGATTGCATTGTTCCTTTTGTCCAAGAAGTAAAACCATATCCAGCACGTTATTAAAATAAATGTGTTTCTGCACATTTGAATTCAACCACCTTTCAATGAAGTGCTAATGAAATCTCCTCGTGTGTTATGGTAGAATACACACACGGCAGGCTGTATTCATCAGAACAAAGTATGAGCCCTATGACAAAGTAAAGTAGGGCCGCAAACAGTTTCTGTAATTAATGAATCAACGGACAATTAATCGGTTAATCAAACTTTTACGTTTCCTCCTGAAGTTGTCTGCTTCATAGGCAACGACAGAACTCGTTTCTCTAGAGCCCCCTCATCTCCCTACAGCACCCTCGTCTCCTTGCAGTCCCCTCGTCTCCCTGCAGCTCCCTCGTCTCCCTGCAGAGTGGTGCCATCAGAACCACATTAATGGGTTCTATTAAAGAGTCTTGAGCCACCCCTCATGTCTTTCTAATCTGGAAGGGAAGCACCTCGCTGGTGCAGAAGCACTATTTTACATCTGCAAAACTCTCTTATCTTTGGCATATCGTGCAGATGAAAATGATAGAAATGGGCCCAACACTGCACAGAACTGCGTACATGTTAATCACCTGTGTGTGATTAGTACAGATACAATCTTACAGATAGATTTTTGGTTTTGGTTTTTCTCTGTTTATTTGTCTGATCCTTACTTGTTCTTTAAGAAGTCAACCACGCGTCTGAAGTCATCACAGCAATACTCTCTCTTCATGTCCATCAGGACGCTGTCAGACGCTGACTGGACAGGAACATGCAGGAAGGCATAAACTCGGGGATGGTTTAGAATTTTCGCCATTTCCTGACAAAAAGAAAGACAGAAGAGAGAATAAGATGCATGAGCAAGTGCATGCAAATATGTAATAGAAATCTCAGTTAACGCTTAACTAACGGGTAACTAACTAGCTAATTGGTTTTAACTAGAACACCACATTAAACTGAAGTTAAAGTGCACCGGCTTAATGTGACAGCGATGTTTATAAGGAAGGAAGAGGCAGTACAGCGGACACAGGGGTTTAATAATGAAGAAGAAAATTCACACTTGGATTCTGAGCAGCCAGAAAAAGTTAAACCCAAAGACCTAAAAACGTGACTTTTTGTTGTGTTACATATTTTAATAACATTCAAAATATTCTGTTATCATTAAGGTTGTTTTTTAGTTTCAACATTGGTCACTCCCCATTCAAAGAAACAACTTTGTTAAATAAATATAATAAATTAAATATAAAATGAAACATTTAGATACAAAAAAAATACAAATCATTGCTCTTTAAAAGTTATTCATTTCTAGGAGAAATTTTATTTACTAAACAAATCATCTTAAAAAGATTTAATTCCAAAATTGTTTTCACCTATAAAATACACTTTCTATACAGTAAAAGCAGTAAAAGCACTGCTTGAGCTGAGGATCACTGGGGCTGGTGCTGGTTTTGTTGAGTGAAGTGCTAAGATACACAAGACTGCATTTGTGTGTCTACAAAAAGTCTGGTAATCCAGCACCAGATACCAAAAAACACATTACAGGCTTTGTGGACTCAGAGAGGGCTTTAAGAGAGGGGACAATGCAAAAAACAAAAAACAAAAATGCAATGAAATAAATAAAAGAAAAACAAGCCTGGTTTCAGAAACAGCCAAACGACAGATGTTTAAGAGTAGACAGCTGGCCAAATCTGGAACATCTGTTTTCAGATCCCCTACACCGAGCCCAAACTTTCTCATATTACCGCCTCAATTTCATGACGAGAGAGAGAGAGAGAGAGAGAGAGAGAGAGAGAGAGAGAGAGAGAAGCTTGCACTGCATGAAGAAGTGCATACAGAGTGCTCCAGAATTACTGAAAGGGGGGGCTGGGAGGCAGCTGTCTGCTCCCGTCTGTATTTGGGCACATTATCCCACCAGATTTGTCATGATGACACTGAAAAAAGAAAAATAAAAAAGAATAATTTAAATCTTTTTGTGAATAAAATGTTGATTGTGTTCGGTCTTCACAATTAAAATCCATTATGCCGCTGTCAGTCTCCCCTCCTGCCTCGCTTCGCCTCGTCTCGACCGTGTCTCACTGCGTGGGGCGCCGCATTAGACGATCAGAATTAAAAGAATTAATTAGTTTGAAGAATGGTGGCTGATTAGTGGTGGATATAAATCAGAGGCACTTGCTCTGGGACATACAGAGGGGGCTGAGTGAATTAGTGCCACCACACACCAGAGGATTATGGGAAATAGCACTAGACCGGCATGGTAATAAAGGGAGGTGAGGGCCCAACACCTGCCTCGCCTTCCAACTGATTTAAAGGGAGGGAGAGATAGAGTCAGCGATATCGCAGATCTCCATCCTATGAAGACGCGTTCTTTATTGAGGCTGTCAGAACAAAACCCTGAATCTGTAAAAGCATTAATTTATAGCAAAAGGGAAAATCATCCTGAATTTCCATGTAGGTTATTATAACGGTTACTGTCTATTAAAGTGATATTTGACCATTTTTATTCCTCCTCTCCTCTCAAGCATGGGCCCAAACCTGTGCCCTGTAGTAAATATGAAAGCATAAAGTCTCTTGAAACACAAACGCAACTGACAACACTAAATATGCTAATTACTGAATGTTATTAAAATGAATTATTTGGAGAAATTTGACTTCGTGCATCCGGTTCATATATTATTGGGCACAAAGCAGGAGTTCCCCTCCCCTACCAGAGTTTGAAGGGCATGTTGTCATGAACTAAGCTCAAGCTCAAATGCAACTCAATATTTTCATCTTTAAAGCATAAAGCTCGGATGATGTTATGCCCATTTCTGCGGAACAGAGGAAATCGCTATCAGTATTAGGCCCCGCTCCAGGTATGGGTCAGACTTATTTCCTTTTTGACTTTCTGAAGGAAGAGAAGGCCATTCTGTTTGAAAAGGCCCCTCTATGACATTCCTAGGCTGTGTGCAAATTCCAATTGTTATGTAAAACAGTGACCCATTCAAATATAACAAAAGCGCAATTAAGCTGGGATCGCATAAAGGCGAGGGTGTACTGAGGCAGAGGCAATGACCCCACCGTTCTGCTGCTTTCTCCAAAGGCCGTGAACCCGCAGCCTGGTGAGTGACGTGTGAAAAGGTCTAGCCATTGGACCAACATCGTGAATCTTAAACCAGCAGAAACTGAACAATCAATATCAATATAGAGTTTGTTATCTTTAAGTGGAGGAAGAGTAAACGGAGCCTTAATTTGCGACCAAATTCAGAAATTGCTTTTGAATATCTGATCTGATTGGGGGCCCGATAGAGAGAACGATGCTGACTTGTTAATTAAGAAACTTCTAATTATTCATCATGTTCGCTGCGCTATCTGATTGCCCTGCATCTCACCCCCTTCACAGCAGCACCTTTTACTACACATCGCATTTACTTTGGGACTGCCTCACATTCAAGGCCAACACTATTTACTAAGGGACTCCTCCTGAACCAGCACCGTTGGTGGCCGACAAGAGCACAAATAAAACCGGGGGGGGAGATGGAAGGGCAGATGGGCCTGCCATTAGCAGTAGATCCACAGCTAGACAACCTCTCTTTTTAAAGTCTTTACATCTACATGTTACTTGTAATCACAATCCTAAAAATATCAACACGTTCACTTTTCTTTACATTCTTCTGGTTGTGTAGTAATACTTAGTGAAGTATAGTTAGTGTAGTTTATTAGCGTAGTTATTACTTTGATCAATTAATAGCAAAGGCCGAAGATACATTCTGAAGACAAACAGAGCTTGAGCTTAAATAAACAAGCATTATATTCAATGTAACTGGACCTTTACCTGTTTTTTTTCTATCAATAAGACCTGTGAGGTACCTGTGAATGCTTTATTATTTATAAATTGAGATGTATGAAATTGGAGGTGGTCAAAGATTCAAGGGGGGCTCTCCTCATTCCCCCATCAGATTAGGCCCCTGGGTACGGGGACATGAGAATAGACCAGATGGCTCTGAGACAAAGAGATAGGCACAGGTGATTAATACAGTCATGGGCAGGACGACTCTTCTTTCCTTTCGCTCATAGAAGACCCTTCGAGGGTCATTCGTCATGAGCAGGAGACAGTCCATAACTCAGTACATGAGCTGCTAATGACCATTCATTTCCATATTCTGGCCAAGGCTGGTCCCAAAGGCGAGGCTTCCAACAACTTGCAGAAGCAGCAGCTCAGTGTGATCAAAAAGACTGTGACTGTGGCAGGGACTCTCCAACCATATCGTTCATCTCTTACACATATTCAGAATGAAGGTTGGAACAAGAATACCTATTTAACATAGGCTGCAGACATTAACTAGGCCCCTGAGGTATTAGGGCAATTTCGGGTACTTCTAAAGTTACTCAGTCTCACAGGGGTGGAACTAGAGCCAGGTCTAGAACATCAATAATGATGCGCTGGATAGAACTAGGCAATTTTACTTGCATATTCTTTCTGGCCTATAAAAATCCACCATTAGGTTGGTGACTTTATTTGTCAAAGCAGGAAGCATCGCAGTGTCAAGCAGTGTCATGTAGCTCGAGTTTCTACTGTGTCCTTATTAACTGCAGTCATTGCTTTCTATAAAGGGAAAAAGAACAATCTAAAGGTATTCACACACAAACAAATTTTTTATATATATATATATATATATATATATATATATATATATATATATATATACACATACATACACATACACACACACACACACACACACACACACACACAGTACTGTGCAAATGTTTTAGGCAGGTGTGGAAAAAAATGCTGTAAACAAAGAATGCTTTCAGAAATAGAAATAATGATTGTTTATTTTTATCAATTTACAAAATGCAAAGTGAGCGAACAAAAGAGAATCTAAATCAAATCAATATTTGGTGTTACTACCTTTTCCCTTCAAACCAGCATCAGTTCTTCTGGCCCCCACAGCCCTGATCTCAACATCATCCAGTGTGTCTGGATTACATGAAGAGACAGAAGGATGTCTCTTCATGTAATCCAGACAAGTTCTGTGTGTCTCTACATCCACAGAAGATCTGTGGTTAGTTCTCCAAGATGTTTGGAACGACCTACCAGCCGAGTTCCTTCAAAAACTGTGCGCAAGTGTACCTAGAAGAACTGATGCTGTTTTGAAGGCAAAGGGTGGTCACACCAAATATTGATTTGATTTAGATTCTCTTTTGTTCATTCACTGCATTTTGTTGATTGATGAAAATAAGTGATGAACACTTCCATTTCTGAAAGCGTTCTTTGTTTACAGCATTTTTTCCACACCTGCCTAAAACTTTTGCCCAGTACTGTATTTAATTTTTTTTAATAAATGTCATCAGTATATCACCAAAAGCAGAACACTAAGTGTCCAGTTGTAGCCCCTGCTTTTCTACTAACTGGTCAATGTATGAGCTCCAATTAGACTATATCGTTCACCATACAGGTGTCATATGCAGTTTGTGGGCCACCCTCCACCCCATTCATCAAGGGTCAATTCCTGACCACAGGACTGTGACTAACCAGAGGTTATTGAGACGGTAGACACACCAGCGACACTGACATGGTTGCGAGTAATCTGGGCATGTGACACTGGTATGAGTGTATCAGACACAGTGGTGCTGCTGGAGTAAATACATGTTAGTTTCACTCCTGGGTTGCCAGAAAGTCACCATAAAACTAAACAGAATAACCCTATTGTGAGAAAGCATTTAAAAATGGCTACACTTTAATACACTGTTTACGACAGTTGTCAGTACAAGAGTTACAAGGTAGATGTTTCTGATGAAGCGGGTGATCAATGAAAAAACAACAGGCACGGAGAACTGATGGGACTGATGGATAACTTCTGAGAAGGTTGAAGTGCAGAGCAGCTTCACCTGATCTGGTTCAGTAATAACAATGTTCACATCTTGGCACACCTTCCAATCTGTTCCCAATGACTGGCCTAAGTGTGAAAACATTTGTCTTTCTTTTCTCTCCAGCTGATAAAAAAGACCAGGAGAGCATAGCTGGATGAAACATAGTCAACTGATCTGATAGCTAACAGATGTGACAAGGCTGGAAGCGGGAGAAGCAGGAAGATCTCTGAAAACTGTTATGACCATGTTCATTTCTTTTTCGTTTTACAAATATCAAAAATAAGGATGGCATTTGGTTGATAACCAGCTCTGTCACATACAAATTAAAAATCATATTTTTATGATTTTCTTTGTTTTTCCCTTTGGGTCAGGCAAATCTGGGCTTCATGTGTAATTGCTGTTTTCTTTGGATGGCGCACACTGGTTCTGGCTGACTTGGCCCAAAAAAGCACATTAAGATCCAGAGGATGAAAAGCCTCTCTATCATATTAGAATGGAAAAGCGCTGACTGAGCCAAATGTTTGAAAATAGATGGGCAGAAAAGGGAAAGGAGGTTAAGGAGTATCAAACATCTGTCAGAGAGATTAGCGGCGCAGCCGTGCACTTCGATGGCTAGTCTACTGATGTAATGTGACTAACCTTAAAGAAATCTTGCAGTGTGCAATACTGTAATATATTTCAAAGCATCCAACACTAACTTTGCACAGCTGCATCTGACAGCTGAGATTCAGCCTGAGCAGCAGGACTGCCATGTACTGTCCCTCATCCCCTATAAAAAATAAACTCACCTAAATAAATAAATTCCCCTTAATGGTTCTGAGCTTGATGCAAAAACCTGAAAAACATGAGAAACACTCACATTTCATTTACAAAAATCTTATTCATATCACCCTCCACTGAAAGTATTCACAGTTAAACAAAAAAAGGGGTTAAACTATCAGTCACTCTGGAACCTGTGTTTTTCAGAGTGTCCTGAATCTCCATCAGGAAAGCTTTTTGTTTCTGTACTTTCATAAAAGTTGGTGAAAGTTTATTTTCAGCACCTCACCAATTATACTTTAGTGCACTGAGAGCATACAGTTACACATTTAGCTGATATCTGTATCAAAAGCCAGTTAAAATGATGGGACACCATTCCCATATTCAGGGGATTCAGGAAGTACCAAAGACTATAATAAAAGGTAATCTTGAAGGTAAAGAGAGACCTGCTTCCTGGTCTGGTAATCTTTGGTAGATCATTCCTCTAAATTACCAACAATGAGAACAGTCTGGACTGACTGCCATGTGTTTCAGGGACGGCAATGCCAGACGAAGAGCTGTGCAGACCATTTACCAAGCAATACTGTGCTAGCTGTGAGAGAGCGAACTAGACTGTGTGTGTGTGTGAGTTTGAATATTCTTAAACCCAGAGTGGGGCTACAGATCCGGCATCGTTGTCATACGTGCAACAGCTTTTGCCCCAGGCTTCGTTCTCAATCTGATCAGCAGCTGCTTTTTCACAAATCACTCCGCTTCTTTAATAAACTCCGCTCTCACTTCCCGCTGGCAGATAATGAATGTGTTAAAACCTCGCTTTTTCAGGGTGCGGATGAATGTGCTGGAGTTGTCGCACTTCGAGAAGCTCAATTGGTGCCTTGAAAATGGATGACTGTTGGGTTTATTCTTGAATCTGCTGGAGGTTTTGCATGTGTTTGATTAATATAGATAGCATGCAAAACACAAGATAAGCTTTATCAATATAATGACCTTGTGAAGGTCTTAAAATTTAATCACCAAAGGCTATTTGGTTCTTACCGGGCCAGGAACCAATCATTTAAAGATTAAAGATAAAGCTATCTCCCCTCCCACACCTTTTTTTTTTTTTTGCTATTGCTTCTAAATGATGGAAGACAAAACACTGCAAATGAACTTGACTATCCTCTCTTTCAAACTTGCGAAAAACACATTAAAAATCCTTTGCTCCAAAACTAGTTTAAACACGAGCGCACAAGCTTTGAGCGCTAATGAGAGTTGACATCACATGAAGGTGTCAAGCGCAGGGTAAGACTCTATTCCCTGTGTGTTTGACACTGCATTTTTCCTAAAACAGGCTCATCAAAATGGAAAGGTAATGTAAACTGGTTAAGAAAGCATGCTGAAAATGACATCAAAAACGTTGATTAGCTGGTCATCATTTACCTGGCCAGGTAAACTGTAGGAAGGACTGGGCTGAGGTAACTGGAGACAAAGGTAGCCTGCAATAACAAATGGCTTTAAACATGTGACTGCTCCCAGGAGGAGTTGTGAAAGGAGGTGTGGATGGGGATGGGGAAGAGGTGCTGGCAGAGGACCACAGAGGATTAGTGAGGAGCGCTCTGACAGGTGGCAGCTAAGAGTGAAACCCAATTACAACAGAATATAACCCTCCTTGTGAGAAGACACACATGCGGGCGCACACACACAGAGCTCCTCTGGTGACGGTAAAAGTTCCCTTGTGATTAAAGAACAGCATTAAAGGCTTCTCTCTTCTCTTCTGAATTTCTGTAGCAAACTGAGAAAGGGCGGCACAGGAAAGTGTGTATTGCAACTAACAGTCCAAAATAACAGCTATCAGAGGAAGAGTCAGCATCTTCTCACTAGCAAAACTATTAAGAATATTATGAATTTACATAGGAGCAACTTTCAGCAGAGCATTGCATTTCAATTATTCATATTATTTCTTATTTAGCATATATCCACCATGTTGCAGCCAAGCAAGTAGGGTATGAAACAATATTCACATTTCAGCTCAACTCTAGTTTAACTATATATATTTGAAGCATGTGACATCTTGTCCATCAGCAGTTAAATCTGATAACTCAGCTTCTCTAGAACTGGTAGATGTGTTTTTTGTAAAGAACAGTTTTCTCTTTTGTTGAGAGAGAGAGAGAGAGAGAGAGAGAGAGATTTCCCTATTGTATACATCATTCCTTGGGTCAGAGATGAGACGGATGGCTAAAGGTGGTGCATCTATTCCTTTCTTCCACACACACATTCACGGCAGAACCAAAAGGAATAAAAACTGGAAAGATGATAGAAAAGACTGCTTGCCAACATCAAGCACTTCACCTGATTGTTAAGACTGTTAACTGGCAAGTAAGGAAAGGTAAGGGAAATTAAAAAGAAAGTGATAGAAAAGGTCTTCAGTTCCGGCTTTCTGGACCATCCATTCAGCGGTGTCCGGTGAGTACAATGATATTCATTTATTTAATTTATGAAATAAATATACCACCAGATCCTGGTCTCCTGGCCACGAGTGACCAAACATAACATTTCATTAGGAGCTATCAAGGAGGCTGGGCTATGACACATGCTGCTCTGTCCCAATCAGCTGTGCTTCAGTGCACTTCATTAGAAAGAGCTCTGGAGTGAAGTGAGCATGGTGGATATGCGGTTAAGGGCATACAGATCTCAAAAGACCTGCTGGAACAAAGTGAAAAGCTGCAGTCTTTTGTATAAAAGGTGCTCTGAAGATGGAAGGAGACAATGAAATGGACTTACCTCTTTTTACAACCTCTGGAAGTCATTACAGTTCTAACATATATATTCAATTTATGTATTTGTTTAATTAATTCTAGTAATCTTTGACTACACTTCAATATATTACCAACTCAACGGTGTACAATGGCATGTCTTGCTCAAAAAGGATGTTTTGTTAATGTTGCAAATTCAAACTAGTATCAAATACCTCCTCTTTTACTTACAAACCCAGATGTGATGCTAATTGAAAGTTTACAATCAATACTTTACATACGGTTTCTCCACTTGTCACAAATCAAAATGCCACAGGCCCTTGGACACACATCTTTAAACTGAACATCTTTACATTCCTTTGAGATTTACAGGTTTTAAATTACTTGGTGGTTTAGGCCCAGTCTAGGCTCAGTCTAGACCCAGTCAGACTACATGCACTGACTGTGGATGATTGCAGTATAAACTTCTTTGTTCGGCTGCTCCCCTTTAGGGGTCGCCACAGCGGATCATCCATTTCCATTTCTTCCGGTACTCTGCATCTTCCTGCTCAAACCGGCCACCTGCATGTCCTCTCACCACATCCATAAACCTCTTCTTTGGTCTTCCTCTTTTCTTCTTTCCTGGCAGCTTCATCCTCAACATCCTCCTCCCAATACAATCCCCGTCTCTCCTCTGGACATGTTCAAACCAACGCACCCATGTTTCTCTAACTTGGTCTCCAAATTGTCTAACCTGAGCTGTCCCTCTAATATACTCATTTCTAATCCTGATGATTGCAGTATAAACACAGATTAAAAATAATGAAAATGTCTAGATTTCTTAACGCTATTCATGAAAATGTGCATGAACTACGTTTTAGGCTCATTTAATTTCTATAATATTTTAAAGAATAAGTACATGCCAAAAAGACTCAACATGAAGAGCGTTGAGTGGATGCGATATAAGACAGCAGGACACTATATTAAACTTTAAGAGACTGAAGCAAGGCCAGGCCACAGTGCAGCCCTTCGATCAATGTCCAAAATCTCCCACTGAAAAGCAGCCTGAGGTTCAAATGAATCAATCTGTGCTTCAATCTGCCCACAGTACAAAGCTTTTATAGCAGCCATGCATGGATCTGCACGCGCAGTATAAGTTCACCATCCAGGTCAGCGTTCACAAAATACTAATGAATTAGACTTTCCAGGGAAAACCAAATCTGTGAAAGAATTTCCAGAGATTGTGGACTTGCACTGACTGAATAGCAGAGGAGCCAATGAACATTTAGCAGCAGCAAGTTATTTCCCCTAAAAGTCCCAAGGACTTGAAGAGTTTAACCTCAGTCTGGACATATGAAACCCTTAAAATAGGCCTTTAAATCGCTTGACTAAAGCCCTGACAAAAGTCAGAGATAAAGCAGTGAAACCTCTCTGTGCTAAAACCATAAGTTTTCTCACACCTGATGAGTGCTCAGCTGATTTGATGCCCAGGAAACTGATTAGAGATCCATTTTTCAAGCCCATTCAAGACAGCGGCAGATCCTTTCTGTCACACATGAACAAGCCAGAGACACATATTTTCCACTTCTCTTTATTCTGTGTGTAATCAGTGCAGTTGTCTGGCAGGCTGACAGGTAGTCTACCATTTCGGAGGAGTGTGTGAGAGTTCTAATCACACCTTTGTTCGTACTTCCTTCAGTCCAGCACCTGCTCACCGAACATATTCTGCTATTGCACCATCCGAAGCCAATCCCTCCCTTCTAAATCCTCCTTTACACAGAGAGAGAGAGAGAGAGAGAGAGAGAGAGATTTCCCTATTGTATACATCATTCCTTGGGTCAGAGATGAGTGAGAGAGAGAGAGAGAGAGGGAGAGAGAGAGAGACAGACACAGGTGGAGTTTTAAGGATGAATGGATAGATTGACAGACCGGCAGAAAGATAGATAGGGAAAGAATATAGATGGAAACATAGTCAGACATATAGACAAAGCTTTTTGCAGTGATTTTATTTTTGCACAAATTAGATTTTTTGCGACTGAGACTCTTTAAATGTGTGCACATGATGATGATGACTAAGCAAAATTCAGCAATGATTAATTCATCGAAGTGAGCCAAGCATCGGGGTGAACCATCATTTATCATCTGAAAACATTATGGCGCAACTGAAGTAAGAGATGTCACTGACGGGGGATAATAGATAAAATTTGGAAACTATTCAAAGTTTCGAATTGCAAAATCTCTAACACCATTATAGTTGGTGATGTAGCAGCTGAAACTCTCCCTAATCCAACTTCATACTGGTACGTCACAAACTAGACAAACTCCTAAAGCTGAACAGCTGCAGTCTGAGGTAATGGCAGCCCAAGCTGTTTCAGAGGGAGCACACATTAAAGATATATATGGAAGGAACATATGCTGGTCTGTTGGGCAATAGAGCATTTAGTCTATGGTTAACATTTAACATAGATAAGTGTACGTTAGGTGCTGCCTAAGCATCAGACGAATCCCTCAGACAGACAATCACATGGTCTCAGGGTGTGGTCCACATACCAAGACGAATGTCCCTGGCTTGGCCTCTACTGATGGTGCAAATGACTCCAGTATTGACCAAATTTCAGCAGAGTCTGATGGTCCAATATCTGAGTTTGGACTATATTAGAAAAATGCATGGAGAACATGGACGACATGTTGGCGCAACGGGTAGCACGGTTGCCTCAGTGAGAAGGTCCAGGATTTAAGTCCCAGACAGGCCAGTCTGGGTCCTTTCTGTGCATAGTTTGTGTCTGCATGGGCTACGGTTTCTCCCAACGGCCAAAGACACGCATGTAAGGTGGACAGGAGATGTGTGTGTGTGTGTGTGTGTGTGTGTGTGTGTGTGTGTGTGTGTGTGTGTGTGTGTGTGTGTGTGTGCGCGCACTCTAATGGACTGGCAACCTGTGCAGGGTTTTTCCTTGCCTTTCGCCCTGAGAGAGCTGTGATAGACTCCAGCACCGACCGTAACCCTAATCAGGACAAGCGGCTATGAAAATGAGTGAGAGCGAAAGAGAACAAGGATGTAAAACTACACAGAGCACCAAACTCAGAGAAGCCACTGCGTGCCTGTGCGTACATGCTGCAAGTTTACTTCTACATTGTTCTGTTCTGCACAAAACAGTCCAAATGTACTTCTTCACATTATGAGTAAAGGTGAATTTCAGAAGAATAATCCACTGAAACCTACAAAAATATGCTTTTCTAACATGGAAATGGTTTTACTATATTGAGAAAAGCAGTATTTAAAAGCAGCACGAAGCCTAAGTGACACACACATACAGACACACACACACACATCAGTCATCTGAGAGGAAAACAGTACGGCATCTCAACAGACAGCACTTGTTATTTTCAACAACAATCAAACGTTAACTTCATGACGCAAGGGCAGCGGTGTCCTAGTGGTGAGGGCGTTGGCCCCGCATCGGAAGATTGTGGGTTCGATTCCCTAAAAAAGTAGGTTGCCCTGAGGTACCCCTGAGCAAGGTACCGTCCCCGTCACTGCTCCCCGGGCGCTTTCAATAGCTGCCCACTGCTGCACGGTGTTTGTGTGCATGGGTTAAAAGCAGAGGTCCAATTTCGTTGTGGTTCATGGTGTGCACTGCTGTGACCTCGCAATGACAAGGGTTGTCACTTTCACTTTTTTTCACTTTCAATCCCGACTGTCCACAAAGTTCAGCTTCCCCCTCCCGTCCTGCAGCTGAACTGTCTGTTACTACCCCACTGTCTCGAACCAAACTTTGGTAAAAATGTGGCTCAAATTAGTACAGAAGATGGCAATAACTGCCCATCAGCACATACGCAACTTCTCATTTCTAACACTTCATCTCCAATTAGCACCCAATGGCAATTTCTTTTCATTTAACAGAACAAAAATTCCTCGTTGGTTTTATTGTGAGTGCAAAAGCGCAGAAACAGCCTTTACATATGAGCCCAGATCTACAACCTCAATTAACCCTGAGCAAATTAAAAGTGCTGTCCCCAGCACTTCTCTCCGACATGCAGACTCAATCCCAGACAACCCGGGATCGGAGAAGAACACAGAGCGTTTGGGTGTGAACCACCAGTTCAGAAAGCAGAGCACCATGAACTGGGTTAAATGGTAAAAACTGAAATTAAAGAAGGAGAGAAGTTTGGTAGTTGGCAAGGGACGGACTTGTTCTAATGTGTGTGTGTGTGTGTGGTGTCACAAGTGTATTGGGGGGTGGATTTGGCTATTTTGCTGAATATTTATTCTTACATTCCTTCCTCTCTAGCCATTTTTTTGGCGAAAGGGGACAACAGTTGTGTCAAAAGAGTCAGTTCAGGACCAAAGCAGCTCCAAAACTATTTTGTTTAGTAAAACCAAGCAGAAAGCAGCACAAACGCAGGCCTCGTCTATGTTATGGAAGTATTTCAAAGTCGTTGTGCCTAAAATAATGATGTCTGGTCTTAAGGCTCCAGTCATTTAAAAGCAAAGGTTTAAAAGGACCATATGCAGCATTTTCTTGCACGTTGTGTTTAGGAAAGTAATGAAGGAAAGTGCATCGGCTGCAGGCTGAAAACAAGGAAAGTAAATGTGTTGATTTTTTGAGACATCAACTAAACTGTGTTTCTGCAACTGCACTGAACAAGCTGTTAAGTGAACATTTACCGTTTACAAAACACACCAAAGTCTTCTTTCAGTGAAGCAAAGGACATTTTCCCCACTATATGGTTCCTCATGTGCTGTGCCGAGAGAAAGGCTCACCTCCAGGTGTTCCAGGATGTAGGGTGGGTTGGTCATGCCCAGGCGCAGCATGCACCCCTCTGGAATCTCCTTCACCAGCTCCCACAGCAGAGATGGCAAGTCTGTACCAATGTCCCTCCCATATGCTCCAGTGTCCTCACTGGTCAGCCAGATCTCACACACCCCTTCTGCAAGATAAAACATGCACATCTGTGTTAGCCTCAGAAGAAACAGTTCAATAATTAAAGACAAAGTAAACACTGGCTCACTGTAAAAGGTGGAAGATACAGCTGGAAGTATGAATACCCAGCTCGATTAAAAGCACAGAAAGAGACTTTTTCCCATGGTTTAAACATTTTATCTGCATACTTTTTAGTGTCAAAAGATAAAACCAACATGTATTTGCTATATTTGACATTGGAAAAGAAAGTCAAAAGTGGATTGAAGCCTGTAAATGAAACCTAATGTGATTTGTTACACTACTGCCATTGTAATTAATTATGTAATTACATTTCATTAGCATGGAAGCAGGACGATAACTTCTGAGGGTTAAACTAGTGACCCAGAAGCTTTATGGATAGCCATTAAAGACAGATGGTGTGTCTGAGTACACTCAGAATCAGAAACATTTGAGTTTTGCCACAGAGGACCCTTTCAATTCATGGTTCTTCCTTTAGATTTTTGTTTGTTTTTTTTTTTATAAAATGTGAATCTGAAAAGTTTAAAGAATTTTCACATGGAAAAATTACAGAAGAACCCTTAAAGGAACCTTGAATTCCTACACATCATGAAAAGGTCGGCACTACTTCGACCTCAAACAATTTTCAGGGCAATTCTCATTTATTTTCATTTAACGTCAGAGTGCAAGGTGACGTTTGGAGAGGTAAAAGCTACTTATAGTGTCATTTTAACTTTGCCAGTTTCAGTTCTATGCAAATCCTGGTTCATTAGAGTTGATCAAATCAGTCCAGACAATGTCCTAATTACATGCTCTTATTAAAAATCTCTTACAATCTAGGACCCAGGATACTGACTACGAGGAAACCAGACACATTATGGCAAATGATCTTCCATGCTTTTTTTAACACATCTATAAGAACATTAATAAGTGGAACTCATCGCAGAGCATCATCATCCACCTGGAAATGGTCACCCTCTGCCACCGAAGTCTCACTAAGCCTGATTTAATGAACGGTGGACCATTAGCCACGGTGATGCAGTTACACTTATCCAGGAGGTGTGTGTGTGTCTATAATTCAAGGATGTCAGCACTGACTTCTCATCAAATCAAGACCAACTGCGTTAGTCCTAATAGGGAGCTTTATGCTGATTATTAATCCAATGACATTGCAAAAGAGGGTTAGTTCTGTCTGAGCATGAACAAGGAGATGGAAGACAAAAATATGTTCACAACCACTTCCATTTCAGACTCATTGAAATATACACAGCATTTTTTCACACCTGCCTAAAACATTTGCACAGTACTGTATGTATGTATATATAACTGTAAATAATTATATTTATATAATTATAATATTGTAAATAATTATAGGTAGAGACAAGTAGGATCTGGTTTGTACAAAATCAATAACTTGATGAATAATGGAAAGAAGACCAAAACTAACACTAACACTATGACAATTGTTCAGAAGGTTCATCTGAAAGGATGTGTTACAGAAATAATTTTCATAACTGTTCATGTTCTATTTTTTTTTTTTAATAAAATATCTGGCTTTCAAATGAATGGGTCGCAGTGACAAAAAGAAATGAATGAATAAGAGGAGAAACCTGCGAAGATGCTTTCAGCGCTGCATGATGCAATTAAGCAGTTCGCATTCTTCCATGTGCTGCGACATGAGAGGTCTCTTCAACGACGACAATGGAGTCATTAAAAGGACACAAGGGGTCACTGATTGTTTCACTGATTGATGGAAAGAGAGGTATATTACATGCTATGGCCTTAGCAGTCATCAGATCTCAACCCAAATGAACATCTATGACAGATCTCGGACAGATGTGACACAGCTCTCCACCAACATGATCAAAACTCAAACTGAGGAGTTGCGGAAGAATAGGGATTCATTCCTCCAGCACCTTTCAAGAGACTTGGAGTCTGTGACATGATGCACTGAAGCTATTCTGGCAGCTCATGGTGGTCCAAAAGCTAACTTCGGCATCTTCTCTGAGACTGTTTTTGCATATTATGCCGGAATGAGCCTTTGGTTGCCTTCAAAACACTATTCAGAATTAAAAGGATCGTTCCTGGGACTGGAAAATAATATTTATCAGAATTAAATATAGAAAGAAAATATGATTTTTTGGCCATTTCACCCAACACAGGATCTGACGATAGATAGAGAGCATGGGACATGACAGTGTGACAGGCGGAACTCTACAGACAGTTCAGTCTGAAAGTTGTGAGATTACTGACATGGCAGCGGAGAGGGTGAGAGAAGAGAGAGCGAGAGGGAAAGAAAAAAGTCTGAGCACTCGTGTGCGCGCATGTGTGTTAGCAGCACCTTACTCTACGAAGACTCCTCAGTGTAGCATTCCTCCGGCCGATAGTGGAGGCTACAGTTCACATTCGATTCAGGACGGAAGATAATGAGCATGTGCAGACTCCAGCCCTGAACCGCTTGCTCTCATAGGACAAACACACACAAACGTGTCGATATTCATCCACACATGCACACAAACTCACCCGCAGCTCTCACTAAGCATCAATTAATTATCAATGAAATGTCGATTCAGCTCACACCGCTGCCCTGTCAATTATTTACCAAAATATTTCCACTGGGGTAAAACTACTCAAAAAAAAAAAACCCATACAGAAGTCACATAAATAAGAATAGAGCATCAAACAGCAAGACCTTCGATAGAGCACATGAGACAGGGAGCAGGCAGAGCAAGTTTCTAACACCACACTGCCTCTAACTGTGTGGCACTTACACCGAGCCTCTGAGAGTCGGATCTGCTAAAGACAAGCGTCTCTCTCCCACCACACTTTTACACTGCTTCGCAAAACCAAACAACTCCCTTCAGAGGCAGAGGCTCATTCTGTGCTGTGCCTTATGTATATACAAGATTAATGCACAAATTCAATGCATTTATAATAATATTGGTTTAAAGTAAATGTTCAGAGACTGACCCTACATCTGAGTAAGTTCACACAGTTTCTCTTTTCTGGATAAAAATACGCCCTTACTTCTATTAGTAATGGAACTGCAAATCCAAAGGCAGGTTATTTGAAAGAAAGAAAGAGGAAAAAAAAAAACATGGCCTAAATCACATCTAAAGGAAAAGTAAAGAAGTAATAGACATTCAGAAGAAAGGAAAACCCTACAGAATATATATTGTATATATTATATATATATACACACAAATACACACATACATACACATATATATATATATATATATATATATATATATATACATACATACACACACATATATATGTGTGTATACATACATACACATATATATGTGTGTATACATACATACACACACACATACATACATACATACATATGTGTGTATACATACATACATACATACATACATACATACATACATATACATACATACATACATACATACATATATATATGTATATACACACACACGCACACACACACACACCCCAAAAAATGGCTGATTTTGTGGCAAGAAATTGCCAAAAACCTGTTCACTGCTCGCTCCTCAACAAACACCTTCCTCACATGAAAATATAAAGAAGGCAGAATCATTCTGAAGTGGGAACGGGGCGTCTTCTTAAAACTAAAAGACAGATGAATGGTGCCGATGTGATTACATTTCTTCGGGTATTGAATGAAAGCTTAAATCTACATATTAGCAGAAAGTATCCACTCCTTTCACTGAGACATGAGTGAGAGGGGAAAAAGAAAAAACATCAACAACAAGCAGAGATGTGTCGAGGCTAATCTGTAAAACATTCACTTAACCAGAGGAACACGTGTTTAACTGAGCAGGTAGAACTTTGTGGGAGTGAAAGAGGGAGCCTGCTGCTTTTCCATTACCGCAAACCTTGCTAAAAATGGCTGATGCTATTGTGCCCCACCAATACGTTCTTTCCAGATCTAAATGTACTGATGTCATATACAGTTCCTTTTTCCAGAAGAGAGCGAGAGTGAGCGAAAGAGAGGGATAGTGTGGAAAGAGGGATAGCGTGGAAAGTGTCCCTTGCTTCATTTTGAAAAGGTGTGGAGTTTCAGACCCCTGTAGTGAGGCTCTGGTGACTGTGTGTGTGTGTGTGGAGGTGGTTAGGAAACAGCTGTATCTGGGTTCATCTGCATTGGACATGATGGCCACCCTCCCTTTCCTGCAGAGAAAGATACTGCTGTACAGCAATACCCACACATACCAACATCCCACTGCTCAGCGGGGTTAGTGTTGTGCAGACTGGAACACAACCCTCAGTTTTAAGCAATATCAAGCTATGACGTGTTTGTGTGCGAGTGTGTTCAAAGTGTTTAGCCAGCCACTGAAAACAACATTTAAAGTGCATATTACAACCCCTGATTCATTTCGAATCAGGTTCGTAGAGATTTAGACTTAAAACCATCAAACAATTCCCTCCAAAAGTATTGGAACAGCAAGGCCAAGTCATGTTCACACACTTCTAAACTCTGGTACCAGGCCGATCCTAAATGATGAAAGCAGGCTCAAACCAGGCTGTCAAACTGCAAACGGTTCCAGGGCAGCTCAGATACCACCCAGTTCCTGGTTTCAGTGGAAAAGCCCCACTGGAGAAACACTAGTAACCAATCAGAATAAGAATAAAACAGGAACCATCAGTATGGCTTAACAGCATCTTGCCCCAGCAACCCCTTAACAACCACTTGGCAACCTTTAGTTTACCACTGCAAATTCCAGAGCAATCATCTTGAAATACCCGAGCAACTACTTGGAACGCCATTGCAGGAACCAGTATCGATCCCATAATAGCAACCCACAGACCATGGCATTTTTTTTTTTTAGAAGCACCATCAAGATCACCTTCATTTTTTGAACATTTGGGAAACAAAGGGAGATAAAAATCTATATATTCCGAGGGCTCAACAGGAGGCGGAAAGAAATTTGGAGAAAATACATTAGAGGTGTAAATTCTAATGACTCAACTATTCAACTGTCAACTCAATTGTGGTTCTTGACTAAATTATTCAATGCATCATAATATCCCCCCTTTTAGAGACAGCACGGAGATGGAGCTGAAGTCAGGTGCTGGCATTCCAGTACAGAGATGGAGGAAAAGAAACATGAATTATTTTAGAAAGGGGGATAAAACTGACTGAGGAAAACACTCCAGACAAACAACCTCATGCGGCTTTGATTGCAAAGCTGCATCTCTGTTCAGCTTGGACATTTACTCCTGCGGCTCTAAAGCCACTACTCAGACCCATCAAATGGTTTGAATTTTCACTTTATCTGTAAAGGAGGCAAAAGGCCTGGATGGAGAGCCACTGGTTTAGGCTTCATGAAGCATTTTAGACTGAAATGGGAAACCTTTTAAAGCTCCCGTATCTTGTGCAAGGTGTGAAAATGTTCCTTTGTTTGTATTTAGAGTGATGCACTCCAACTGTCTGCTGCTGTTACAGCTCCATGACTGAACGTTTGTAGAAGAAAAGTGAAACAGAAGATGCTGCTGTTTGTATGAGCTCTTCTCTGCATCTAATACCATCATGGCCCTGCTGGATAAGACATTCTCAAAGATGCTGAGATGCTCAGGGCCAGCACCCTCCAGCAAACCCAATCAAACAAATTATACAACAACTCAAAAACTACATCCCCTATTTGTTAACTCGATCCAAATCACAGAGCCATATTTCTGAAGCCCTGAAGGACACTTTGGCAGTGTGGCTGAGAACAGTGACGACTCTGAGATCCACCCAACAAAGCACAGACTCTGCAATGCCTGGTCACAGAGAGGGACGGACACAAAAAGCTGCCAACAACAAGCGAGAGGCACGTACCAAATTCAATTAGATGTGAACGCAGTTATCTAATAAAATTAATCTCTCAGGTTTAAGAACCTTCCCAACACAGAGAAGCTGCCTCACAGGTGAACATTAAGAGTCAGCATAATTACTTAACATTTTAATGATCTATGCTGTTCTTCAATTCATTATCAAAGTTTTGGCAACACAAGTGCTAATAGTCCTGGCAATAAAACTGCACTGTGTGGGGTCACAGTGAATTTCATTGAACTGAATTAAACTGAGGGGGTGGAGAGATTACAGAGAGTAATTATCAGACCTTTCTTTTTTGGTTCTGTTACTTCTCCTCTTTATAATCTTGAGTACAAATTTCTCCTAAATCATACTTTCCCACTATATATAATGTACTTGGCTTTATTTCTAGTACATAAATAAACACCAACACATTTCTGACATTCTGATATTCAGGTAAATTACCAATACAGCAGCAGTACTCTGACTTAAGCATTCGAGTTAGTGTTATGCAGACTTGCTGATGACGAGCACTCTGCTACCTGTCACAACTGCCTCGCTGCACAGTATTGAGATCCAGATGGCAACGTGTTCAATTCGATCATATACCAGCCCGTTACAGAAGATTCGTCCTATCCTTCATTTACAAGCCAATCAAGTGATGAGCAAACATATAAATGGCTGAACTGGAATGACTGAAAGTGAAAGTGACCATTCTGGTCATTGAGTACACACAGCAGGGCACGCCACAACAAAACTGGATCTGTGCATTTAGCCCATGAACAAACACACGCCGTGCAGCAGTGGGCAGCTATGAAAGTGCCCGGGGAGCAGTGACAGTACCTTGCTCATGGGTACCTACTGGTAATCTTCCGATTCTGTGGGCAGCTCCCTCACCACTAGGCCACTGGCAATTAATTATAACTAGTAAAGTGTCTGAAGGGGTGCTGCTGCTGGACATGGACTTTCCTTATCCTGGGTCCAGTCTATGCCCACACTAATAATGAGTTGCCAAGACTTATCACCACAAGTCCAAGATTACACTTAATACACACCTGGAAAACAAGCCTGTAAAACACTGAGCACCTCAGCATCAACATCACCAAGCTGCATGCTTGATATGAGCACTACTCCCATTTTCCAAAACGATGGACGTAGATTATGGAGCAGTACTTTTAATGTACAGAGTAAATTAATAAGAAATGATTGAGTTCACTGATTTTTTATTGAGCGTTCAGCACTACAGAATAACTACATGACATTCAGTAGCTGAAGGAGATACTGAGCCTGCAGAATGTTCTGAGAAACGAGGAATGATTGAGGGATTTTAATATAACAAGTAGGCATGACAGTGGCGTACTCTGCAAAAGAAACCTGTAAAAATAGTTTGAAATGATAAAACCTTGGCCAAAGATCAACTATTTAAAACGGTGTATGATTTTTTTCTTTTGAGTAAGGATGTATCTTTAGAACAATCAATGTATTCTTGGAAATAAAGTATTTTTATTATTACAATGATTATAAATGATTAAAGATCATTTATTTGCATCTCTCAAAAACTGAGAGACCTTAAAAGTAGACACTCCTGCATCGCTGATGCAGTGAATGGTGCGTCCTGTGCAGATGATTGTTAATAAAATCGCTTTTGGCTTGATTTAGCTGGATTATTTTCCCCCATTGTGAGAGGTATTTATGTATATTAATTCAGACTAAAGCAACAAAGCACATTGTTCACTGAAACATCCCCAAAAATATCAAAACATCAGCTTGCCAACCAGGTTTCGAACAAGAGTCCCGGAAAACTACTCAAGATGTGTAGAATTCGTAAATTTCCTTTCACTCGTGGAGTTTAGTCATGTAGCAAAGTGAGAGATCTGAACAGAAACATGTGTTTTACACAACGCCAACGTTTAAGAAAACACATTAGTCCAAGTACAACTAACTCCCGAGTCTTCAGAACTCTATTTGGAGGGTGATAAAACCTCCAGTCATGAGGGCCGGGCACTTTCATAAACCAGTTCATCACACCGTGATTTCAGTGTCTGTCACACTACAGCAAGCAGCAACAGTGTAACAGGAGAAGCTGAAATTCATGACCCTCACACATGCAGTAATCATATTTATAGATATACCCATTTAAATCATCGATCATTAGTCATTCAAAAAGAAGCAGATGGAAGACAAACAATAGTGGCAGGGCAGCCGCGAGGTCAAGATGGTGTAAACTTAACAGACGTTTCTGAAGCAGATAAAGTCTCTGCAGAACACGAGGGCCCAAATAAACTGTTGATAAATTAACAAGAACAATTAACTTGGGGTCAAGTGGTCCAGTAAGGTGAATAGTGAGCTGCTTATCCAACAACCTGTGCAGGCTTTAGGTTCAGGAAAAGCTTGCTCGTCTTGGTTCCTCCTAAGATTTCTTCCTCCAGTTTTAGGGAGTTGTGTCTGTCGCCCTCGGCTTTCTTGCTTGGGGCTCGAACCCGGATTCTGTAAAGCTGCTTTATGACAACAGCTTTAAAAAGCACTATATAAATAAAACTGACTTGCAAGAATGTTCCTTTGCTCCTCATCATCAGTTTTGGAAAGTGTTAGTGCTCCATAATGCAATGCACACGGATCATCCGATGATCTGAGATCAATCACTTACGCCATTGGTCATTTATTGGGACAAAAGAAAGAGGAACGAAGAGCAGAGGGGTCAAAAGCGACCCTGAACCTGTAGTACGTGCCGGAATCAGTTCCTCCCCGGCTTATTCAAATAAAATGCCACTCTATTTAAAAAGTCTTCTGGCCCAGACTGCATGACCCGGGCAGCCGTTTTTTTTCTTCCGCTCCTTCTCCGCTTGAGTTCAGCACAACAAAGGCGAGGCATCGGACTCTATGCAGGCAGTACAGCGTGTAGCCGGCGGCCGCGCTGCGCACACACCACCTGCTCCTCACCAGGCCTCTGTGCAGAGAAAGGAGGAGGAGGCGAAACATCAAAACCTCGTCGAGTGTCTTGCCTCAAAAAGCCTCGTTTCTCATTCCCCTTGCTAGTGCTCTCGGCAGAAGTGAGAAGTGAGGGGCCTAATAGGATTCTGCACTGGCTTTGAGGAAGACGGAGACAGGATGATACAATTACAAGAGGGGGCTGAGGCTTGTCTATAGGTTCAATCTTCTTTTGGACTCATCCCCCAAAGCACTGCTAGGGAATGGTTGAAGAAAGGTCAGTGTCATCTGTGGAGCGGCGTTTATTTATTTATTTATTTACCCAACGTTAGCGGTGTGGGGGTAAATCAGCTGCACGCCTTGCAATTCTATATCCAGCCCACTTCTTCACATGAAGTAAGAAGCAATAATGCCCACAATGCAGCAGCTGACAAGCACTGGGCTGGACAAGACACCCTATTAGTAGGGACAGACGTCACTCTCCCCATTGCTAGACAGGAGAGCCAGTTCCTGCCAATGCTTCTGTAAGTTCATGAGATCCTGTGGCAGTTTAAAAACACTGTTTCATCTCACAGAGCATCGTCCAGAGTAAAGCATAGTGAGGTTTTTTTTTTATAAACTTGCTTTATAGATATAATTTCACTGAAATCCACCTGTTCCCCCATTTCACCAGCTCCATTTTCCATCCCTGATAATCCACTTCCTGTTTGGTATAAAAAAAATTCAGCACCAATCAACTACGAAAAAATCCAAACACTTCAGTTGTTCCTATAAGGGTTGATTCACCAATTCCAGCTTTTTTTTTTTTTTTTTTTTAATCAACGGTTTAACAGTTTATATATAAAAAAAAAAAAAAAAAAAAAAAAAATCTAATGAAATTTCTAATAAAATGGTTTTAAATGAAATATTAGGAAGAACTCATCAACACATCCTTATAACATACGCGGTCCTGGGATATTTTTAGGGAAACATTCACTGAAACAGGGCTTAAAGTGATGCAGCTGATGACAATCTCTTGGCCTTCATTTCAAAGACCAAAGTGGCAGATCATTCATTCAAACTGCAGCCTTTTACTCGCTGAGACATGAGAATCTAACGTCCGAGAAGAAACCAGACCAGCTGTGGGTGTTTATATGATCCTGCACCAAGGGCTCTAAACAGAAACACACAAAATCACCACAACTATTCAAGCCTTCGGCAACAGCGTTCAGGCCTTGTCTGACCTTCTAAGGAGCAACACCCCCTGGGCGAGAGATACTAAGAAGGGATTACACAGAGCGTGTTTACCAGAAATGGAAAGAAACAAGTTACAGTTACTCTTAAGACCCTGAGCACTTTTTTTTTCAATTAAATTATAATTTTTCAAGGTGATCATCTATATACTAGGTGTATTATTATACACTAGGCTTTATTTTTAATGAAGCTTTCGGTTTATTTTCATTCATTTATAAATTTTGTCCATCCTCGCCATACCCGAAAATGTCAGGATCTTTGGTGCCACCTCAAGCTCCGCCTCCTGTCTTTTCATCCGCGCCAATACTGCCAATACTTTTCCTTTCACTCTTCCTGATACCGGTCTGTCATAGATCACTCCTGCCACTCTTCTCCTCCCATTCCATCCTACCTGCACTCTCTTCTTCTCCTCTCTTGCACACTCGCCACAGTTGATCCCACGATTTTCAATTCCTCTACTTCCTGTACACTTCATGTTCTTCATTGTTGCCCTTAGCTCAGTCTTGCTTATTTGCTGCATTTCCTGGTTCTCTATCTTCACATCATCCAGTCTTCTCTCCCTCATTCTCTTTACATCTGCTTAACACATTCCGCTCACAGTCCAACTTACATCTAGCTTTCACCACTGCTTTCTTCGCCCTGCGGTTCATCTCCTCTTCTTTGCCTGCCTCTTATTCTGTATACACTCCTGAACTTCTGGGTTCCACCACCAGGTTTCCTTATCTTTCTTTTCAGATGTCACACCAAGAACCTTTCTAGCTGTTTCCTTTACCACTTTTGCAGTGGCTACCCAGCAATCTGGTAGCTCCCAGTGCACGTGTTAACTTGCCTTCCTCCTTCTTCTTCTTCTTCTCCTTTGACCAACAGTACCCCAGGATCCACATGCACTCTGTGGATCAGTACTGGTGGTGCTCGTTGTTAATCTGGGCCTCGATCATTCTGGCATGGAAATCCGTTTCATTGTCCACATGGGGCAGCGGTGGCCTAGCGGTTAGGGCGTTAGCCGCATGATCGGAGGATCGGGGTTCAAACCCCTTCCCAATAGGTTGCCCTGAGGTACCCTTGAGCAAGGTACCGTCCCCATCACTGCTCCCCGGGCGCTTTCAATAGCTGCCCACTGCTGCACGGGTTTGAGTGTGCATGGGTTAAATGGGTTAAAGGTGGGCAGCGGTGGCCTAGCGGTTAGGGTGTTAGCCGCATGATCCCAATAGGTTGCCCTGAGGTACCCCTGAGCAAGGTACCGTCCCCATCACTGCACTTTCAATAGCTGCCCACTGCTGCACGGGTTTGAGTGTGCATGGGTTAAATGCAGAGGTCCAATTTCGTTGTGGTTCATGTGTGCTGTACCGTGACCTCGCAATGACAAGGGTTGTCACTTTCACTTTCACTTTTTTCCCACATATCTGAGTTGGCCAAAGTTTTCAACTGGATGCCCATTTATCCGGGCTTTGGGCCGGCACGAAGAAATACGCTGGCCTGTGCGTCCTTAGTGGCTGGGATTTTTATATTATTGCACCTTGGGCTTTAAAAAGACACAAGCAAAATAACCATAACTATTCAGCCTACTGGCAATAATGATCATGGGGTTTTGTATGACCTTCAGAGGGCTCCTTCCTCCCCTCTGGCCTTCTTTGAGAGACAGGGAGTGAGAGAGATAGAGCGAGAGAGCGAGAGAAAGAGTGAGCACAAAATAGTTCCAGGGCAAATATCAGCTACATCCAATGGGGAGGCGTTCAGGCAGAGAAAACGAGAGGGAGACAAGAGAACAGAAAAAGGTTTGAGATGGAGCAGAGAAGAGGAAGAGCATGTATATTTACATCTCTTTGGGGATGGGGGGATGGGATGGTGGAGCGTTAGGATGAATAAATAGAGAATGAGACATGATTATGTGGAACATGCTCTAGGAGTAAGCATAGAGCTCAGGAACCTCTCGCCAAGTTGTGCTTAAGGATATGTCACTTTGATTTAACAGCATCTCCCATCATTTCAATTACTTGGGCCCATTTCTCCCACACAATTGATGCTAATTAGGCCTTTGCCGTTGATTTTTTTTTTTTTTTTCTAGGAAAATAACTTTTTTCCTGTAATAACATTTCACTCAGCCTTTAATATCTTAATAGCCCTATATCATCTGTTCAAAAAGCTTGAGTTTCTGTCCTGGACAGCGCAAGGCGGGAAACTTCATGTCCTATATATTACATAAGATAAAGTCTATAGCATGCAATGAGAGCTGGAGGGGGTTCATATAATATAACAAGCTATGGTGCCCTGTTCCGCTCTCTGCCACAGATTTATTCCCGCTAATACACCTTGACTAATGTCTGAGCGATTGGCATGGGGGCTTCTGGTGGCTCGAAGCGATCTCGCAAAATGTTTTGAAAACACTTAAGGACGTTAATCGCGCTACTTGTCTGAACTCCCTGTGACTAATGAAAAGTGTGCCTTGATTAGAACCCACTAATTAGTTTCTGTTTCACACAAATTTAATTACTCGTCACTCTTGCTTCCTCGGTGAAGTTTTTTATCTCTGTGAATCGATTGGTATCGGTGCCCAGAAGCCAGCATCCATAGCATGGCCCAGGGATATAGATCTGTGGACTGTACTTGCAAGGTCTCTGTGTGCACTGCTGCTTGTATTACACTATGAACAAACCTCACCTGAAACTCGTCTTTTAAAAATAAAAGCAACAGTCAATAGGTAAACCACTCAAAGGGATCATCTCACCGTATTCAATTTTAAACCAGCGGGTATGCAAGGACACTCTACTGACAGCACAGAGCTTAACAACAATAATTAGTTCTTTTAGACCAGTGAATGGTATTTTGGTATTCCATTAATGTGTGGGAAAGCAATTCCAATTATAAGAAGAATGTCTTCCCAGACCTTTCCACTCATTTTCCTTATACATTTCAATTTCAAGCATACTCTACTTTGCTCACAGAGCCCTGTGCAGACCACCTTTCTGTTCTCAGGGCTCAGATCTATATTGAGTGCATCATCCTAACCATTTTATAAAAAGTCCAGCTATTTTAGGGGTACAGGACTCCAATCGAGAAAGAAAGCAGGTGTTACTTCTTTACTCTGAACCTTCGACTTTAGCAGTTCAACTTAAAACAGTTTAAAGTCCTGTGTCCGAGCTCTAGACCCCACTGGCATAGCTCATGGCCAGTGTGAAACCAAGGCGGCGACCTTCGGGCGTTTTGAGGATGAAAATAAACGTCCGTCTCCATAAGTGGGTCTGATGGTGACTACAGGGCATGACGAGCATTTGACTGCACATTTGCCCCTCTTTGATGATAAGGAAATATTACATATGTAAATTAGTTTTAGTTAAAAACTCACTGATGTGTTATGTTTCATATGAACAGCAAAGAAGACCGAATTGCTTGGAACCACACCCACCCTGCTCTTTTTAACCCCCAAACAGCATTGTTTTGGTTTAGCAGTGACCTAATTTGCTCAGGCTAGCTCATGGAGCTTCCATGTTTCTTTAACACTCCATGCTGCGAGTATTTTTACGAGTCTGAAACAGTTGTGCTGCACTGGTTTGGTAATTCATGTAGTTAACTGGTAAGTGAATCAACTCCAGACATATACATTATGCATGCTGATTCCAATTAAAGTGCTGGTTTAACATACATAAGAGCTGCCGCAGTGCTGAAATGCTTTAAGGCACCGTTCTGCTGTTTTAGATACAGTAGCCATACAGGGTGATCACAGAAAGCAGCAGTCCACTCATCAACCACTTTAGCAGAGACATAACGTGCCTTTAATCTTTTATTCAGTAAATCTGTTGATACAGTTTTTATGTAAGCCTTCATTAATGATCTGTTTCTGACCAAAGATCTCCTCTTGGCAGGTTATTTTTAGTTAGACCGCTTGCAGCCTAGCAGCGACACACACTTTAACACAGACTACTGTATCAGTGCTGTTTTGACATGGATGGATTTACCACTCATCAAAATGGGTCCTAATTGACCGTGCATGACAACAGAGGAGCTACAGTGTGTTTGTACACCTATAAAACAGAACTGTAAACCAATTCTAAAGGAGTTTCTAATAAAGTGGTTGGCAAGTTTATATTGCACCAATTTCCTGTTCAATATGACACATTTGAGGTACATAAGTAAGTGGAAGAAATCAATATTTTTGTATTTCATCTGAATCAAATATGATTTGGTACTTCCATTCAAACTTGTATGATTCCCTAAGGCTAAATCTGTCATGCCCTCATGCCCACCAGGCAATGGGGGAACGATTTTGAAATGCGGAAAACAAGTTGCTGGGCTGAATTATTGATCGGAGGGATGCAGGTCACCGCTTTCCTGCTCCGAGAAATGTTGTCGCTTAGCCCTCCTCACAAGCAACTACCAAATGGAAGGTGCTGGAGCAGAAATGTGGGAGACAGCGTGGTGAAGTCAGGGCGTGGAGAGAGATTGGCTGGAGATGAGGAGCGCCGCAACACCCACTAAAAGCCTGCTGTTTATCTGCCAGGACCCCTGCGGCTTCAATCGGCCTGCAGAGGCCAGACATCTACTCTACCTGTCAATATAGCTTCCTTCTTTCTCTGTGTGCCATAAATATTGCATGGTGGGAAGGTGCCGTTTAAACAGGATGAATAGCCTGTGAAATTAAAGTTGGCAAATGGATTAAAGTCGAGGGGCGCTCAGCCGGCGGCAAGCTTACTTGCAGATCCCGTTACAGGAGTCTGTCACTCAACGCAGTGTTAATGGCTATTTCATGGCACCGGGAGAGCAGGACCAAATAATTCTCCCAAAAGCATTTGTTTGCTTAAATAAATAAATAAATAAATAAATAAATAAATAGATAAATAGATAAATAAATAGATAAATAAATAAATAAATAGCAGCACAAATTTCCACCCTTTCCTCTTCACATTGAGTAATCCATTTAAATGTCAATGTTTAAATACATCAGCACTTGCATATCACCCATCGCCAGACGCTGGTGGTCAACTATGGGCAATGTGCATTACGGCAGAGTCAAAAATAAGAAGAGAGCATGGAATCTGTAGAGCCCACATCAGCGTAATAATAGAATAAAGGAGGGCAAAGTCAAGTACAATGTTAAGTGGTACCACAATTGACAATTTCCATGTAAGAGGGGGTTTCCAGTGATGAAGGCTGCTTCTAATACTATGCTAACAGGTATTTGGTACAATGTTAGACAGAATTATTATTATTTATTTATTTTTTTAATTCATACAACTTCTCTCTTGGGTGGCTTTCATCCTTTTCACCAAATGTCATTCAGCTTTAATTTTTTCTCTTTTTAATCACAATATGTGTGATTTGTCCCTGGTTAGAATAATAAAACTTTAAGCAAAAATTCTTTTCAAACCAAGAAAAAAAATGTAAAAAATTGCCAAGTGCATCATATAGCTAATAACCGATAAAGTATCTGTAATGATCATCTATGAACTAAGGTGAGATGTTGATTAATAAAGATTAATACATTAATAAAACAGATTAATAAAGCCCTAATGAGCTCTGACCACAAGACGTGCCAGACCTAGCCAGCGTGCACGACATGTTGGAAGACTAAGCTGCCACTTGGCTTTTCAGAGATCCTATTGGATCCTGACTGAAGTCAGGTATGCATGCTTCGGTCTCTTTGTCTGCCTTGCTGAGAGTCCAGAGGCCACAGTTTAAGGATGGACCAAAGCCCTTGCCATGGCTAGTGGAGATGACAGAGAGAGCAAAACTGAAAGTGATAAAGAGGGTGAAAGAGCGAGAGAGAGAGAGAGAGCGAAGGAGGCAGGGCTTGGGACACTCTGCCTTGGACATTTCAGGCCACATTATCAGGGTGGCATGCCTCGCAAGGGGGCCAGGCACCCCAGTGCGGCCCTCGCTCCCTCAGCGATCAAAGTCATCCAGTTTCAGCAACCTGACATATGTGGTGAGGAGCCGCTTAGTCAACCGCAAACCTTTCCCCAGACCTGAAGTGACATTTAGTGCTGCTGGAGAGAAGATGAAATGTCAGACAGCTCCATCTCCCCTCCTCCCCACGCACGTGCCAACCTGAGTCGCCTACACAAAAGCATCAAGCCACAAAACGAACATAAAAATCAACCGTGATGGACACTTTTCATTATTGTGGCTGGTCGGCCGTCGGAGATCTAATTTTGCACTTTCCACTTGGATGTGGGCTCAGGTTAAAGAACATTTTTGTCCATGTCAGTGACTGTAAAAAGTGTTTTAACGAGAAGCATTTCATTCAGTGCTCTTTATAAGCACCTACTCACAGGAGCATTGGCGGGGCAGCTGTGGCCTTGTGGTTAGGCCCCAGATCAGAAGGTTGTGGGTTCGAATCCCAGACAAGAAGGTGCCTAGAGCTGCCCCCTGC